>JAPXFY010000027.1:46705856-46713356 GCA_030674185.1 Monoplex corrugatus
GGAAGGAGATTCACCACCAAACGCGGCATGAAGATCCACAGGACAAAAATGGGCTGTTTGAAGACACATACGAACCAGCAGCAGCGCAGGTGAGACGTTGGATGACCAAGGCCAGGAATTAAACCATAGTGCCAAGGACATCCACGCTGACGGTTCTGATGCGGATTTTGCACAAGCTCTTAACGCCAAACGTGGAAAACTCAATTTGCCGCCTGCCGGTGCAAAAGAACAATGGGAGAAATTAGATGAGGAACTTGTCCTTAAGCTGAATGCGCTAATAGGGAACAGTACGCTGGAACACAAACTTGACACATACGGAGACATCATATACTCTATCTGCAGGGACACTTATGGAGTGAAGCAGCCAAAGACAAAAACGCCTCCCCAGAAATCCAGAAGACAGCAACAGATGGAGAGCATCCGGAGGGAGAAAAGGAAGCTTAAAAAGCGAATGAAAACTGCCTCAGAATTCGAGAAGCAAGGGCTCCTGGAACTCTGGAAAGATCTGAAGGCCAAACACAATGCTCTCAGCAAAGTGGAATCAGCAAGGCGAAGAAAGAGCAAAAAGAAGAAGACTCAAGATCGTTTCTTCAAAGATCCCTTTGACTTTGCAAGAAAGCTGTTTGAACAACCCAAATCAGGGACTCTCACAGTGGGCAAGGAAACCCTAGAGCAGCATCTCAGGGAAACATATTCCGATTCTCAGCGCGAGGCACCACTTGAAATCCAAAATCTGGTTTGGCCTGCAGCGCCAGAAGGAAAATTCAATAACAAACCACCAACACTGGATGAAGTGAAGAACGTAGTAAAGAAAGCCAGAGCCAAGTCAGCACCTGGACCAAACGGAATACCATACCTGCTCTACAAGAAATGCCCAAAAGTGCTCGAGTGGCTCCACAAGATGATTCGATCAGCATGGAGGAACCAGAAGATCAGCGACCAATGGATGAGAGCTGAAGGAGTGTACATTCCGAAGGAGCAGAACTCCAGCAGCATCAATCAGTTCAGGCCAATATCACTTCTGAACGTCGAGGGGAAAATCTTCTTCTCTGTTATGGCAGCAAGATTGACAAAATACCTGACTGAAAACAAGTATCTGGATATGTCAGTCCAAAAGGGAGGCATACCAGGAATGCCTGGATGCTTGGAACATGCCACGTTGATTTGGGATGCCATCCAAAAAGCAAGAACAGAGAAGAGAGACATTGACGTAGTTTGGCTTGATCTGGCGAATGCATATGGATCAGTTCCACACGATATGATCCAGCTGGCTCTTGAAATGTATCACATCCCAGAAAACATCCGAACAATGCTGAGGAAGTATTTCCAAGGGTTCTCAATGCGGTTCTCTACCAAAGAATACACCACGGACTGGATAGACCTAGAGGTGGGCATTGCAATGGGCTGTGCAATCTCTCCCATACTGTTCGTGTTGGCAATGGAAGTCATCTTGAAAGCTGCAATGAAGAGTTCAGGTCCAGTGAATCTGGGAGATGGATACCAGATGCCTCCTCTGAAAGCTTTCATGGATGACACAACAGTCTTGTCCACGGATGAGGAAGAGACACACCAAATCTTAAAGCAGCTGGATGAGCTGGTGGCCTCTTCAAGAATGAGGTTCAAACCTAAGAAATCCCGAAGTCTCTCACTGCGAAAAGGAAAAGTGGCAGATTCAGTCAAATTCATGGTAGCCAACCAAGCCATCCCCACTGTCACAGAAGAGCCAGTAAAAAGTCTCGGAAGATGGTATGATGACTCCCTGAAAGACACACAAAGGGGATGTGAAACCAAGCAAACAGCAGAAGAAGGCCTGAAGAAAATAGATAACTGCGGACTGCCAGGCAAATACAAAGTCTGGTGTCTACAGTTCATGCTGATACCAAAGCTGCTGTGGCCACTGCTAATCTATGACATTTGCACCAGCACAGTCGAAGCAATGGAAGCCAAAATCAACAAATACACAAGAAAATGGCTCGGTGTCCCACCTGGTCTCACTGATGTTGCATTCTACTGTCGTCAAGCAATGCTGAAGCTACCTCTGAAATCCATAGTGGAGGAATACAAAGTTGGAAAAGCAAGACTGTTGAGCATGCTGGAGGAATCGGAGGACAATATCGTGAGAGCAGTTCATCCAAAGCTGAGAACTGGCAGAAAGTGGAAAGTCCAAGAGGCTGTAAACAATGCCAAGAGAAACCTCAGCATCAAAGAAATAATTGGACACACGCAAACCAACAGACAGGGACTGGGAGCAACAAAAATGCAGTGGTGGTCCAAAGCCAAAGGGAAGGAAAAAAGAGACATGATCATACAGGAGTTGAAGGAAGAAGAAGATGTCAAAAGAGTGCAGAAGGCAGTCCAGCAAGGTCAACAGGGGCAATGGACAACATGGGACAGTGCACTCCAAAGAAGTCTCAGCTGGAACGATATGTGGCACATGGCTCCTCTAAGGATAAGCTTCCTCCTCAGATCTGTATATGACCTGCTCCCCTCGAATGCAAACTTAGTGAAATGGGGGAAAGCAGACGACCCAGCATGTCCGCTCTGTCAGAAGAAACAAACAGTGGAACATGTCCTAAGCTCTTGCAAAGTAGCGCTAGCCCAAGGAAGGTATACATGGAGGCACAACCAAGTTCTGAAAGTGATCACAGATGTGGTTAGCGAAAAAACCATGACCCCAAACGCACCAATTGCTATGACAACGTTCTACAAAGCAGGAGGGAAACAGGTCTGGCCCGAAAGGGCTATGACAACCAGCACATTGCCAAAGGGTCTTCTGGATGGAGCAGTCGACTGGGAGTGTACAGCAGACCTCCCAGAGTGGAGAAATTACCCAGATGTCTTCAGCAAGACAGGCATGAGACCAGACATCGCTCTCCACTCTGACTCCTCGAAACAAGTGATTCTGATAGAACTCACTGTGCCATACGAAAGCAGAATGGAAGAAGCACATATCTACAAGACCGAAAAATACGCCGGTCTTGCCAGCACCCTGAAGAAAGCAGGTCTGCGGGTCAAAATCTTCGCCATAGAGGTCGGGGCAAGAGGGTTTGTGGGCACCTCCGCTTATGATCTCATGAAACAACTCGCCATTTCTGGGAAGAAGAGGACTAGAGCCCTTAAAGCGATGGCAGAGGCAGCAGAAAGGAGCTCAAGCTGGATCTGGGCAAGGAGGAACCAAAAAAGTGAACTTCATAAGGATTAAATTCCCTACAGATGATGTGTGCCCCGTTAGCACATTGGTAAAACCGCGTACCGCAGTTCTGAAGCGCAGAATCGCCCAGGTTCGATCCCCGGCGTGGGAAAAAAAAATAGACAACAGCAGAAGGGCATCCAGGAGTCATGACCTGGATGTGGCCCGGCCCCCCGAGAGTGTAAGGAATTCAGGGCCGAAACACTTGTCTAAAGGGGGTTACTTCTCTGAAGACCTTCTGTTGTCTAGCTCTCCCTAGAGTTTCTTTCTACCCTACCTTTACGATATGATATCTCTATAATATTTTAGTAATATTGTTTGTGTGTAATGACATGTATGTGTGAAATAATAATGTACACAAACAGTATGTTTTAATATCAGTCATGTTGATCAGAAAGTTTGGACTCTCATGGGACAAGGAATGGACGAAATGAAGCACGTGCAATGCTTATCTAGTACCATTGGAAATAAACATTTATCTGATATGTGTGGCTGTATGTTTCCCTCCCTCCCTCCAACCCCCATCTCTCTCTCTCTCGCAAACACTTTCTCCCCGTGGGGATGCCGGGAGCTCTTTCAGTACAAACAGTATCCGCATCTTCTGGAAATTCTCTGCTAGAATTTTCCTCTTTTCTGTCACTCACTTTGTTTCTGCCTTGTTCCTTTGTTTTATGTAGCCATTATGTAATCTCGTCTTATCATTTTGTGCTTTGCTGACCCATTCACCTGTATGTGTTCTATGAAGCCAGACATACTTTCTCTTCGGATTGATAATTGGGTACATGTATTAAGTGCATTTTTGGCTGTAAGGAACTGTGATGTGCAGAAGCAATTATAGGTAATTTAGCTTGTTTTTATATGTCTGTTTTAGTGCCTAATAGTTATGTTTGCTTTTGTATTCAGGTTTTTTTTACCCCTCCTCCCCCCTTTTTTTTTGTGTGTGTGATAAATTGGACGGAATGGTCAATTTATGTCAGGGGTATATCCTTAGATTGTGTGCAAGAATGCATTCACACACACACACACACACACACACACACACAACACACACACACACACACACACACACACACACACACACACATAAATATATATATATATATATATATATATATATATATATATATATATATATATATATATATAAAACCAATACTGTTGTATGGTTTGTGAGGCGAGGACAGTCAGCAAGCAAAGCCAGAACAAGATTGAGGCAGCCGAGATGTGGTTTCTAAGAAGAATGTTGAGGGTTCCATGGACAACAAAGAAAACAAACGAGACAGTCTTGATGGAGGCAGACACAAGTAGATCATTCATATAAAAGATTAGGAAAAGACAGGCAACATTTATAGGCCATTTTACCTGGTCACAACGGGAGAGCTGGAGGGAAAGAGAGCACCAGGTTGACACAGGGAGAAGATGCTAGACGGACTTGCAGAGTGGCTGAAGACAAAGATGGTGGAAGAGCGCTTGAGGCAACAAGAGATAGACAGATGGAAGTCCATGATCGCCGACGCCATGCGGCAAGGCACCTGATGATGATGATATGAATATATACACACACACTTAATTCTCCTTTCCAGGTATTTCTGTTTTAATCATGTATTGTGTATTTTCTGAGACTGTTTTAGACCTGATTTGGCTCTGTGCAGTCGGCTGGACTTTAAACAACACTAACAATTGCAATAACTAAACAAGTACCCTTAGAGACAAAGATTGATGAGATCTTAATCTCTCTCTCTCTCTCTCTCTCTCCTCAACGCGCGCGCACTAACAATTGCAGTAACTAACAACAAGTATCCTTAGAGACAAAGATTGATCAGATCTTAATCTCTCTTTCTCTCTCTCTAAACGTGCGCGGCGCGTATTATATATATATATATATATATATATATATATATATATATATATATATATATATATATATATATATATATATCATGTTATTGTATGTTGTGTATGGTGTGTGTGTATGTGTGTTGTGAGTGTGTGTGTATGTGTGTGTGTATGTGTGTGGTTGTGTGTGTGTGTATGTGTGTGTGTTGTGTGTAGTGTGTGTGTGTGTTGTGTTGTATGTGTGTTGTGTTGTGTTGTGTGTATGTGTGTGGTGTGTTTGTGTATGTGTGTGGTGTGTGTGTGTGTGTATGTGTGTGTGTTAGTGTGGTGTGTGTGTGTGTGTGGTGTGTGTGTATGTGTGTGGTGTGTGTGTGTTGTGTGTGTGTGTGTGTGTGTGTTGTGTGTGTGTGTGTGGTGTGTTTGTGTGTGTGTGTGATCGTTTTTATTGTATAATATTTTGAGTATCTCTCGGACCGACTTTTCTGTTGTTGTTGTTCTTTGGCCATTTCTCTTGTCTCTTCACACCTCCTCCCCCACCCTCAACCCCACCACCACCACCCCGATTTGACCTAGTTTGAAGTAACAGAGTTCATTCTCGGATCGTTCTGTTAAGAGGTGAACACTTGTCTGTTGAACACAAGCCAGACATTCTGTCAATCTTGTTTGATAATGGATATTATGGAGACGATACAGCGAGGAGGTAGCTGTCTTCTTTATCGTGTGGTTTTGATTCAGCGTACATCAAATTTATGGAGACAAGAAATGGTGGATTTGTTTATGTCTACTGGTTGGAAAGTATGTTATTCACACCTCAACTGATGCTTCGCACTTGATCAGGGTAGTGTCATAGTGTCAGAATAATCAACGTGCTGATTGTGGACACTAAACAAGAAGAAGAAGAGGGTAAGTACTTCTCCTCTCTCTCTCTCTGTCTCTGTCTCTCTCTGTCTGTCTGCCCCCCCCCCTCTCTCTCTTTCTCCCTACCTCCTTTCTCTCACTCTCTCAGTCTCTCTCTCGCTCTCTCTCTCTCTCTTTCTGTCTGTCTCTCTCTGTCTGTCTGCCTCTCTCTCTCTCTTTCTCCCTACCTCCTTTTTCGATCTCTCGGTTTCTCTCTCTCTCTGTCTGTCTGTCTGTCTGTCTCTGTCTCTCTCTGTCTGTCTGCCTCTCTCTCTCTCTCTTTCTCCCTACCTCCTTTCTCTCTCTCTCGGTTTCTCTCTCTCTGTGTCTCTCTCTGTATATATATCTCTCTCCCCCCACTCTGCTAGCCTCAACCGTCCATCTCTGCCCTCCTCTCCGTTCCGAGGTTGTATTGGTATAACATGCACCATAGGCCTTTTTTGTGTGTGTGTGAAGTGTGGCCAACTGGTCTAAAAGCTTGAGTTCTCCATGTCCCACTGAAAGATCTCATTATGTGTAATGTACAGTGAGTCTAAATGATTTTGGAAAACAGCGCTATACAAAAATGAGTTCTGTATCTGGAAGATACGTCGCTGTCGCCAAGATTTATGGCATTATCGCTACGGTTAGGGGTGTGCGCAGCTTTAGCAGGTTAATGTTGGGATGTTATCAGTCTTTTAAAATTTTCAAGGGTTGGTGCTCTCACGATGTTTTCTTCCAGATGGTTCCAGTCTCCCACTGTACTAAATAAAAATGACTGTTTGAACTGCTCTGTCTGGCATCTGCTGACTTGGAATGTTCTTGTATTATTTCCTACGTAATTCGAGATCGCACTGATGGTATCGTACTGGTCGCCAGATGTTCGTGGCCTTATGAGTCGTCCTGGTTTATGTGGAGTTAAGTATTCAGCCGGTACCAACCCCTCAACCACCTTGTAGAGGAAGATGAGGCGTAGATCACGTCTGCGCTGTTGGAGTGTTGGTAGTTGCAGAGTGTGAAGCATCTTGGTGATGGACCCGGGTGTTCTGGATTTATAATCGCCAGTTATAAACTGGGCAGACAGGCGCTGCACTTTTTCCAGTTTGTCAATGTCCTGTTTGAGGTAGGGACTCCATATGATACAGCCATACTCGAGGGCTGGTCTGATGAGAGATAGGCAGGCATTTTTCTTGCATTGGAGGGGGCAGAAACGCAAGTTTCTCCTGAGGAAGCCAAGGGTGCTGTGTGCTTTCTTGCAGGTGTTGCCAGTTCGAGGCTGAGAACAACAACAAACCACTTTAGCGACTCCAGTTTGGGATTTCTGTCACGTTCACACCTTAGCTTTTTCTCCCCTGAAAATTACCTCAAGGCACACATACCCCCTCCCTCCTCCCCCCCCAAAGAAAAGGTGGGGGGGGGGGGGGAGAAAAGAAAAAAAAAGACTTTGATGGCCTTCGTAGGTTCTCCCTGCTGGCTTGTCATTAACAGGGACAGATCAATGTCATGGCAATCACCCATTGAACGATCTGTGATAAGCGTATTGATCCGTGATTGATCTCGATACATCGTGATCGTCCGAGCTGAACAATGAAAAACGT
>JAPXFY010000027.1:46718356-46740856 GCA_030674185.1 Monoplex corrugatus
TACCAAGAAGTCAGTCATTAATTATTTGACATTAATCCCTGCGGGTACGCTGGGGGGCTCTTTGGGTATAATAGTATCCCTCTACCTTCTGGAAAACGTGCGCTAGAAATGTTCTTTTTTCTGTCACTTAATTTTGTTTCTGTCTTGCTCTTCCACAATACACCATGACAGCACAAAGGTACCAAGAAGTCAATCATCTTTTTTGACATCTAAGCCCCCGTTGGGTATGCTGGGGGGCTCTTTGGGTATACATAGTATCCCTCTACCTTCTGGAAAATCTGCGCTAGAAATGTTCTCTTTTCACTTTGTTTGTGCCTTGCTCCTTTGCTTTCTGTCATTTCTTCCTGTCGTTTTCTGCTTTGCTGGTTCATGGGTATGGGTACATGTATTAAATACATTTTTGACTCTAAGGAAATGTGATGTGTAGAAGCAATTTAAGGTAATTTAGACCCACATAAACCCATGAGCTGGCCAGGTCCTGAGGCCCTACCTACACTATGTTTTGCGTAGTCTATATTTTATGCTGGTATTTTATCAGCCTACCGCTGGAATAATCTTGGTTACATGTAAATGACATGTGTATGCGTGTATCTTACATTCAAAAAAGGAACGTATATATAAAAGTTAAATAAATAGATAAATAAATAATTAAAGGCCTGAATCACAACACAACTGGATATTCTGTATAAGCTTATCTCACATGACAGAACCACCCCTCTCCGCCCACCCCAGCCAGTGCCCAAATGTTCAGCTGTCTATAATAATTACAATATTTAATAATAATAATTACAATATTTATATAGCGCAGAATCTTGATAAAATCAAATCTAAGCGCTGAAGCAGACACACACGCACGCACGCACGCACGCACGCACACACACGCACGCACACACACACACACACACACACACACACACACACACACACACACACACACACACACACACACACACGCATGGCTATAAATGGGGAGAAAGAATAAAAGCAATAAAAGCAAGAATAAAGCAATGGAAAATTATAGAGAGCATAGCATATACAATTATATTATAACCATGTGATCTATCAACTAGGTGAAGACATATATGTTGATCTATCAACTAGTGAAGACAATATATGTTGATCTATCAACTAGGTGAAGACAATATATGTTGATCTATCACTAGGTGAAGACAATATATTTGATCTATCAACTAGGTGAAGACAATATATGTTGATCTATCAACTAGGTGAAGACAATATATGTTGATCTATCAACTAGGTGAAGACAATATATGTTGATCTATCAACTAGGTGAAGACAATATATGTTGATCTATCAACTAGGTGAAGACAATATATGTTGATCATCAACTAGGTGAAGACAAATATGTTGATCTATCAACTAGTGAGACAATATGTTGATCTATCAACTAGGTGAAGACAATATATGTTGATCTATCAACTAGGTGAAGACAATATTGTTGATCTATCAACTAGGTGAAGACAATATATGTTGATCTATCAACTAGGTGAAGACAATATTTGTTGATCTATCAACTAGGTGAAGACAATATATGTTGATCTATCAACTAGGTGAAGACAATATTTGTTGATCTATCAACTAGGTGAAGACAATATATGTTGATCTATCAACTAGGTGAAGACAATATATGTTGATCTATCAACTAGGTGAAGACAATATTTGTTGATCTATCAACTAGGTGAAGACAATATATGTTGATCTATCAACTAGGTGAAGACAATATTTGTTGATCTATCAACTAGGTGAAGACAATATTTGTTGATCTATCAACTAGGTGAAGACAATATATGTTGATCTATCAACTAGGTGAAGACAATATTTGTTGATCTATCAACTAGGTGAAGACAATATTGTTGATCTATCAACTAGGTGAAGACAATATATGTTGATCTATCAACTAGGTGAAGACAATATGTTGATCTATCAACTAGGTGAAGACAATATTTGTTGATCTATCACTAGGTGAAGACAATTATGTTGATCTATCAACTAGGTGAGACAATATATGTTGATCTATCAACTAGGTGAAGACAATATATGTTGATCTATCAACTAGGTGAAGACAATATTTGTTGATATATCAACTAGTGAAGACAATATTGTTGATCTATCAACTAGGTGAAGACAATATATGTTGATCTATCAACTAGGTGAAGACAATATATGTTGATCTATCAACTAGGTGAAGACAATATATGTTGATCTATCAACTAGGTGAAGACAATATATGTTGATCTATCAACTAGGTGAAGACAATATATGTTGATCTATCAACTAGGTGAAGACATATATGTTGATCTATCAACTAGGTGAAGACAATATATGTTGATCTAACACTAGGTGAAGACATATATGTTGATCTATCAACTAGGTGAAGACAAAATTGCTTTTTTATATCTCAAAGACAACTAGCAACACACTCACCACTAAATGTTGTTGGACCCACATCACCAGAATTCCGTTCCATGAATGTTTTCATGGCCAGGAGGTAAATCCTGCATGGTGCTTTGTTACCTGCACCACACACCTTGCCCCAGAAGCGTTGATGTCTGCACGGAAAGCTTTCGCCAGACACAGCGATTTGTACCTGTCTCCTCAGTTACAGGTGTCCACACTGGTATCAAGCAGACATCAGGTGTCACGTTTGCAACGTTTCTATATTACGCAGCGGGCCTCCCCTCCTCTTTCCGTGGAGATGCCGGGGCTCTTTCAGAATAAATAGTATCCCCACCTTCTGGAAATTCTCTGCTAGAAATTCCCTCTTTTCTGTCACTCTCTTTGTTTCTTCCTTCCGCCTTTGGTTTCTGTCATTCTTCCTGTCATTTTCTGCCTTGCTGGTCCATTCACCTGTATGTGTTTGATAAAGTCTTACGTACTTTCTCTTAGGATTGGTAATTGGATACATGTATTAAGTTTATTTTTGGCTCTAGGGATATGAGATATGCAGGAGCAATTTTAGGTAATTTAGGCCTGTTTTTATATATGTTTTAGTGTCCTTAGTTATATTTCAATTTGTATTCAGCTATATCTTTAAAATCCCCTGTGCGATAAATTGGACGGAACGGTCAACGCCAGGAGCATCTCCTTAGATTATGTGCATGACTGCATTGATATGTGTACTGAATTTTCTGTTCCTTTTTTGTCCTGTTGAATAGTGTATAGTCCTGATATGGCTCCACACAGTCGGCTGGGCTTTAAACAATAATAACATTAACGGCAGCGGGCACCCTGGGGGCCGGGATGCTGCCGCAAGCTCTCTGTAAGGACATCTTTTGAGATGTGGCCGTCTTCTAAGTCACCTCAATGGCCGCAGAATCTGGAACAGTTTTTCACAATGACGTCTCCGCGCTCGGAATGAATTCCATATGCACTAACGTCACAGTGCCATGTAAAGGAGGGGTCCAGAATGATCACGGCACAAGCCTTAAGCCTGCACATAAACCCATTAGCTGGCCGGGTCTTGAATCCTACCTAGATAGTTCCATAACCCTGGGGTCGTAGGGGAGTGAGGTGGCAGAGACCTCAATTTTCCGGGGGCCAGCACCACGAGGGCGGCGCCATCCCCTCTCTTTTGCTTCAAATTCATATTCATGTTCACAATTTTTTAACCAAGACTTCAGAAAGGCAAGAAGGTTAATTGGTCTTCAAGGAGTGGGACCTGGGGAATCAACCTATCTCTCCAATGTTTTTTACCAAGGCAGCAGGCAATGCCCTGCTCTTCAGGATTTTCAACTGCATTGGGATCTTTAACGTGCGCAGCCAGAAGGCACACGGGTCCGACTCGTTTTTTCGTCCCCTTCCGAAGGACTAGACGTTCAGTTCGATTTTCCGGTCAAACTGAGGAGAAAAGTCGAGGCCTTTACGGGAAGCGAACCCTGGAACCTCGAGTGTAGTTATTGGTAGACGAACGTCTGAACCACCTGCCACTCTTCTCCCTAATGATGCATGACGATGGGAATAATAATCATGATGCCATGGAGTCCTGTTCCGAAAGGAGACTGTGCCACGTTCATGCTCTGGCTCCCATGAACAGATTAACACAAGATGACAAAACCAGTCTAACAATCTCCATTTTTATACAAAATTTATCGCAGAAAATCTAGATTTTATACCTAACGAGATGACCATGACCTTGAAGATAATCTCAGATGAAACAAAATTTGACGTGAAGCGAGGATAATGGTTCGCAGAGAGTTCAACAATAGCATCAGTATCTCAGCTCACAGCGCAACCAAAATGTTTTAAGGCTTCTTTGAGCAACATTCCTATAGCTAGTCCTCATATACTTCTGAGAGTTATGTTCTTGTTATTGTTGTTTAAAGCCCAGCCGACTGCGTAGAGCCATATCAGGGCTATAACCCTTTCAAAACATGAAATACTTACATATAAAATGAAAATAAAATTAAGTACACGTATCCATGCATTCGCGCACATAATCTAAAGACATGCCCCTGGCAATGACCACTCTGTCCAATTTATCGCACAGGGGATTTAAAAAAACATACTTGACTACAAATTGAAACATAACTAAGGACACTAAAACATGCATAAGAACGGGCCTAAGTTACTTAAAATTGCTTCCGCATATCTCACCTCCCTAGAGCCAAAAATGCACTTAATACATGTACCCAATTATAATAATTACAATATTTATATAGCGCACATCATTATCAATCCAAAGAAAAAGTACGTAAGACTTTATCGAACACATACAGGTGAATGGACCAGCAAAGGAAGAAAAGACTGAAAGCAAAGGAGGAAGAAAAAACAAAGGGAGTGACAGAAAAGAGGAAATTTCTAGCAGAGAATTTCCAGAAAGTGGGGATACTATTTATACTGAAAGAGTCCCTGGCATCCCCACGGGGGGTACCCTGAGAGTGGTAGGACTTTAAACTCAACTTAAACAGAACAGAACGGATAATGGTAGACTGCTGCCATAGTGAAAACAAAATTCAACTCTTGTCAGAAGTCCCAGCGGGAGGGCCGTTCACACACCTTCCCCAGAAACTGTCTTTCTCTTTGTCCCCGTGTCTTTGACTTGGGCAGTCATTTCCATAATTACGCATTCGAGCTTCCTGAACGAGTCCCACTGTTCATACAAATCTGATCATGACCACCCAGAAACGGATAAGAAAATCTTGATAATACAAGCGCACCAGTCGCCGTGGTGTTAAGGTTAAATAACAGATTACGACCAGAAGGTTGTGGGTTCGAATCCCCAACAGTCATGTCAAAAATCATTGTGGGATTTTTCGGCCTTAATCGTTTCTTGCCGAGAGTTGAGTTGCTGTGAGCTTGTTAATTAAGAAGACTGGATCACACAGCGAGTCTCATCCACTTCAAGAAGTTGCATCATGAGGGGTTACTCAAGTCTCCTGACCAACACTAAGGTGTCTGTATCTCTCGGACCTGGTTGACGCCAGGATATAGTATGATAATAAGTGTAGGGGACAACCCCGTCACGCAGTCTCAGTCCTAGATGAAATATCATAGCATCATGATCTATCGCATTATAAAAATTATACTATCTTCATGGCCATGAAGGTGGGTGGATGATGGGACAGGTAGAGGGGGAGAGGGGAGAAAAAAAAAGGTGGACACAAGTGAAACTGTGCACGTGCAATGATCCTTAAAAAAATCTTGACAATACATTTTGGTAACACATACACAGAAACACAAATATTTCTCTTAGGTCGGTAGAGAACGAAGCTTTTTTTCCCCTTCTATTTCAAACGGGTGATTGAAAAACAGAAGAAGAAAAAACAAAACAAAACAAAAAAAAACCCACCCTCGATCTACAGTAAAGTGTTGTGTACCCACGGACCCGGCAGCCGGCAAGCTGGTAGTCCCAAAGGTAGGGCCTGGCATAATCTTTATTCAGCAGCCGAGTAGCTAGCCTGTAATCCCAATCAAGCCGGGCCGCCATTGTTGTGAAGCTCTTTTGTTCCGGAGATCAATAGTGTAACCAGAGCGCCTGGCAACGAACGGGTCGCAGACGACAATTCAGGGTGTCGATCCGGCGACGAGGGGGGGAGTACTTTGTCAACTTCACACAAGTAGTTTTAACACCGCTCGCATTCTGTGGACGGGACAGTTTTAAAACGGGTGGAGTCCCTCTGCCCGTGACAGGTGGAGAGATAAGCAAAGGAAGTTACTGCTTCTGCATCGACGGAGATTGACTACTGGTGAAAAGTTCCCTGATTGATTGCTCGACTTTTGTGTAGTCGAGTTTGGTAACAGTTTGTCGAGAGTTTACGAGAGCAAAGAAGGGGCGGAGTTTGGAGGTAAGTGTGCCAGCTTTGAAAAGTCATGGTTGTTGGAGCTTGTGTTCGTTTCTGTTTCTGTCGATTTTTGGTGTTGGACTAATCGAGGTTGGGTTGGTAACCTCTCGCTGCTTTTGTACACACACACGCGCGCGGGCGCACGCACAGCACCACACACACACACACACACACACACACACACACACACACACACACCCCACAACACACACACACACACACACACACACACACACACACACACACACACACACACGTGACACATACATAAACACAGATTGAATTTTTATTATTATTACCACTTGAAAATGACATTTAAAATGATTGATCTTTATTTTTCAAAGGTAAAGACAGTGACAAGATATAACAATGTTTCGTCAGTTTTCCATGTCTGTTGTTGTTGAAATCTACTTGATAAAACAAAACAAAACAAAACAAAAAAGTAAGATGATGAACGAGAATAAAAATAGAACACTTATCTACTAAGTCCATGTGATTTTTTTTAAACAAAAGAACATAAATGTATCAGAAAAAAAACAGATATACACAAGTCCATATATGATAACTACTTAGCAACTTAGCAAACATAAACTTTTCATGTTTCTTCACGCACACACACAACACACACACACACACACACACACAACACACACACACACACACACACACACACACACACACACACATCACACACAACACAACACATCACATGCCGCACACACACATACACACACATACATACAACACACATATTGTATGTGTGTGCTGTGCATGTTGTATGTTTATACATGTATGTATACATAATACATACATACAACATACATACAACATACATACATACAACATGCATACATACACATCTATGTATGTATATATATATTGCATATATGAGTATATATATATATATATATATACATATATATATATATAATATATAATATATATAATATGCATACATACATAATACATATATATGTATACGTATATAGATATATGTATTAAGGTACATAGATTTACCCATAATTACTACTTTACTGAACACAGCATAATAAGTTTACATATAATTTTTACTTTACTGAACACAACATTTTATGTAATAAGTATATAATACATACATGTGTAGATATGTATGTAGATACATACATGCATATATATGTATGTATATTATGTATATGTTATATAGTATATGTTTATGTATGTATACACACACACAAATATATTATGTACACACACACACACACCACACACACACACACACACACACACACACACACACACACACACAACACACACGACGAGAGAGAGAGAGAGAGAGAGAGAGAGAGAGAGAGAGGAGAGAGAGAGAGAGAGAGAGAGAGAGAGAGAGCAATAACCACCCACCAACCAACCAACAATAGAAAAAACGACAACAATAACAAACATCTTGAGCGAGCGAGCGAAGAGAGAGAGAGAGACGAAGACGGAGAGCAGATGGAGAAGAGAATGAGAGAGAGAGAGGACTTACTAACAACCAACAAATAGAAAAACAGACAAACGAAATATAACAAACATCTTAGAATACCATACATAGAGTTTGTTGTTTTCTTAAATTTATTTATTTATTTAGTCATTTATTCATTGATTGATTGATTGGTTAATTGATTAAATGAATGAATGAATGAATGATTGATTGATTGATTTATTCATTCATTCATTCATTCATTTTCTTCTTCTTCTTTTACATTTTCTTCTTCTTTTATGGGGTTTTCCAGCACAACAGACACACATTTTATGTACCTTGCAGTGTCACTTTGATCTTTCGTTTCCCATTGTCGTCTGTCTGCGTATTCCTGTCACGCCAGGCGGAAACTAGAGATCCTTACTGTGAACTCAGTCCATGAAACGGATCGCTAAGTCTAAGGAAGAGCAGGCAATAAAAAAAAAAAAAAAAAAAAAAAAATCACGCGTTCATGAATTATACTTATAGATGAGTTGTCGTGCTTGGCTCAATTAGCTGTCTTCAACTTTTAGGATAAAACTTTTCGAGATCTGTCCCAGTCTGAAATTTAAACATATATTGGTAGGTAGGTAGGTGGGTAGGTAGGTAGTAGGTAGGTAGGTTGATTTATAGATAGACAGACAGACAGACAGACGGACAGACAGACAGACATAGATAGATAGATAGATAAGTAGACAGATAAGAAGGTAAATGGATGGATAGGTATAGTTAAATAAATAGGCAGATAGAAAAATAGGCAGATAAATAGGCAGACAGCAGACAGACAAATAGATGGAGAGACAGACGGATAGACAGACAGACAGACGGACGGACAGACAGACAGACAGACATAGATAGATAGATAAGTAGACAGATAAGAAGATAAATGGATGGATAGGTATAGTTAAATAAATAGGCAGATAGAAAAATAGGTAGATAAATAGGCAGACAGCAGACAGACAGACAAACGGATAAATAGACGGACAGACAGACAGGCAGACAGACAGACAGACAGATAGATAGATGGATACATAGATAGATAGATAGATAGTCTCGTAGATAAAGACACAAATAAAAGAATTAGCTAGAAGAGAGAGAGAGAGAGAGAGAGAGAGAGAGAGAGAGAGAGAGAGAGAGAGAGAGAGAGAGAGAGAGACAGAGACAGACAGGCAGACAAGCAGAGAGAGAGAGAGAGACAGAGAGCGAGACAGAGACAGGCAGACAAGCAGAGAGAGAGAGAGAGAGAGAGAGAGACAGAGAGACAGAGAGACAGAGACAGAGACAGGCAGACAAGCAGAGAGAGAGAGAGAGAGAGAGAGAGAGAGAGAGAGAGACAGAGACAGAGACAGGCAGACAAGCAGAGAGAGAGAGACACACACACAGACAGAGACAGGCAGACAAGCAGAGAGAGAGAGAGAGAGAGAGAGAGAGAGGAGAGAGAGAGAGAGAGACAGAGACAGAGACAGAGACAGGCAGATAAGCAGAGAGAGAGAGAGAGAGAGAGAGAGAGAGAGGAGAGAGAGAGAGACAGAGACAGAGAGAGAGACAGAGACAGAGAGGAGAGAGAGAGAGATTTTGCTTTTTGAGGGCCTCAGTTATTCACATGCTAATTGTCGTGGTTTCGAACCAGGGGGTGCACTACATTAAAATTGTCCTTCTTACTGCCCATCCTCAGATCATTGTTGTTCAGGTGGTGACGGTATAGGATTAGACAAGTCCTTGTCTTAACATAGTTGTTGTTCTGGTGGTGACGGTATAGGATTAGACAAGTCCTTGTCTTAACATAGTTGTTGTTCTGGTGGTGACGGTATAGGATTAGACAAGTCCCTGTCTTAACATAGTTGTTGTTCTGGTGGTGACGGTATAGGATTAGACAAGTCCCTGTCTTAACATCGTTGTTGTTCTGGTGGTGACGGTATAGGATTAGACAAGTCCCCGTCTTAACATCATTGTTGTTCTGGTGGTGACGTTATAAGATTAGACAAGTCCCCATTTTAACATCATTGTTGTTCTGGTGGTGACGGTATAGGATTAGACAAGTCCCATCTTAACATCATTGTTGTTCTGGTAGTGACGGTATAGGATTAGACAAGTCCCATCTTAACATCATTGTTGTTCTGGTGGTGACGTTGTAGGATTAGACAAGTCCTTGTCTTAACATCATTGTTGTTCTGATGGTGACGGTATAGGATTAGACAAGTTCCCATCTTAACATCATTGTTGTTTTGGTGGTGACGGTATAGGATTAGACAAGTTCCCATCTTAACATCATTGTTGTTCTGGTGGTGACGGTATAGGATTAGACAAGTTCCCATCTTAACATCATTGTTGTTCAGGTGGTGACGGTATAGGATTAGACAAGTCTCCATTTTAACATAATTGTTGTTCAGGTGGTGACGGTATAGGATTAGAGAAGTCCTTGTCTTAACATCATTGTTGTTCTGGTGGTGACGGTATAGGATTAGACAAGTTCCCATCTTAACATCATTGTTGTTCAGGTGGTGACGGTATAGGATTAGACAAGTCTCCATTTTAACATAATTGTTGTTCAGGTGGTGACGGTATAGGATTAGACAAGTTCCCATCTTAACATCATTGTTGTTTTGGTGGTGACGGTATAGGATTAGACAAGTCTCCATTTTAACATAATTGTTGTTCAGGTGGTGACGGTATAGGATTAGACAAGTTCCCATCTTAACATCATTGTTGTTTTGGTGGTGACGGTATAGGATTAGACAAGTCCCCATCTTAACGTAATTGTTGTTCTGGTGGTGACGTTGTAGGATTAGACAAGTCCCCATCTTAACGTAATTGTTGTTCTGGTAGTGACGTTGTAGGATTAGACAAGTCCCCATCTTAACGTAATTGTTGTTCTGGTGGTGACGTTGTAGGATTAGACAAGTCCCCATCTTAACGTAATTGTTGTTCTGGTGGTGACGTTGTAGGATTAGACAAGTCCCCATCTTAACGTAATTGTTGTTCTGGTAGTGACGTTGTAGGATTAGACAAGTCCCCATCTTAACGTAATTGTTGTTCTGGTGGTGACGTTGTAGGATTAGACAAGTCCCATCTTAACGTAATTGTTGTTCTGGTAGTGACGTTGTAGGATTAGACAAGTCCCCATCTTAACGTAATTGTTGTTCTGGTGGTGACGTTGTAGGATTAGACAAGTCCCCATCTTAACGTAATTGTTGTTCTGGTAGTGACGGTATAAGATTAGACAAGTCTTCCCTTCCCCCACTTCCCTGAGATGGTTATCCCCGTCGGCCATTTCACCCGAGGTGGGGTGCTGACGTAAGACTGAACCATATCAAAACAAATCTTGCTCGATGACAATGTACATGAATTACTGTGCCAACTGTTGTAGTGCCAATTTGGTTTTTTCTGATTGATATCATCATGGTGGTGTAAGCTTAACGTTTCGCAGGTCCCTTCTCTCCCTCCCCTCTCCTCCCTTCCCGATTTCAAGACCTTGCCAGCGCATAAGGTTTTGCGCAGGCTCAGGAGTCTGTCAGATAATTGCTGGCAGATTTGGGTGGAGTGCATATGGAGTTTGCTCGTTATGTCTTTTAACGTCTATTCACATACGTGCTTTTAGACGGCATATGGAGTTTTCTGGGTGCGATGAATCTCTCTTGAACATACTCTCATACTGCCATGTGTAGATCCATCACCACATCTGAACCCTTTGATTCTCCAGTTTTGTAGTGGAAGTAGAGTGAGGGAACTATAAATGGAGAAGGCTCACGGAATCTTTTAAGGTGACAACTGGTAGACTTTTACTATAACGCGTGTGAAATTGTCAGATTGAAAACAAAGAAAATCATTCTTGAGACGCACGGCGCGCGCGCTCGTGTGTGTAAAAATGCTTGTGTGTGTGTGTGTGTGTGTGTGTGTGTGTGTGTGTGTGTGTGTGTGTGGTGTGTGTGTGTGTGTTGTTGTGTGTGTGGTGTGTGTGTGTGTGTGTGAATTAGTGTTATGTACGCACACACGCTTGACCACATACACGCACGTGTTACGCGAATATATTAAATAAACACGCACGCACGTTTGACTACACGCACGCAACATAACACATACGTGCACGCACGATTGCACAATTACATGCACAAACAGCCGCACACAGAACACACACACAACACACACACACACACACACACAAAACATCACACACACACAAATACAACATACACAACAAACACACAACACACACACACACACACACACACACATAGATCGACCCACTTTCTTCTCTCTTTCTGAGTGTCTGTTCGTCTATCTGAGTGTTGTGTCTGTCTGTCTGTCTGTCTCTCTGTCTCTGCTCTCGCTCTCTCTCTTTCCCTCTCTCCCACTCACCCACACCCTCTTTCTCTCTCCCTCTCTCATTTCCTAGTTTTGAATTTGATCAAGGTGTAGGCAGTATGTATCGGGTGTGTTGATTTATGATTGAATGTTGTGTGTGTATGCTGATGCAAATTGTTGAGTTCTGTTCATGTTTCTCTCTTCTCGATGTTTTGTTCTTCATGTACTTTGTGTGTTGTTTGTTTGTTTGTTGTGTGTTGTGTGTGTTTGTGTTGTGTGTGTGTGTGTGTGTGTGTGTGTTTGTTGTTGTTGTTGTGTGTGTATGTGTGTATTGTGTGTGTTTGTGTGTTATGTGTGTGTGTTGTGTGTGTGTTGTGTGTGTTTGTGTGTTGTTGTTGTGTGTTCTTGTGTTGTTGTTTGTTGTGTGTGTTGTTGTGTTGTGTGTGTGTTGTGTGTGTGTGTGTGTGTGTGTTGTGTGTGTGTGTGTTGTTTGTGTGTGTGTGTATGTGTGTTTGTGTGTGTGTGTGTTGTTGTGTGTGTGTGTGTGTTTGTGTGTGTGTTTGTGTGTTTGTGTGTGTATGTGTGTGTATGTGTGTGTATGTGTGTTGTGTGTTGTTGTGTGTGTGTTGTTTGTGTGTGTTGTGTGTGTAGTGTTGTGTGTGTGTGTGTGTGTGTGTTGTGTGTGTATGTGTATGTGTTTTGTGTGTGGTGTGTGTGTGTGTGTGTGTGTGTGTGTGTGTGTGTACCGTTTTATGCAGTACAGCCATCCAAGAAAAGACTATACATCTGTCTGTCTGTCTGTGTGTGTCTTTCTGACGTCTGTCTGTTTGACTTTCTGTCTGTCTGCTTGTCTGACTGTCTGTCTGTCTAACTGTAAGTTTTTCTATTTGTCTGATTGTCCTCTGTCTGTCTGTCTGTCTGTCTGTCTGTCTGCTAGTTTGTAGTCTATCTTCTTGGAGGTTTTTTTTTTTCATTCTGGCGCGTATGAGAGCTGACACGTATCCACACACACACATAACTGCAAACACACAGACACAGGCACAGACAGACAGACAGACAACACACACACACACACACACGCGTATGCGTGCGTGCACACACAGACACACACAGACACACACGCACGTATGCGTGCGCCACACACAGCCCCAATAACTGAAAAAACACATACACACATACATGCGTGCGCGCGCACACACACACAACACACACATACATAACTGCAAACACACACAGACACACACGCGTATGCGTGCCGCGCGCCACACACACATACACACACACGTACACACACATAACACACACATACATACACACACACATACAAACAGATAACCGCAAACACACAGACACAGACATAGACACACACACGCACACACCACACACACACACACACACACACACACACACACACACACACACACACACACACACACAACTCACACACATACAACTGCAGACACGTAGATACAGACACAGACACAGACACAGACACAGACACAGACACAGACACAGACACAACACACACACACACACGCACGCACACACACACACACACACACAGCCGCGCCCGCGCACGCACGCACACATATAGACACACGATACAAACACACCACGAAATATCACCTGCACCCTCGACAGTAATCACCGAGCCAACAAACAAACGAACCTATCAACCAACCAACTTACTTGTCAACCAACCACATAGTCAAGCAAGCAAACAAGAAGCAAGCAAGCAAGCAAGCAAGCAAACAAGCAAACAAGCAAGCAAGCAACGAGCAAGCCAGCCAATCAGAACAAACGGACACAGGAGAAGATCCCACATGCATAGGTAATAAAATCCCACGAGAACGCACATCATGAAAGAAATATTATGTAAATTCGAACCTATAGAAACATAATATGGATTATAATGTAAATTCCAGTCTACATGACAGTTATATTGGTTTATGTACATTCCAGCCTACGCAACCAGAAATATTGACTTGTAAATTCCAGCCTACAGGACTGTAATATTCTACGATTTCCAGCCTATACAAACGTAATGTTAAATATGTAAATTCCAGCATATACAACTGAAAAACTTATATATAAATTCCAACCTATTATGATACTAAGTATGTAAATTCTATACAATTATGCTATTGATTATGTAATTTCCAGAAAAACGGAATTACGAGCACAATACAGTGTTCGCTGTGGTGCAAATAGGTTTGAATTAATACTTACAGACGAACAAAGCAGTTCTGGCATTCAACAAATAGTCCACATATATAAGAAACGTGTGCTGCTACTGCTACTACTCTACTGTTGCTGCTATTGCTGATGCAACTGCTCATACTACTGCTACTGTTGGTAGTACTACTGCTACACCACTATTACTACTACTGCTAACACCACTATTACTACTGCTACACCACTATTACTACTACTGCTACAACTACCATTACTACTGCTACATTATTACTACTACTCCTGCTACACCACTATTACTACTATTGCTACAACTACTATTACTACTGCTACACCGCTATTACTACTACTGCTACAACTGCACACCCTATTACACTATTGCTACAACTGCTATTACTACTACTGCTACACACTATATACTAATACTGCTACACCACTATAGCTACTACTGCTACAAACTACTATATACTACTGCTACACCACTATTACTACTACTGCTACACCACTATTACTACTACTGCTACACCACTATTACTACTACCGCTACAACTACTATTACTACTGCTACACCTCTATTAGTACTACTGCTACAACTACTATTAGTACTACTGCTACACCACTATTACTACTACTGCTACAACTACTATTAGTAATATTGCTACACCACTATTACTACTATGGCTACACTACTATTACTACTACTGCTACACCACTATTACTACTACCGCTACAATTACTATTACTACTGCTACACCACTATTAGTACTACTGCTACAACTGCTATTAGTACTACTGCTACACCACTATTACTACAACTACTATTAGTACTATTGCTACACCACTATTACTACTACTGCTACAACTACTATTAGTACTACTGCTACACCACTATTAGTACTACTGCTACAACTACTATTACTACTACTGCTACACCACTATTAGTACTACTGCTACAACTACTATTACTACTACTGCTACCACCACCACCACCACTGCTACTACTACTACTATTATTATACTACTACTACTACTACTAGCCTACTGCTCTATGACGACGACAACAACGACCATCAGAACCATTATTGTCACTGTCACCACCACCACCACACCACCACCACCACTGCTACCACCACCACCACCACTGCTACCACCACCACCACCACTGCTACCACCACTACCACCACCACCACTGCTACCACCACCACCACCACTACCACCACCACCACCGTTGCTACTTTACCCAAACCAGCAATGATATCAGCAACGACACAAAACAGTTATGCATGAAATCACGAGTGACGACAACATGTATGTATACGAAACGGGTAACTTCGAACCCTCGCAAGCACCCTGCCCCGACCTGCCACAGAAAAAATAAGCACAACACCCACACACACACACACAAGAAAAGGAACGGGTAGATCGCTTTCCGCCCCTAATTCCCTTCTTCAACCCCACGGGGGGTACCCAGGATTTTCAGGCATCTAGCTACTACACCCTCCATTAAGTGGGTCCCACTCGAGGTGTCAGCGTAGCGGTTAGACACAACATAGATATAAACTGTACCATAGATTTGCTGTCCACCCTACTCGGATCTCAGACGGTTTGTAGTTTTGGAGGATTTTGTGGTTCTTGGACATTTCCATATGCGCTCTGCCTAAATCTGCAGGCGATTTTCTGGCAGACTCCCTGAGCCTGCGCATTGTAGTACATAATAATTACAATATTTATATAGCGCAAAATCTTGATAAAATCAAATCTAAGCGCTGAAGCAGACACACACGCAAGCACGCACGCACGCACGCACGCACACACACGCACGCACACACACACACACACACACACACACACACACGCATGGCTATAAATGGGGAGAAAGAATAAAAGCAATAAAAGCAAGAATAAAAGCAATGGAAAATTATAGAGAGCATAGCATATACAATTATATATTATAACCATGTGATTCCCTCCGAGCGGAGACAGGCTGCAGAGGGGGGTTAGGATTTTATGCGGAGGAGAAAAGGTGAGTTTTGAGAGCGGACTTGAAGGAGACAAAAGTAGGTTGCTGACGGACTGAGAGAGGAAGTTTGTTCCAGGAGAGTGGACCAGAAACAGAGAAGGCTCGTGGACCATAGGTATTGAGCTTAGTGCGTGGAAAGCGAAAAGTGAGAGGATCGGAGGCAGAGCGGAGGGTACGTGAGGGAACATAGATCTCAAGTAGGCTTGACAGGTAATCGGGGGCTGCGTTATTGAGGCTTTTGTAGCACATGGTGTCTAGTTTGTACTGTATGCGCTTTGATACAGGGAGCCAGTGAAGTTGTGCCAGGAGAGGAGATATGTGGTCAGCTTTTTTCTTTTTGAGTACAAGGCGTACAGCATTGTTTTGAATGCGCTGTAGGATGTGAATGGTGGAGGCAGGAAGACCAGACAGGAGTGAATTGCAATAGTCAATGCGAGACATTATGAAGGAGAGAACGAGTTTTGCAGTTGTTTCGACAGAGAGATACTTCCTGATCAGCCTTATACGATGGAGATGATAGTAGCAGGATCTGGCAGTTTGAGAAACAAAGTTGTTCATGGAGAGGGTAGAGTCAATGCAGACACCAAGGTTTTTAGCTGAATCAGAAATTGGGACTGATGTGTTACATAATGGGAGAGAAAGAGGAGGCAGCTGAGAAAGTTTCTGACGGTGCCAATGAGGATAGCTTCTGTTTTGTCGTCATTAAGCTGAAGTCTATTGTGTGTCATCCAGTTCTTAATGTCCGAGTAACACTCAGTGGTGCGAGTCAACAGGCGCTGTATATTATCAGGTGAGTCACTGTCTTGAAGTTGGGTGTCATCAGCATAGAAGTGGTGTTTTATAGAATGGGAGTTGATGATGGTGGACAGGGGGAGGTGTAAAGAGTGAAAAGAACAGGGCCAAGGACAGATCCTTGTGGAACACCACAGGTCAGGTATGCAGGTTGAGAGTAAGTGCCATTGATGAGAACGGTTTGTTTTCTGTTGGATAGGTATGAAGTGAACCAAGACAGAGCAATGTTAGAGATGCCAAAAGTATGATGAAGTCTAGAAAGGAGAATACCATGATCAATGGTATCAAAGGCTGCAGACAGATCAAGGAGTGTGAGGAGAGAGACTTTGCCAGTATCAGTTGCAAGGAGGAGATTGTTGAGAATGTGTAGTAGGGCAGTTTCAGTGCTATGGCACTGGCGGTAGGCTGACTGGAAAGGATTGAGGAGATTGTTGGCAGACAGGTGAGAGTTCAGCTGGTTGAGGACGACTTTTTCAAGGAGTTTTGACAAGAAAGAGAGATTAGAGATAGGCCGGTAATTTTTCAGTTCATTTGGATCTAAATTGTGTTTCTTGAGGAGAGGGTGAACAATAGCAGACTTGAAAGAATCAGGGACAGTTCCAGTTTGAAGAGAAGTGTTGATGATGTCAGTGATGAAAGGGAGGAGAGTAGGGAGACAGTCGGCGTAGAGAGAACCTGGAAGAGGATCTAGTTCGCAGGTTTTGAACGACATGGATCTGATTGTGTTGAGAATTTCTTCTTGTGAGACTGGGGTAAAAGTAGTAAGAGGTGTGCCAGAGAAGGAAGGGTCAGGTGGGCATGGTTGACAGGGTGTCCTGTCAAGCCTGTCACGAAGAGTTTGTATTTTGGTGGTGAAATAGTTGGAGAATACAGATGGGAGTTCTTCATTTGTATGTTTTGTTGGGAGAGGTAAATCTTTTCGTGTGCCAAGGAGATGATTCATGGTTGTAAAGAGTTCTTTTGAAGAAGAGGCATTCAGGATTTTGGTTTGGAAATAGCTTGTTTTTGCTGATGAATGAGGGTAGATACTTTTGTTTTAGAGGCTTGGAAAAGTTGCCTGTGTACAGTGAGTTTGGATTTGCGCCAGCGGCGCTCTGCTCTGCGGCGGGCACGTTTTGCACAGGCGATCTCATGAGTGAGCCAGGGGGTAGGGGGGCGGTCAGGTAAAAGACGGGTTGTGGCTGGAGCATGAGTGTCCAGAAGATGGTGGAGAGTAGTATAGAATTCATCGGCAAGGTTATGTGACTTTTCAGAAAGGAGACGGGAGGCATCAGATGAAAATGTGGAGAGGTCGATAGATTTGAGATTGCGTCGAGTCACTGTGCGCATGGTACGGGAAGGAGGAGAAATGTCGAGAGAACAGAGAATTGCAGAGTGGTCAGATGGAAGGGCTGAAGTTAGACGGGTAGAAAGAACTAAGCAGTTGTCAGTAGTGGAATTTTGGTGATCACGAGAAATGATCCAGTCAAGAATGTGACCTTTTTGATGGGTTGGTTCAGAAATGTGTTGAGTCATATTGTGATTGGACAGAGAGTTGATGATATGTCTTGTGTCATAACGGTGAGTGTTGTCATAGTGGACATTGATGTCACCTAGAATGATGAGATTTCCAGGTAAGAGACAGTAGTAATCAAGAAGTTGATCAAAGTCAGAGAGAAACATGGATGTGGTGAGCTTATTGGCAGAGCTAGGTGGAGGTCGATAGACACAGGAGAAGGTGATGGGGTGAGGGGTGGATTGGAAGGATACTTCAACGTGCTCGAAAGAAGGATGGGAGAAAGGCAGAGACTGCGAGAAAGACAGGCGGGAATGGAGTGAGTCGTTGTAGAGGATGGCGATACCACCACCTCGGGATGAGCGATGGAAAGAAGCAAGCCTGTAACCACTCGGAGTGAGACTCACATGTATAGGTTCATGACCAAGGGGGTTAAGCCATGTTTCGGTGATAAAAGCAATGTCAACATGCTCATCTGCGATAAAGTCAGCAATGACATCAGCTTTGCCATCAGTGCATGTTGACTGAGCGTTAAAAAGGCATAGTTTTAGCTTATCACAATGCGGCGGCCGAGGTGGAGACGAAGGCAGCACCGACGGGACAGAAGACGAAGGAGACACCAGCGGGGCAGAAGACGAAGGCAGCAACGACGGGACAGAAGACGAAGGAGGCACCAGCGGGACAGAAGACAAAGGCAGCACCAGCGGGACAGAAGACGAGGGCAGCGCCGGCGGGACAGAAGACGAAAGCGGCACCGGTGGGACAGAAGGTGAAGGCGGCACCGGCGGGACAGAAGACGAAGGCGAAGACGGCAGAGGAGGAGACGAAGTTTGCAGCAGCAAGGTCGAGTGCAGGGGCAGTGGGGGAGACGAAGAAGCAGAAGAGTGGTGTCGGACTGGCACAGCAGGAGGCAGATTGTGCCAAAGTCGGTGGAGACGTCCATGCTGGCATGGTCTTAAAATGGAGAGGTAGGGGTGGGGTGGGGGGATGGACCAGTGAAACACAAGTTGCCTGTGTATCTGTGTTTGTGTGTGTGTGTATATCTATATCTATATCTATCTATCTATCTATCTATCTATCTGTCTGTCTGTCTGTCTGTGTGTCTGTCTGTCTGTCTGTCTGTCTGTCTGTCTATCTATATCTATCTATCTATCTATCTATCTATCTATCTATCTATATCTATCTATGTATGTATCTATATATATACACACACACATATATATACATATATATATAATATATATATATATGTATATATGTGTGTGTGTGTGTGTGCGCGCGCGCGCGTGTAAGGGGTTTATGTGTGATGTTGTGTATGTGTTTGCATGTGTGTGTGTGTGTGTGTGTGTGTGTGTGTGTGTGTGTGTGTGTGTGTGTGTGTGTGTAGTGTGTGTGTGTGTGTGTTGTGTTGTGTGATTTTGTATTTGTGTTCGTGGCGTGTGTGTGTGTGTGTTTGTGTGTGTTGTGTGTGTGTGGTGTGTGTTTGTGTGTGTGTATGTTGTGTGTGTGTGTCTGTTTGTCTGTGCGTGTATGTGTCTGTTTGTGTTTGTGTGTGTGTGTGTGTGTGTGTGTGTGTGTGTGTGGTGTGTGTGCGGGTGTGTGCTCGCGCATGTGTGTGTGTGTTGTGTGTGTGTGTGTGTGTGTGTGTGCTCGCGTTGTGTGTGTATGTGTGTGTAAAATAACATTATGACACTGACATTCTTTGCTTAACCAGGTAAAAATTCTTTATTGTTATCCTATTATTATTCCTGCAGGAAACTGGTGGATAGGGTGAGGGAGTCAAAGGGTTACGTTTTTTGCTTTGCCAGCGTGGTTGACAAAGCAGGATACTGGTAAGACAGGGTGTGGGAGTCAAAGGTTACGTTTTTTGCTTTGCCAGGCGTGGTTGACAAAGCGGGATACTGGTAAGACAGGGTGTGGGAGTCAAAGAGTTAACGTTTTTGCTTTGCCAGCATGGTTGACAAAAACAGGGTGCTGGTAGACAGGGTGTGGGGGGGGGGGTGAAAGGGTTAAAACTATTACAAACCCCGAAACTACGTTGAAACAAGTAGCAGAGTATTGCTTAGCAAATGTATTGCTTTAAGTGACCGCGTGGCGTCGGGAGCTGGTTAGTGTGTCAGGCATTGTTGCTTTGGGTCCCATTGAGTACCTTTTGCTGTTTTTTGGCATAGATCTAACATTTTCGTGACGGTAATTTGTCCCCACCCCCCCTTTTTTTTTTATGTGTTTATGATTTTATCAAGACAGGCATTTTTTCAGTAGTCTGGATTTGTGTTTCCATTAAAGAGGGGGGGGGGGGGGAAGAGCTAGTTGCTGTATATTGTGCATGTTTATCGTGGACTTGTTATTTCAGAATAATTTGTAAATTATTGTAATGTCGACTTGTAATTTCAGAATAATTTGTAATTTGTTGTAATTCGTAAGATTTTCTGAAATCTAAGACAAGGAGATTGCCAGCATTCAAACAAACAGGAACCAGAAACGCACAAGAATAAACTCAGACCGCGTTTTTAGTGTATCTACAATAGATATATTGTCTTGTCTGGTCTTGTTTCGTTATACATATAAACATTCTCATCCCCCCCCCCCCCCCCAGGGCGTGGGAATGCCGGGGACTCTTTCAGTATAAATAGAATCCCCACCTTCTGGAAATTCTGTGCTAGAAATTTCCTCTTTTGTGTCACTCTCTTTGTTTCTGCCTTGTTGCCTGCTTTCTGTCATTCTACCTAGTCATTTCTGCCTTGTTGGTCCATTTACCTGTATGTGTTCAATACAGTCTTACGTACATTCTTTTGGGATTGATAATTTGGTTACATGTATTAAGTGCACTTTTGGCTCTAAGGAAATGAAATTTGTGTTCAGATATGTTTTTTAAATCCCCTGTGCGATAAATTGGACGGAGTGGTCAACGCCAGGGGCATCTCCTTAGATTATGTGAGCGAATGCATTGATATGTATACTTAATTTTCTTTTCCCCCCTTTTTTTCCTGCTGAAGTTTTGTGTATGTTTTGAAACGGTTATAGTCCTGATATGGCCCTACACAGTCGGCTTGGCTTTAAACAAAAATATCAGTAACGTTCTGATTCTGTTTATGTGTGTTAATGATTTTCTCTTTAAGAAAAATTGGCCCAAATTTAAACGGAAGCCCGCTGAATGACCAGCAAAGTTATTTAATTAAATGGGTGCTTACGAACCTTGTAGCCCACAGTTAGGCCTAGCGAAATGACAGCACAGCATGTGACCACAGACATGGATAGAGAGACAGGCAACTGGCTATGTCACACTGTGATATGATCATAGACATGGAAAGGGAGACAGGCAACTGGCAGTTACACTCTGTGTTTTGATCATAGACATGGACAGGTAGTGAGGTAAATAGCTCTGTCACACTCAGTGATATCATAGACATGGACTGGTAGACAAGCAACTAGCTCTGTCACACTGTGGTATGATCATAGACATGGATAGGGACACAGGCTACTAACTCTGTCACAGTCTGTGACATGATCATAGATATGGATAGGAAGATAAATAACTAGCTCTGTCACACTCTATGATATGATCATAGACATGGACAGGGAGACAGGCAACTAGTTCTATCATGCTGTGTGATATGATCATAGACATGGATAGGGTGACAGGCAACTGGCTGTGTCACACACTGTAATGTCATAGACAACATACTGTTTTATAGATCTCGTTCTCACCCTACCCATTTCAAGGCCTTAGCAGGGCGTGCAATTTTGCCCAGGCTCACCTGTCCGATAATTGCTGGTTGGTTTTGGTGGAGCACATATGGAATTGTCCGTGTGCGACAAGTCCCTCTTGAGCAAATTCCAAACTTAATAAATGTAAATAGAAACCAAAACAAAAAACAAAACAAAAAACACGAAAAAAGAATCAGAACGCGTATTTAAT
>JAPXFY010000027.1:46753356-46755856 GCA_030674185.1 Monoplex corrugatus
AAAACCATTGCTCACCGTTACAACAGTTAAAAACCATGCTCACCGTTACAACAGTTAAAAACCATGCTCACCGTTACAACAGTTAAAAACCATGCTCACCGTTACAACAGTTAAAAACCATGCTCACCGTTACAACAGTTAAAAACCATGCTCACCGTTACAACAGTTAAAAACCATGCTCACCGTTACAACAGTTAAAAACCATGCTCACCGTTACAACAGTTAAAAACCATTGCTCACCGTTACAACAGTTAAAAACCATGCTCACCGTTACAACAGTTAAAAACCATGCTCACCGTTACAACAGTTAAAAACCATTGCTCACCGTTACAACAGTTAAAAACCATGATCACCGTTACAACAGTTAAAAACCATGCTCACCGTTACAACAGTTAAAAACCATGCTCACCGTTACAACAGTTAAAAACCATGCTCACCGTTACAACAGTTAAAAACCATTGCTCACCGTTACAACAGTTAAAAACCATGCTCACCGTTACAACAGTTAAAAACCATTGCTCACCGTTACAACAGTTAAAAACCATGCTCACCGTTACAACAGTTAAAAACCATTGCTCACCGTTACAACAGTTAAAAACCATGCTCACCGTTACAACAGTTAAAAACCATTGCTCACCGTTACAACAGTTAAAAACCATGCTCACCGTTAACCTCCTAAGCTCCCGTTGCCACACGGTGGTCATTTCACCAGGCAAAGAGGGGCTGTCCATGCGTTGCATGACCCTTTCGGACCCAGTCATCAGTTACCTTGTTAACAAACTGAATGGCAAGGTGGGGAGATGACAAACCCTAGGACATCGCCGCACAACGCGCATCAACCAGGTCCAGCCCAGCCACGGTCATCATCATCATCAGGTGCCCTGCCACATGGCGTTGGCGAACATGAACTTCCATCTGTCTCTATCTCTCGTTGGCCCTAGCATCTCCTCCATCCTCCTCGTCCCCAGCCACTCTGCAAGTTCGTCCAGCATTTTCTCCCTGGGCCTACCTGGTGCTCTCTTTCCCTCCAGCTTTCCCGTTGTGACCAGGTGCTCCAGCCACGGTACCAAGAGAGAATGGAAGAGTCCTCTCTTGCCATATTTTGGGCCTTTATCTCTCCATTGAGCAACCCGCCCAGCTCGCACAGCTACCAGAACGTCTCCGCATACTATAATTTTGGCAGTTAGCAGTCGGTTCTTAGAAACCACATCTCGGCTGCCTCAATCTTGTTCAAGCAAAGCCAGAACAAGATTGAGGCAGCCGAGATGTGGTTTCTAAAAAGAATGTTGAGAGTTCCATGGACAGCAAAGAAAACAAACGAGACAGTCTTGATGGAGGCAGACACAAGTAGATCACTCATAAGGAAGATTAGGAAAAGACAGGCAACATTTTTAGGCCATTTTATGAGGAAGGGGGATTTGAAGCACCTGGTCACAACGGGAAAGCTGGAGGGAAAGGGAGCACCAGGTAGAGCCAAGGAGAAAATGCTGGACGGACTTGCAGAGTGACTGGGGACGAGGAGGGTAGGGGAGATGTTAGGGGCAACGAGAGATAGACAAATGGAAGTCCATAATCGCCAAAGCCATGCGGCAGGGCACCAGATGATGATGATGATCTCTCCATTGGGCAACCCGCCCAGCCATCTGCTCGCACAGCTACCAGAACTTCTCCCCTTACTATAATTTCGGCAGTTAGCAGTCAGTAGCTCCCAACGTTGCTTTACTACACCGGCAAGGGGTGTTCGAACGGGCGCGAAAGTGGCCAGGAGTGATGTTCCAGACACACAGCCCATTTTGCTGTTCAGCTAGTTCTGACAAGCCCACCAGTCGTCATGGTGTAGTGATTAGCGCATCGGATTACCGACTGGAAAGTTGTGGGTTCGAATCCCCGTCAGTACCTTCAAAAATAATTGTGGGATTTTTCGGCTCTAACCGGCTCCTACCCAGAGTTGGGCGTGCTATAGGCTCATTGGGAAGACTGGGACCACACAGTCGAGTCTCATTTACTTCACTGATGCGTCATTAAGGGTTTTGCTCAAATCTTCTGACCAGCACTGCAGGTGTCTATATCTCTCGGGCCTAGTTGACGCCAGGATACATTATGATAGGAAGCGTAGAGTATGGCCCTGTCACACAGTCTCAATCCTAGATAGAACTCCATAGCATCATGATTATCATCCTCATCACCATCATCATCATCGCATTGTAAAAACTGAGCCAGCTTCTTTGGCCATGAAGGTGGCGTAGAAAATGGGACGGGGAGAAAAAATATGAACACAAAGGCAACCTCCCTAAATGCGATGATCCTTGGAAAAAAAAAGATATGACATGCCCCGAAAGGGATCCCAAGTTTGCCGTCTTTCAGAGCCGTCAGCAGGTCCTTCCCTGCGGTCATCAGGCCTGATTCCCTGAAGTCAGCGGCCAAGCAACAAATCAGATTTAACAAGAAACACCACGAGGGTGTTGGATGGGACCTAGAGGACCAATGCCTCACCACTCTG
>JAPXFY010000027.1:46758356-46760856 GCA_030674185.1 Monoplex corrugatus
ACTGATGGATGATACGGGCTGTCAGTATGATGAACTACCTACTGCAATGTCTGACAGAGAAGGATGGAAGAAACGTGTCATGGATAGCCGAGCAAGCTCGACATGATGATGATGATGATAATGATGACGACGTGTATTCGATGTTTATGGGAAAGGTGGCGGTTAGTTAAGTGGATAAGACATCAGCTTCCCATTGGAAAGTTTGGGGTTCCATCCCGCCAGGGTACTTTCTGCCTAAATGACGGAAAGAGAGAGAGAGAGAGAGAGAGAGAGAGAGAGAGAGAGACAGGGAGAGAGAGAGATGGAGAGAGAGAGAGATGGAGGAGAGAGAGAGACAGAGAGAGAGGGGAGAGTCGAGAGAGAGAGAGAGGAAGAGACAGAAAGACAGAGAGAGAGAGAGGGGAGAGCGAGAGAGAGAGAGAGAGGAGAGGGAGAGACAGAAAGAGGAGAGAGACGGAGAGAGAGAGAGAGGGAGGGAGAGAGAGAGAGAAACAGACATGGAGAGAGAGGAGAGAGAGAGAGGAGAGACAGAAGAGGGAGAGAGATGAGAGGGAGAGAGACAGAGAGAGAGAGAGAGAGAGAGAGAGAGGGAGAGAGACATGGGAGAGGGGAGAGAGAAAGAGAAGGAGAGAGAGAGGGAGAGAGAGAGAGAGAGAGAGAGAGAGAGGGAGAGAGACAGAGAGAGAGAGGGAGAGAGACGAGAGAGGAGAGAGAGAGAGAGAGAGAGAGAGAGAGAGAGAGAGAGAGAGAGAAGAGAAGTGAATGAAACTTGAAGACAGTTTATTATTCAAAGAGATCAGCGTTATGTCTCAGTGGATCTGTCTTACAGCTATTCCTTGCTATTCTACACAGGATACCAACATAAAAGCAAATTGCAATAATTAAAAACAAAAAATAAGAATAAAAATATGAGCACTGCACGTGCACAAGTAAGAAAAAGCAGAAAGAAAAGCAAGCATTAAAAAAATAAGCAAGCAAGCAAACAGACAGACGGACAGACGGATGTTTTGTATTTTGAGAGTATGTGTATCGCTACAAGAAATGTATTAAGTTTCATTGTAATTAATGATAAGTATGGCAGACATTTCTTTTTAAAAGCTTGAAAGCTCCTCAACAATTCTGCATTCTATTCTTCTCTGTAGTGTTTGGAAGACCAGAATGGTACCATAGTTTGTTGGAAGGTGTCTATATAATCCTGGCACATTTGACTTTAGCCCTCTGGGTTTTCTGGAGTCTGGAATTTATTCAAGAGAGATTGGTGACACTCGGACAACTCCATATGCGCTTCACCGACATCTGCCAGCATTTACCTAGCCGACTCCCTGAGCCTGCGCAAAATCTTATGCGCTGGCAAGGTCTTGAAATGGAGAAGGTGGAGGAAGAGGGACCTATCAAACACAAAGGTGACACCACCAGAATGATGGACACACTAAAATGGGAGGGAACAGGCCATTTTAAAAAAAAAGGTTGTGGACTGGGATTGAACTCACATATCAGGACACCACCAACGATATCAGACCAATGATGGAACACTAAAATGGGCAGTCAAACAGTCCTTTTTTTAAAAAAATGTTGTGGGCTGGGATTGAACTTGACATATCAGACACTAGAATGATGGAAACACTAAAATGGGCAGCGAACAGTCCAGGATATTTCTTTAATGTTGTGGGCTGGGACTGAACTCGAAATATCAGACACTAGAATGATGGAAACACTAAAATGGGCAGCGAACAGTCCAGGATATTTCTTTAATGTTGTGGGCTGGGACTGAACTCGAAATATCAGACACCACCAAAATGATGGGAACACTAAAATGGGCAAGCGAATGGGCCAGGATTTTTCTTAAATGTTGCATGCTGGGATTGAACTCGAGCTATCCGATTCTTGAGTCCACGGTTTTGTCAAAAAGAACCAACCAAACCAAGTTTTTTTTCTGAACAAATAAGTAAGTAAGCTAGTAATAAGCAGACTGTATGTTCTTCCTAGTCAAACTGTTATGTAAAATTTAGGCTTGTGCTGGCCGATTAGTAGGCACCAAGGGACGAAACAATTACCAGTGACACACTGTGTGAGGCCGGCTAGGCCTTTAGTTCTGCCAGGGTGGAGATAAGCACATCAAGTATGTGCAACCGCTACACTTCACCTCAGACGGTTTAAACGGGTGTAATGGTCCGTGGACGTTGATCCGTTAATCCTTTGGTGTGGTCGTTGGTGTGGGCTCATGTGGAGTTGGTGTGGTGTGGTGTGGTGTGGTGTGGTGCGGTGAGGATTGTCTTGTGTTGGTGGGTGGTTGTTCAGTTTTTATGTGTGTTTGATTGATTATTCTGTAGTAGGGTGTGTTATAGGCGGTGTGGTTCTTGTTTTTTAAGTTGTTATCGCTGGTGAGTGGGTTTGGTTTTTAGTCTTTGGTTCCTCTCTCTGTCTGTGTCTCTCTGTCACTGTCTGTCTGTCTGTCTCCCCTCTCTCTGTGTTAATGTGTGTGTTTGTAGTGTGTGTGTGT
>JAPXFY010000027.1:46768356-46803356 GCA_030674185.1 Monoplex corrugatus
GAACATTATTTATGGAGCTGTCAGTTTTCCCAGTGTTTCTGGATGGTGCTGTAGAGGGAATTTTAGAGAGAAATGTAAAACCGTGTATGATTATTTCTAAATGTAGAACTGGTTTTAATTTCAACAGATAAGCACATAAAACAGATAAAATATTCGACCGGATCATCTTCATCATCATCAAGTGCCTTGCCGCATGGCGTTGGCGATTATGGACTTCCATCCGTCTCTATCACTTGTTGCCTCGAGCATCTCTTCCACCCTCCCTGTCCCCAGCCACTCTGCAAGTCTGTCTAGTATCTTCTCCCTGGGTCTATCGGTGCTCTCTTTCCCTCCAGCTTTCCCGTTGTGACCAGGTGCTCCAATTCCTCTTTCCTCATAAAATGGCCTATATAATGTTGCCTGTCTTTTCCTAATCTTCCTTATGAATGATCTACTTGTGTCTGCCTCCATCAAGACTGTCTCGTTTGTTTTCTTTGCTGTCCATGGAACTCTCAACATTCTTCTTAGAAAGCACATCTCGGCTGCCTCAATATTGTTCTGGCTTTGCTTGTTGACTGTCCACGCCTCACAACCGTACAACAGTATTGGTTCTATATAACATTCAAGAACTCTCTTCCTGATGTTAATTGATAGGCATTTGTTGGTAAGAATGCTTTTCATCTTCTTGAATGCTGTGTTGGCTTGGCCGATTCTGCTGGCTATTTCTGATGTGCTATTAAGGGATCATCTTAAATGCCTAATATTTTGCTTACATATACAGAATGAATAGATTCACACTATATACACAATATTTTGTGAATGGTTTGGAAAACAAGCATTATAGGAAAAATGTATTTGTTGTTCACAACTGCTCTGCGCTGAATTATGTCAAAAGTGGTATCCATAACAACACAAGAATGAGGTGACATTTTGTTTTTAAGATTACCAGCTTTGATTAGTTTCAGTGCCATTTCCTCGAATATATGATTCTGATGTGCTAATTCTAGCACCTGTTCTTTCAAACATGTATGTGAAAGTTAGATGTGTATGCATTTTGTTGTTAAAAGTGTAAACAATAGATTATGTACGAAATAACCATCAGACAGAGAGACAGATAGAGAGATAGACAGACAGGCAGGCAGGCAGGCAGGCAGGCAGGCAGAGAGAGAGAGAGAGAAGAGAGAGAGAGAGAGAGAGAGAGAGAGAGAGAGAGAGAGAGAGAGAGAAAGAGGCAGGCAGGCAGGCAGAGAGAGAGAGAGAGAGAGAGAGAGAGAGAGAGAGAGAGAGAGAGAGAGAGAGAGGAGAGGCAGGCAGTCAGGCAGACAGGCAGGCGCAGAGAGAGAGAGAGAGAGAGAGAGAGAGAGAGAGAGAGAGAGAGGCAGGCAGGCAGAGAGAGAGAGAGAGAGAGAGAGAGAGAGAGAGAGAGAGAGAGAGAGAGAGAGGCAGACAGGCAGGCAGATAGACAAACAAGCAAAATAAAACACCTGTCCGAGGAAGAGAGAAGTTTTCAACGTAGAGGTTTAAATCCCGACTGGTTTAAAAGAAAAGACCCTGGTCACATTTTTCTTTTCCCACTCCACCCCATCTGTTAAGATGGGACAGTGAGAAGGCCAGTTATTAATGTAGTAGGGGGGAGGGTGACTTATCTAATCCTATACTGACACCACCAGAACAACAACGATGTTAAGATGGGTTAGTGAGAAGGCCAGTTTTAATATAGCGTACCCCGGGATTCGAACCCGAAACCATTAGCATGTGAATCCGACACTCAAACCAACTGAATTACTGAAGTCCGATTCTCAGATGGGCAGCCGAACAAGGCCAGTTTTTACATGTTGTGGGCTTGGATTGAACTCGAGATATCAGATCTTGAGTCCGCGGCTTTTATCACAGGACCCAAACCAATGTTTGAACCCGCACACCCCCTGCGGTGTGAGCATGGCATGCAAACGACAGGGGCTGACAGCATTGGAGTGGTCACTACAGCTGGGGGTGGGGGTGGGGATGGGGAAGGGGGTTTAGGGGTCAGACATAGATATCGACCAGTACAGATGTCTTGTCACTTCGCTGTCCTACTATTTTTCAGCCCTTTCTCTCCCCCTCCCTCCCTCCCTCACAGTCATTTCTCCCTCTCTCCACATCCTCTCTCCCTCCCCCCCACACCCTTCTCTCTCTCCTTCCACACCCCTCTCTCCCTCCGTCTTCACCCCTCTCTCCCTCCCTCTTCACCCCTCCCTCCCTCCCTCTTCACCCCTCTTCCTCATCCGTTCGCATACTCTCACACACGCGCACACGCTCGTCTACACACGCACACACACTGGAACACCGCGCATTCGTTATTACTTATGTAATTAGACCTATTATCGGATGAGATTGCAGTAGTTCTCTTGTTCTTCTTCCATGACATATATAGAAAGAGGCAGAACATTCACTTATACTGACGTGCGCGAATGTGTGGACACATACACACACACACACACACACGCACACGCACACGCACACGCACACACACACACACACACACACACACACACACACACACACACAACACACACACACACACACACACACACTCATCCTGTCTCCTCAAAATTTCACACACACCCCCTCACTTACAGACACACACATAGACACACACACACACACAAACACACACACACAAACAAAACACACTAACGCTAACACACACACACACACACACACACACACAAACACACACACACAAACACTACCACACACAAACACACACACAAACACACACACAAACACACACAAACAACACAAACACACACACAAACACACACATACACACAAACACACACATACACACAAACACACACACTAACACACACACACACAAACACACACACACAAACACGTACACACAAACACACACACAAACACACAAACACACACACAAACACTCACACAAACACACACACAAACGCACACAAAAACATACACACAAACACACACACAAACACACACACACGCTCACTCTCTCTCTCTCGCTCAAAACATTGGAATTTTGAGTCCATGGCTTTGTCAGCTGAATCAACCAGTCTGCTGGATACAACAACAATTTTACAACAACAACAACAACAACAAAACATTAATAACGATACCCCCAAATCAGAAGAAACAAAACAAAACAACAAGGACAACAATAACATCAACAAAACGGTAAAAAAAAAATTGTGGCCCACTTGAAGACCAAACCTATAGCTGGCATTATCTGTAATGCACTCTACAAGTAAGTGGTCCATATGGGAGTTGAACTCACAACCTCCGTGTAATCAGCACAGCGCTGTCATCCTAACCAGTTGGGTGAATAGGTCTTGTGAATAAAGCATCTGGGACAATCGTTCACAGTACTATGTTGATGGATGGATGACGGTGATGGTAATCATGATGCTATGGAGTTCCCTTCTGCATTGAGACTGCGTGACAGAGTTGTACTCCACGCTTACTTTCAAAATATATTCTGGCATCAGCCAGGCCTGAGAGATACAGACCCCTGTGGTGTTGATAAGAGAATTTGAACAACACCCTCGATATGACGCGTCGATGAAGGGGTTGAGACTCGGCTGTGTAGCCCCAGTCTTCCCAACAAGCCCATATCGCACTCATTTCAGGGTTGGAAGCAGTTTCCATCATGTGCCCTGGGTCTGCCTGGTGCTCGTTTTTCCCTCCAACTTTTCTGTTGTGACTAGGCACTCTAATTTCTCTGAGTTTTTTTTTCCCAGCCAGCTGATAGAAAAGGAAGTGGTTTAGGATTGAAAAAATTCCACACTGATTTTGACAAGTCTGATGGGATTTGAACGCACAAACTTCCAAACAGTAGTCTGTACCGCTTATCACAGCGCCACAGTCACTGGATCCCTGTCCCTCTTGACCCCTACCCACTCCCCCCTCGTCTTCTTCCACCCCTACCCCACCCACCCCCTCTCCCACCTCGTCCACCCTTTGATCATGTTGCCTGTCTGGTTGTATTTCGTTTTTGGTCATACGCTGTGTGGACGTCTGGCCAGTATCTTTTGTCAATAGAACACCACACATACCACACCCACCACACCTCATTTCCAATCTGACCCCCCTCCCCCCCCACGTGGGTTTTGATCCCCTCCACCCTCTCCCATCACTATGACGTCTGTCTGGTCTTGTCCCTTTTGTGTGTGTGTGTGTGTGTGTGTGTGTGTGTGTGTGTGTGTGTGTGTGTGTGTTTGTTTGTGTGTGTGTGTGTGTATGTGTGTGTGTGTGTGTGTTTGTGTAGTGTGTGTGTTGTGTGTGTGTTGTTGTGTGTGTGTGTGTGTGTGCTGTTTGTGTGTGTGTTGCTTGTGTGTTGTGTGTGTGTGTGTGTGTGTGTGTGTGTGTTGTGTGTTATACGTTAGTGTGTGTTTGTTTGTTGTGTATGTGTGTGTGTGTATGTGTGTGTGTGATAGTGTGTTTGTGTGTTAGTGTGTGTGTTAGTGTTAGTGTGTACGTTAGTGTGTTTGTGTGTGTGTGTATGTATTTATGTGTAGTGTGTATGTGTTAGTATGTTGTGTTGTATGTTAGTGTTAGTGTGTTTGTGTGTGTGTGTTAGTGTGTTTGTGTGTGTGTGTTAGTGTTTGTGTGTGTGGGCGCGCGCATGGTGTATGTATGTGTGTGTGTGCGTGTGTGCGTGTGTGTGTGTGGTGTGTTTGTGTGTTTGTGTGTGTGTGTTGCACACGGTGAAGGTTTGGCTTGTACTTCCTTGTCAGTTTAAGATTGGAGTTTGTTCAAGAGGGATTCATCTCACTCAGACAGCCCATACGTGCTCCATCCAAATCTGCCAAAATTACCTGGCAAACCTCCCTGAGCCTGCGCAAAACCCTATGTGCTGGGAAAGTCTTAAAATGGTAATGGGAGGAAGGGAGACAAGGGATCTTTGAAATAGTGAACTGACACCGACAGAATGATAGAAGCATTAAGATGGGGCAATGAACAGACCAGTTTTTAGTTTCAGGCTGGGATTGAACTCGGGATCATGAGTCACGGCTCTGTCGAAAACAAACAAACAAACAAAAAACCAGACAGCAAAACAAAAAAGTACCCCCCCCACCCCCCCCCCCCCGTGGGGATGCCGGGGCTCTTTCAGTGTAAATAGTATCCCCACCTTCTGGAAATTCTGTGCTAGAAGTTTCCTCTTTTCTGTCACTTTCCTTGTTTCTGCCTTGTTCCTTTGATTTCTGTCATTTCTTCCTGTCATTTTCTGCTTTGCTGGTCCATTCACCTGTATATGTTCGATAAAGTGTTACATATTTTTTCTTAGGATGATAATTGGGTACATGTATTAAGTGCATTTTCGGCTTTAGGGAGGTGAGATATGCGGAAGGAATTTTAGGTAATTTAGGCCTGTTTTTACATATGTTTTTGTGTCTTAGGTATGCTTAAATTTGAATTCATGTGTGTTTTGTTAATCTGTGCGATAAATTGGACGGAGCGGTCAACGCCAGGGCACGTCCTTAGATAATGTGCACGAATGCATTGATATGTGTACTTAATTTTCTTTTCTTTATTTTTTCACTGTTGAAGTTTTGTATGTTTTGAAGCGGTTATAGCCCTGATATGGCTCTAGAGGCATTGGCTGGGCTTTAAACAACAATAACAAGAAAACATAACAAAAAAGTGGAAACGTGTACAGTACACAGTATTGACAGGAAAACATATTGATCCTTTTCCACCACCGTCCATCCGATTGGTTCCACTCCTTATCTCCCCTTACTCTCCCTTTCGGCCACAGTGGCTTCCTCTATTCGTGTGTAAAGTGAGGCGTAGGTTTTCTTAGCACACCAAACATATCATTTCTACCATCTTTGATCTCCAGTCTGCCTCCTGACCCCCTGACCTTCGTCTTGGTCACTACCACCTCTCCCCCACCCCCCAGCCCCATCAGGGTGATGTCTTTGTCTGGTCGTGTTGGTTTTGTTTGTTTGTGTGTGTGTGTGTGTGTGTGTGTGTGTGTGTGTGTGTGTGTGTGTGTGTGTGTGTGTGTGTGTGTGTGTGTGTGTTGTTTTCTCTCTCTCTCTTGTTGCTGTCTATCTTTTTCTCTCTCTGTTGCTCTCTCTCTCTCTGTTGCTCTCTCTCTCTCGTGTTGCTCTTTCTCTGTGAGTGTGTGCGTGTGTTGGAATGTCTCTCTCTGTTGCTCTCTGTTGCTCTCTCTCTCTCTGTTGCTCCTCTGTGTTGCTCTCTCTCTCTGTGTTGCTCTGTCTCTCTCTGTTGCTCTCTCTCTGTTGCTCTCTCTCTGTTGCTCTCTCTCTCTCTGTCTCCCTGTCTCTCTGTCTCTGTCTCTGTCTCTCTCTCTCTCTGTTGCTATGTGAATGTCTGACAACTATTCCTCGTCAGTAGAACACCACAAATGCCAACTCACAAACTCACCATCCAGACTCTTCGATATCCTCATGTCCACTTTCAACCGTACCTTCCCCCCCCCCCCCCTTTTCAACAACCGCCCCACTCCCCCCACCCCTCCCCCCACCCCTCCCCCATATGACTCCTACCTTACTCCCCCTTTCTACCACTGCCCCACTCACCCCCACCCCCACCCCACCCCGACCTTCTCACCTTGCAATCCTATCACTTGACCTCTTGTCTGGTCCTGTCTTTTTTTGTTGTTGAGTTGGTCACTGTGTGACAGTCTGGTCTGTGTACCTTGTGAGTTGGACACTGACTGTCTGGCCAGCGTACTTTCTCAGCATAATTATTTCTACCACCACCAACCACCATGTTCCCCCTTTGTTTCCCCCCTCTTTGTCTCTTCTCTGTCCAATCTGGCTCTTTGACGTATGTCTGGTTCTGTTGAATTGATTTATTGGTTGATTTGATTCAAGTTTTACGTCAGCACATACTTTTAGATGAGATGGCTGAAGGGTATAACCATCCATGGGAGTGAAGGAAGAGACTTGTCTAATCCTACATCAACACCACCAGAACAACAGTTTAGATGGGCATTGCAAGGCCACTTTTGATGTGTTGTCCATGCTTGATTCGAACCCACAGCCATTAGTATGTGAGTCTGACGCTCAAAAAACTAAACAATTGAGGCCAGCCCTGTCGTTTTTCCTGTCTCATTTATGCACCACACACACACGCACGCACACGCACACGCACACACACACGCACAGACACACACACACACACACACACACACACACACACACACACAAACACTACACACACACACACACACACACACACACAACACACACACACACACACACACACACACACACACACACACACACACACAACACACACACACACACACACACACACACACACACACACAATCACACAGTCACATTCCATCACAGCAAAACACCACCTCACCACAACCCCAACCATCCTCCCCCCACACCATCCCTACCAACCTTTCCTCCCCCTCGCCCGTCCCCCTCCCTCTTGACCCTACTTCCCTCCCCCGACTCCCAACCGTTGGCACCCATCACTGTGAAGTCTGTCTGGTTTCTGACGTGTTGGCACTGTGCAAGTCTGTCCAGAATTCCCTGTCAGTAGGCAACCACGACCCCCATGGCAATCCCACACCATCCACTAGGCTACCTGTCTCCACCATACAGTTGGCTGAGAGTCCTCTTCTCCCACTGGACGAAGCAGCCGGGAAGTTTCAGTCTTTTTCTCCTAATTTTGTATTTGGTGTTTGTTTGTTTGCGCAGAAAGACTGAAGTCATGGTGATCAGTAAAACACATGAAATCCCCTCATGCAAAATAACAGCAAACGGCACAACCTTGAGACAGGTTGATAATTTTAAATACCTGGGAACGATCATTTCACCAGACGCAGATGCACATCAGAAACAGCCGGCAGAATCGGCCAAGCCAAAACAACATTCAAGAAGATGGAAAGCATTCTTACCGACAAATGCCTATCAATTAACATCAGAAAGAGAGTTCTTGAATGTCATATAGAACCAATACTGTTTATACGGTTGTGAGGCGCGGACAGTCAACACACAAAGCCAGACCAAGTTTGAGGCAGCCGAGATGTGGTTTCTAAGAAGTATGTTGAGAGTTCCATGGACAGCAAAGAAAACAAACGAGACAGTCTTGATGGAGGCAGACACAAGAAGATCATTCATAAGGAAGATTAGGAAAAGACGGGCAACGTTTCTAGGCCATTTTATGAGGACAGGGGAATTGGAGCACCTGGTCACAACGGGAAAGCTGGAGGGAAAGAGAGCACCTGGTAGACCCAGGGAGAAATATAAAACGGACTTGCAAAGTGGCTGAAGACAAAGAAGGTGGAAAAGATGCTTGGGGCAACAAGAGATAGAGACAGATGGAAGGCCGTGATCGCCAACGCCATGCGGCAAGGCACCTGATGATGATGATGAGATCACCACGACCATGGCGGTCCCACACCATCCACCACCTGTCTCCACCATACAGTTGGCTGAGAGTCCTCTTCTCCCACTGGACGAAGCGGTGGGGAAGTTCCAGTCTTTCTCCTAATTTTTGTATTTGATATTTGTTTGTGATCTTACATTCACGCTTGACAAAGGCCAGTTGGCCGAAAATTTGCACCTGTCTTGTCTTGTATTAAATACGCGTTCTGATTCTATTTTCGTGTTTTTCTGTTTCTATTCTATATCGTCAAGTTTCAGCCAGACTTCTCCCTTCCCCCTCCCATCCTTTGTTTATAGTGAGGCAAAAGTTTTCTTAACGTTATATGTGTACCAGCAGAGCCATCATCGATGTCCAGTCTGTCTTCTTACGTTCGTCGTGACCACACCCTTCCCCTCTCCGCTCTGCCAAAATACTCCCTCCCCTCACAATAACGTGTGAAAATAATAATGTACATTTAAATTGTGCCTAGCGGTGCTCTAGGCACTTAAAATCCTTCAATATATAAATAAATACATAAATACATGAATGAATAAATAAATAAACAAACAATCATAAATAAATAAAAGATAAAAAGAAATATAATAATAATAATAATTACAATATTTATAAGCGCAAAATCTCGATAAAAATCAAATCTAAGCGCTGACCATTCCATCCAATTTATCACACAGGGGATTAAAAAAATGAATACAAATTTAAACGTAACCAAGGACACTAAAACATAAAAACTGGCTTAAATTACCTAAAATTACTTCTACACATCACACTTCTTTGGGGCCAAAAAATGCACTTAATACGTGTAGGCTACCCAATTATCTATCCTAAGAGAAAGTACATAAGATTTTATCGAACACGTACAGGTGAGTTGACCAGCAAGGCAGAAAATGATAGGAAGAAATGACAGAAAGCAAAGGAATAGGGCAGAAACAAAGGGAGTGACAGAATTCCTAGCACAGAATTTCCAGACGGTAGTGATTCTGGGGATACTGTTTATATTGAAAGAGACCCGGGCATCTCCCCCCGGGGGGGGGAGGTGTAGGGGGGGCTGACAGCAGTGTCCTTAGCTGGATCAGAACAGCACTACTGAACTCGACCAAAGCGATCCAGCAACAGTATATTCTCCTATAGTGGGTGGCTCAGTGCAGCTTGACATTGCTGTTTTCAATAGGCTTATGTCACTGGGACTTTAATTAACCTTTGACTCCCGCACCCTGTCCACCAGCATCCTGCATTGTCAACCAATGCTAGTGAGCAAAAACTTAACCCTTTGATTCCCTCATCCTATTCACCACTTCCTGCAAAGCAAAAACTTTACCTTTGAGTCCCTCCCTATCCGCCAGCTTCTGCAGGAAGCTGGTGATAGGATGAGGAATCAAAGAGTTAAGTTTTTTCATAGGAATAGGGTGTGGGATCAAAGGTTAAAGGAATCAAAGAGTTAAGTTTTTGCAGTTGGTGGATAGGGTGTGGGAGTCAGAGGATTAAAGGAATCAAAGGGTTAAGTTTTTGCAGTTGGTGGATAGGGTGTGGAGTCAAAGGGTTAAAGGAATCAAAGGGTTAAGTTTTTGCAGTTGGTGGATAGGTGTGAGAGTCAAAGGATTAAAGGAACCAAAGGGTTAAGTTTTGTGCAGTTGGTGGGTAGGGTTGGGAGTCAAAGGATTAAAAAATCAAAGGGTTAAGTTTTTGCAGTTGGTGGATAGGAGTGAGGAGTCAGAGGTTAAAAAATCATATTGGGTGTTTTGCAGTGGTGATACGAACATCAAGGTAAAAATCATGCGTCAGTTACCAACTATGACACAACATGGGATCGCGACTATGAAAAAAACAAAAAACAACAAAACAAAAAACAAAAAAAAATCTGGCCCCCCCCCCCGGCCCCCCTCTCTCTTGGCCCTCCCCTCTTCTTCTCCTTCCCTGATGATTTTTTTTCCCTTCCGACCACAATGACGTGTGTCTGGTCCTGTCGGTTTTGTGTTCGAGTGTGTGTGTGTGTGTGTGTGTTGTGTGTGTGTGTGTGTGTGTGTGTGTGTGTGTGTGTGTGTGTGTGTGGTGTGTGTGAGTGTGTGTGTGGTGTGTGTGTGTGTGTGTGTGTGTGTGTGTTGGTGTGTGTGTGTGTGTGTGATGTGTGTGTGTGTGTGTGTGTGTTTTTGCTGTCCCTTTCTTACAGACCCACAGTCTGGTCAATATTCCTTGTCAGTAGAACAAGCATACATCCCACACCCTCCTACCACCACCCTCATCTCCATCCTCCCCTCCCCCTCCCGTCCCGCTTGACCTCAACCCCCTCCCTCCCCCCCCCCCCATCACCCAACTCTTGCTTCCCATCACTGTGACGTTTGTCTGGTCCGGTCGTTTTTCGCTGTGTTGTTGTGTACTGTGGAAATCTGTACAGCGTATTTTGCCAGGACTTCGCCACACACACACACACACACACACCATCCTCACCATCACTGATCACCGATCCCCTTCCCTCTGCCCCCTCGCCCCCCCCCCTTCTCTCAAAGTCCAGACTTTTCAGTGTCATTTCTCAGTTGTCTCTCTTGGTTATTTTGTTGTTTGACAAAGGGATCGATGTTTTTTTGTTGTAGTTTATTTTTGTAGCTTCTTTGATATTGTGTATGTATGTTCGGGTGTTTTTGAGTGTTATGTAGTACCGATACTGTTGTACGGATGTGAGGACTTGCAGAAGCAGTTGTAGGTAATTTGGGCCCGTTTTTATGTATGTTTTGGTGTCCTTACGTATGTTTAAATTTGTATTCAGATTTGATTTTTAAATCCCCTATGTGATAAGCTGGACGAAACGGTCACAAAACCAGGACAAGATTGAGGCAACTGAAATGCTGTTTCTAAGAAGAATGTTCCAGGGACAGCAAAGAAAACAAACCAGACAGTCTTGAAGGAAGCAAATACAAGAAGAACATTACTGAAGAAGATTAGGAAAAGACGGGCAACATTTACAGGACGTTTTATGAGGCAAGAGAAATTAGAGCACCTAGTCACAACAGGAAAGCTGGAGGGAAAGAGAGCACTAGTTGACCAGGAAGAAAATATTGGACGGACTGCTTAGTGGCTGAGGACAGAGAGTTGGAAGACGTACTTTCAGTGACAAAAGACAGATTCGTATGGAGGGCCATGATCGCCAACGTCATGCGGCAGGGCACGGAAATGATGATGAATGATGATGATATGATGTGATGCATCTGTTTTCATCATAGTGTTAAAGTTAACCTGATCACACCTCCATTGTTTGTCTTTAACACTCCTTTACATTTATATAATATGCTTTGTTATAATGTAGGACCAGCTGTCAGATAGGTCCATATGGTCTAATGCTACTTGCCTTGGTAATAACTGTTTCGTGGTTTGAAATTTGAAGTTTTTTTACTTTGAAGTCTCTCTTTTAAAAGCTTAAGGAGCATTACATAACAGCTCTTGATGTGGGTTTGTCGAATATATTTGCATCTGTTTTTGAGCAAGCGCATCACATTTCTGCATGCAGTGTTTTGTCAGGTAATTCGAAGCAGAACTCACAACATGGCTTCAGATTTGGTAGAATAGTAGCTATCATAACCTACCAACCTAATGTAGGCCGTTTATATATATGTTTTAGTGTCCTTAGTTATGTTTAAATTTGTATTCAGGTATGTTTTTAAATCCACCTGTGTGATAAACTGGACGGAGTGGTCAACGCCAGGATCATCTCTTTAGATTATGTGCGCGAATGCATTGATGTGTGTATTTAATTTTCTTTTTTTTTTTTTCCTGTTGAGGTAATGTGTATGCTTTGAAACGGTTATAGTTTCAGTAGAACAAGCATACATCCCACCTCCCACCACCCCTCATTCCATCCTCCCCTCCCCCTCCCGTCCCGCTTGACCACAACCCCTCTCCTTAGATTGATTTATCGAGATTTTGCGCTATATAAATATTGTAATATTTTATTATTATAGTCCTGATATGCTGTACGCAGTCGTGGGGTTTAAACAAATTGACGTAACAGTAACAACTAACCCCTCTCCTAATATAACAGTTGTGATGATAAATCGACAGCAACATTTTGAATCAGAGCAATTTGAGTTTGTGTTTGGCTGTGACTGAAGTATCTCGAATGTGTGGCGATGGAGAAAAAAAAAAAAAAAAAAAGCTCCGAACCCACTCACTGTATTGAACGCCAGATGGATACTATGGCCTTTAATTAACCATGTCACATACATTTTCATTCCTCAGAACTCCCCAGTGGATATCATGGCCTGTCCCAGTGGATATCGTAACCAGTCCCGATGGATGTTATAATAGCGTATCCCAACAAACGCAGACCCAGTTATCAATAACAGTTCACCAAGCCATTCGTTGGCGATGACCTGAGGCCACTAAAACACACACACACACACACACACACACACACACACACACACACACCACAACACACACACGACCACCACACCACACACACACACACACACACACCACGCACGCACACACACACAAACACACACCGCACATCACGCACGAGCACGCACGCACGCACACACACACAACACTACATACCACATAACACAAACACATCACATAACACATACCACACACATACACACATACATACACACTCCCACCCCACCCCCAATCCTCACACACGCACATACATACATCCATATATACAGACACACACACTCCCACCGCACCCACCTCCACACACTCATACGCACACACAGTCCCACACCCACACCTAACCCTCACACACACACATACACAGGCAGGCACACATACACACACTTCCATCCCCAACCCCACCACCCACCCACCCACCACACACCCACCCACCCACACACCCAACCCACACACACAGACACACAGACACATACACACAACACACTTCCACACTCCGCGCGCGCACGCGCACCCCTCCCCTCCACACGCACACCCCCACACCCCCAACCAACCGTCATACACACACAACACACACACACACACACACACACACACACACACACGTGCGATCACACATTCGCACACAAAGTTCACGAAGAGCAACAAACACAGAACCAAGTCATCAATAAAAGATCACCAAGCCTATCGTCAGACGAATAATCCATATCAACGAGTTGATTTATAGAAACAGCCGTCACTTGTCAACGAGGAACATCCCCAAAGGCCGCCTAAAGTTGAGTTATGGGCGAAAATCGTCACTTACTGTCAAAGGAGTTAAGTCTCAGCGATGTTACAAGTTTAGGGATCCTTGATCATTTAAATAAAATCAGTGTCTCGTGAAACATACTGAAGTCCTCATCCCTGGACATAAATAATGCTTCGGTCGTACATCTTTACCACGTGCGGAACGCTTCATCAGTTATGGAGATCAGATCCTCATTAAAGATCAGAAGCTGTCTAGGGAAGTCGTATTCCTCACACCTTTAGGCTGTAAATAATATTTAGGTGCCACCACATCTGTGGACTGAAGACTGGGGCCACGCGGGACTGTAATTCAGGATGGAAATGACAAGTAAGCTGACGGTTGTTAAGACAGTTTGGTCTGGACTGCGTTCAGTTTGGTCTGGCGGGCTAGTTGGCAGAGCCATGGACTCAAGATCTAATATCTTGAGTTCGAATCCCAGCCGGCAACATTAACTCTATGACTCCCTCACCCTATCCACCAGCTTCCTTCAGTTTGCACGTTGGACAGGGTGCGGGAGTCAAAGGGTTAAAAACTGGGCTGTTGGCTGCCCGTCTTAATGTTTACATCATTATGGTGGTGTCAGCTTAGTGTTTCATAGAGCCACTGGCCTGTTTGCTGCCCATCTTAATGTTAACATCATTCTGGTGGTGCCATCTTAATGTTTCATAGGTCCACTGCCTTTGCTGCCCATCTAATGTTAACACATCTGTGGTGTCAGCTTAATGTTCATAGCCCCTTTCTCCTTCCCGTTCAAGACCTTGCCACGCATAGGGTTTTGCAGCAGGCATCGGAAGTCTGTCAGATAATTGCTGGCAGATTTGGGTGGAGCGCACATGGAGTTTTCCGAGTGCAGTGAAGTCCCTTTGAACAAACTACAAACAAACTGCAAGAAAGAGTCATCGCGCCTGGATAGTTCCGTGTTATGTGCTTCACCCAGCAGCCGGGGCTGCTCCAGAGGCGTCAATTCGACTCGACATGACATAGGGCGCGTCATGTAATGTAGTCGACGCCGACTGACGGAAGCCTCGTTCCACCCAAATCTGCCAGCTATTTATTATCTGGCAGACTCCCTGAATTTTTAGTTTGTAGCGGGCCCCAGTGACTCAGTTGGTTTGAGCGTCGGATTCACATGCTGATGGTTGCGAGTTCGAATCCCTGGGTACGCTATATTAAAACTGGCCTTCTCACTGTCCCATGTTAAGGTCATTGTCGTTCTGATGGTGTCAGTATAGGATTAGATAAGCCCCCCTTCCCCCACTTCCCTGGGATGGTTATTCCCGTCGGCCATATCACCTGAGGTGGGTGTCGACGTAAAAACTGAACAAATCAATCAATCATGAATTTTTAGTCCGTCGGATGGAGACGAAAAGCAAGTCGGATCCGTGTGCCTTCTGGTCTGTGCACGTGAAAAGAACCCACGGCAGCTGAAAATCGAAAAGAGTAGGGAATTTTCCGGCTGCCCTGGCAAAAAATGTGCGGTATGTATTTCCACAGCCAATATCAGAGTAAACTGTTCAATTATATGACACGGTTCATCTTCAAGACAGTCCCTAATCGTGAACACGCTGGGACAATAATACAAAACAAGAACGAGAACAAGAACCTAAATTTTGTGCAAAACCCTATGCGCTGGCAAGCTGTTGAAATGGGAAAGGATGAGCGGTTGGGGGAAGGGATCTATGAAATAAGCTGAAGCTGCTAGATGAGAAAATGGGAAAGAATGATCGAAAAAACCCTATGATGGGACAGCGAACAGAATTGATTTCACAGAAATAAACTGAATGCACTAGAATGATGGAAACACCAAAATGGGCAGCGAACAGTTTGATTGTACAGCTCTATCAAAGATATACCTAGCCCCCTACAGTCACAGGGTAGGTCTTTTGACCATACGCTAAGGGCGAGACAACCCTTATAGAAAACTCAGAGGGCTGAAGTCAGAAGTACTATGCCTGTAGGCGCCTTGTAACAAACCACGGTAAAAAGGCAACATAAACGCAAAATGATATATCCACGGTCATCTACATAAGAAGTGAATGATTCTCGCAATTGTTGCCAAATTCGTCAGCATATATGGTCAGACCATGTAGACGATAACGAAGGAAGAAGTAAAAAGGCAGGTAACTGTAATGAGGGGATGGGTTGGAGGGGGTGGTGGGTGGGTTGGAGAGGTGAGAAAGGGAATGGAAGAGCACTGGCGAGGGAGGGGGCAGAGTGTGGTTGACTCAGGAGGGAGTGAGGGAGGTGGTGTCACTCATGTCAGACAGGCACCAAAACAGACCAGGCCGAATAGTGGCAACACATACAAAGAGGGACAACCATCATTCACTATGCCCATGACAATTATGGTACACTGGTCGTGTGCAAAGGAAGCTTTGATTCTTCATAGAGAAATCCTTTAATACAGCGACAGAGAGGGGCATCCAGAGTCATGACCTGGATGGGCCCGGCCGCCTTAGAGTGTCAGGAGTTAAGGGTCGAAACACTTGCTTTGAACGGGGGTTTCTCTCATTGTGGACCTTCTGCTGTCTGACTCACCCTAGAGTTTACTTATCTATTACAGGGCTGCATTGATTTTATTTTCTTCGTCTTTTCTTAGTGTCCAGGCTTCGCAACCATGCATTAAAACAGGCCAATAAACTATTCAGGATTCTTAGTTTTAGTTTAACGGTGTTTTCTTTGAGGACCTTCTGCTGTCCGGTTCTCCCCAGAGTTTTACCTTATATTACAAGGGATTGCATTGATTCATTTTCATGCTGTTCAATTTTCCCTGGTGTCAGGAATTCGCAACTCATGCACTATATACAGTCGCAAACAAGATTTCCTGCAGGGTGTTAGTTTTAATTCAACGGTGGTTTCTCCTCTGAGGACCTTCTGCTGTCCGGCTCTGCCCAGTTTTTTTTTTACTGTCACTATTTGAAATGATTGTATAGGCATGTCATTTTACCATGAGCTTGATGCTAATGGCTGCGTAGCGCACGTCGGTAGAGATGAATTTCGCTACTTACTGCTCACTGTGCCATTATCATGTCGGGCAGCGACGAAGATTGTCCACTCCAGTCTGTTACAGACCAGCCTCTGTACAATACCTCACCACTCCTGTCTGTTACAGACCAGCCTATGTACAATACCTCACCACTCCAGTCTGTTACAGACCAGCCTGTGTACAATACCTCACCACTCCAGTCTGTTACAGACCAGCCTGTGTACAATACCTCACCACTCCAGCTGTTACAGACCAGCCTGTGTACAATACCTCACCATTCCAGTCTGTTAAGACCAGCCTGTGTACAATACCTCACCACTCCAGTCCTGTTACAGACCAGCCTCTGTACAATACCTCACCACTCCTGTCTGTTACAGACCAGCCTATGTACAATACCTCACCACTCCTGTCTGTTACAGACCAGCCTCTGTACAATACCTCACCACTCCTGTCTGTTACAGACCACCTATGATTACAATACCATCACCACTCCTGTCTGTTAAGACCAGACCTCTGTACAATACATCACCACTCCTGTCTGTTACAGACCAGCCTATGTACAATACCATCACCACTCCAGTCTGTTACAGACATGCCTACTGTACAATACATCACCACTCCTGTCTGTTACAGACCAGCCTATGTACAATACCTCAAGAATGTTTTAGAGCCTTGATTTCTCCTTTTTTGTTCGTTGCCAGGTGTTCCTGCGTCTCCATCTTTTGCGTCTTCCTTCTGGTGTCCACTGAAGGGCGGTCTGGGTGAATAGCATAGCGAGCAGTAAGTAGTGTAATTCATCTCTACCGACGCGTGCTACGCGGCCATTAGCATCATGCTCATGGTAAAATGACATGCTTATGCAATCATTTCAAATAGTAACAGTAAGAAACTCTGGGAAGAGCCGGACAGCAGAAGGTCCTCAGAGGAGAAACCCCCGTCGAGCAAGTGCTTCGGCCCTTGAGAAAGCCTGCGTCATTCTGCTGGATAACATATCGAGCAGATTGACGCAGGCTTCATCAGCTTGTAGACTCGGTAGTTTGGTGTTTGTTCAACAAGGATTAATTGCATTTTGAGAAAGAAAAGTATATAGAAAGAAAGAGAGCGAAAGAAAACATTTGTCTCGTTTGATGATGAAACTCAATATCACCAGGACTTACCACCTCATATGTTAGTGACGAATTTCGCCCATAACTCAACAAGGGACAGTCTTTAAGTGTGTTAATGTTCGTTTGGTGAAAGTTGTGGGCCCGTTCCTTTCCATCGACTCATTACTATGGATTATTCGTCTGCCTACTATTTTGCTCTTCGCCGTTCTGTGAACAGTGTGTGTACAATAGTTTAGTCTTTGCTGTCGTTGGATCATGGCCATTTGGTAACATGATCTTTTATTAATGATGGGGGTCATTGTCTGTTTCTATCGTTGATAAAATATCCATATGTTTGTTTAGTGACGGGTCTGACTCACCACACATACACACACACACACACGCGCGCGCGCGCGCACACACACACACACACACACACACACACACACACACACACACACACACACACACACCCCTCGTGGGGGATGCCAGGGGCTCTTTTTAGTATAAATAGTATCCCCACCTTCGGGAATTTCTGTGCTAGAAATGTCCTCTTTTCTGTCACTCTCTTTGTTTCTTTCTTCCTTCTTCGCTTTCTGTCATTTCTTCCTATCATTTTCTGCCTTGCTGGTCCATTCACCTGTATGTGTTCGATAAAGTTCTACATACTTTATCTTAGGATTGATAATTGGGTGCATGTATTAAGTGCATTTTTGGCTCCAGGGAAGTGAATATGCGGAAGCAATTTTTGGTAATTCAGGCCTGTTTTTATGTATATTTTAGTGTCCTTATTTATGTTTCAATTTGTATTCTGGTATGTTATTTACATCCTCTGTGCGATAAATTGGACGGAGTGGTCAACGCCAGGGGTATCTCGTTAGATTATGTACGTTAATGCATTGATATGTGTACTTAATGTTCTTTTCCTTTTTTTTTTTTTTTTTCCTGTTGAAGTATTGTGTATGTTTTGAAACGGTTATAGTCCTGATATGGCCCTACGCAATTGGCTAGGCTTTAAACAACAACAACAACAACAACAACAACAACAACAACAACACAACAACAAAACAATGACTCACCACACTTTCCCAAAATCTTAATATTTTCAATCGTTCTAGTGGTGCCAGCTTAGTGTTTCACGGGTTTCTCTCCTCCCCACATCCACCCTTCTCCATTTCAAGACCTTGCCAGCACACAGGGTTTTGCACATGCTCAGGGGGAGTCTGCCAGATAATTACTGCCAAAGTTTGACGGAGCGCATATGAGTGCGGTGAGTCTCTCTTGAAGAAGGTCCAGATGAAGTCCGACCTCACCAAACTCCTTACTGAAGTCATTACAGAAAGAAAAGAAAAAAAAGGAACGAAGGAAGAAAGAAAGAAAGGAAGGAAGGAAGAAAGAAAGATAGATAGACAGAAAGGAAGAAAGAACAGGAAAAAGGAACGAAGGAAGAAAGAAAGAAAGAAGGAAGGAAGAAGAAAGAAGATAGAAGAAAGGAAGAAAGAAAGGAAAAAGGAACGAAGGAAGAAAGGAAGAAAGAAAGAAAGAAAGAAAAGAAAAGTAGATAGATAGATAGATAGAAAGGAAGAAAGAAAGAAAAAAAAAGGAACACAGGGAGAAAGAAAGAAAGAAAGAAAGGAAGAAAGAAAGAAAGAAAGAGAGAAAGAAAGATAGAAAGAAAGGAAGAAAGAAAGAAAGATAGAGAGAAAGAAAGATAGAAAGAAAGGAAGAAAGAAAGAAAAGAAAAAAGGAACGAAGGAAGAAAGAAAGGAAGAAAGAAAGAAAGAAAGAAAGGAAGGAAGGATGGAAGGAAGGAAAGAAAGAAAACAATAAAGAAGTCGTTTGTTTTCGAGACTGCATTTCCGCTCTGGATATGAATTCCATGTGCACCAACGCCTCAGATGCTATGTGATGAAAAAAGATATGCTACTTCTATTTCTTCTGTTACTGCTGCTACTACTACTATTACTCTTACTACTGAATCTGATGATGCTGACGATGATGACAAATTATAATGATCATAAAAATAATAACAATGATAATGATGATGATGAAAATAATAATAATAGTAATGATAATAATGATGCTGATGATGGTAAATGATGATGATATAATTATGATGACATACTACTACTAGTATAACAATGATAATATAGCATACTGATAATGATAATAATAGTAATAGTAATAATACGAAAACAAACAACAACAACAATAATAATAATAATAATAACAACAAGAAGAACAACAAGAAGAAGGAGGATTCCATTTGTAAAGTGTGTCCATGTCAAAGCGTGCTCGTTGCACGCCACCACAGCAATAACAAAAAAGCTTCCAATATGATCATGGTATAAGCTATGCCATAATGCTGCGCCTTAACCCTACATGCTATAAAGTCTTGAAGGAAAAGAAAAGAAAGAACCAACTGTGGAACACGAAACGGGAAAAGGCGAAACGGATATCCCCCCCTCTGCCACCCCCACCCCCAACAGGCCAAACATCTTCAGAGACATCATCATCATGTACCTGCTGCATGGCGTTGGCGATCATGATCCTCCATATGAATCTGTCCTTTGTCGCTGGAAGTACATCTCCCGCCCTGTCTGTCTTCATCCACTCCGCAAGTCCGTCCAGTATTTTCTCCCTGGGTCTACGTGGTGCTCTTTTTCCCTCCAGCTTTCATGTTGTGACCAGATGTTTAATTTCTCTTGCCTCATAAAATGTCCTGTAAATGTTGCTTGTCTTCTCCTAATCGTCTTCATTAATGTCTGACAGTTTTGGCAATTAATTATCGTTGATCAAGCGTCTGCTTGCTTTTCATTTCCATCGTGACTTACAACCTAACTTACTACCACTCTCAGTCCAGAGATGTTGGACCAAAGCGCTCTTTATGTCCAAAGATGTGAAGAGTCCTAATTCTCCTGGACAGTTTCTAGGTTTTAATGAGGCTTTGAGTTGATTAATTGATGAAGTATTCCGCAACTTGTGAAGATGCGCGACCTAAATGTTTTTCATGTTCAAAGATGAAAGATCTAACATTATTTTTAAAGCACTGATTTGATTGAATGGAGAAGGATTTTTTTCCGAGTTGTAAATTTGCTGGGATTTTTATGAGATTACTGATCTGATTGATTGATGGGGGGGGGGGGGGGGGGATCTTCCGCTTCTAATGGTGCTGGGACTTAACTCCTCTAAATGTGAGCGATTTAAGTTTGGACAGTGTTTATGACTGACAGCACTTTTATATGAATTATTTGTCTGCTGAATTTTGATGAATTGCTGAAGGTTTATTCAGCTTGTTATGTCGTCAAGCTCAACTTCTCTCTGAAGCAAGTGATGATTCTCTACATAACTCAGTGTTTGGACAATCTGTCTGGTCTTTATTGGGGCAAAATGTACGGCTGTTTCGTTCAGTCGACCAGTTGATATGGATTATTAATTTATGTATGTTTGTGTGTGTGTGTGTGTTGTGTGTGTGTGTGTGTGTGTGTGTGTGTGTGTGTGTGTGTGTGTGTGTTGTGTGTGTGTGTGTGTGTGTGTATGTGTTCTGTGTGTGTGTGTTGATGTGTGTGTGTGTGTGTGTGTGTGTGTGTGTGTGTGTTGTGTGTTTCTGTGTGTGTGTGACTATTATATATATGTCTATCTATCTATCTATCTATCTATCTGTCTGTTGCTGTCTTCTGTCTGTCGTCTGTCTGTCTATCTATCTATCTATCTATCTATCTATCTATCTATTCTGTCTGTCTGTCTATCTGTCTATTTGTCTATCTATATGCGAGTCTATCTGTTTGTCTATCTGTCTGTCTGTCTGTATATCTATCTAGCTAGCTGTATGTGTGTGTGTTGTGAGTGTGTGTGTACGTGCGTACATACGTGTGTGTATGTATATGTGTATCAATGTTTGTGCGAGCGTGTCTGTGTGTGTGTATGAATGATGGGTCTTTAGTAACCTTAGGTCATCGTCAGTGAATGACTTGGCGATGTTTTATTGATGACTTGGTCTTTGTCTGTAGGAATGGGTCATAATATCTACGGACACAGGTCATGGTATTCATTTGGACAGGTCATGATATTCATTTGGATAGGTCATGATATCCATCAGGATAGGTCATGATATCCATTGGGATAAGGCATGATAGCCATTGGGATAAATCATGTATATCCATCGGGATAAGTCATGATATCCATCGGGACAGGTCGCGATATTCATTGGGACAGGTCGCGATATCCGTCGGGTAGGTCATGATATGCGTTGGGATAAGGTCGTGATATCCATTGCGATAGGTCATGATATCTACTGGGATAAGTCATGATATCGTTTGGGATAAGTCATGATATCCATTAGGACAGGTCGCGATATCCGTCGGGATATATCTGGTCATGATATCCATTGGGATAAGTCATGATATCGTTTGGGATAAGTCATGATATCGTTTGGGATAAGTCATGATATCGTTTGGGATAAGTCATGATATCGTTTGGGATAAGTCATGATATCCATTGGGACAGGTCGCGATATCCGTCAGGATATGTATGGTCATGATATCCATTGGGATAAGTCATGATATCCATTGGGATAAGTCATGATATCCATTGGGACAGGTCGCGATATCCGTCGGGATATGTCTGGTCATGATATCCATTGGGATAAGTCATGATATCCATTGGGATAAGTCATCATATCCATTGGGACAGGTCGCGATATCCGTCGGGATATGTCTGGTCATGATATCCATTGGAATAGGTCATGATATCCATTGGGATAAGTCTTGATATCCATTGGGATAGGTCTTGATATGCGTTGGGATAAGGTCATGATATCTACTGCGATAGGTCACGATATCCATTGGGATATGTCATGGATGGGTCATGATATCCATTGGGATATGTCATCATATACATTTGGATAGGCCATGATATCCATCAGAATAGGTAATGATATCCACTGGGATAGATCATGATATCCATGGGATAGGTAATAATATCCGTTGGGACAGTCATGATATCCACTAGGATAGGTCATGGATAGGTCACGATATCCATTGGGATAGGTCATGATATCCATTGGGATAGGTCATGCTATCCACGGGGATAGGGAATTATATCCATTAGGATAGATCATGATGTATGTTAGGATAGGTCATGATATCCATTGGGATAGGTCATGATATCCATTAGGATAGATAATGATATCCATTAAGATAGATAATGATATCCATTATTAAGATAGATCATGATATCCATTGGGACAGATCATCATGGTCAGCAATGCTTATCTTAATTAACCACATAACCCTTGTCAAAACGTTTTTCGACGAACAGATCGATAGATACACACACAACAAACATACAGTGGTCATGGATCCATTTCAATCATTATCTCTTCTTCTCGAATGGAGAATGAAAAAAGTAGCAATAAGTGATAACCCACTTACCGTTTGAGCATAGATTTAGCCCCTGCTTCTGCATGAGAAAACCATCAAGTGCCTGACATATGTATAAATGAAATTAAAACAGTCTCCCATGGGATGGCTGTACGAACAGAACAAGTTTATCTTGACACTGGTCGATGTGGCACAGAAGTTAGAGAAAAGGACTTAAAAGTGCAGATTGTGGGTTCGAATCCCATCATTCCTATCAAAATCATTGCGGGATTTTTTTCGGCTCCAGCCAGCATTTATCCAGAGTTGCTTGTGATTTGAGTCACCAGGAATACTGGGACCACTTTTGAGTCTCATCCGCGTCACGTTGAGGACATTGATCAAATTTTGTGAGCAACACGGCAGGTATCTGTATCTCTCGGGCCTGGCTGACGCCAGGATATATTCATTATGCAAGGAAGGGGGGGAGAGTACAGTTTTGTTACGAAGTCTCAATCCAGAATGGAGGAACTCTTTATCATAATTATAATTCATTTTCCATAGCCGTCATTATAAGTCTCGATTACAAAGAGTTTGTAAAATAACCAAGCATCCCAGACCCTGTATAATCAAAACCTGTATGCTATCCATGTTGCAGGGCCCTAGCGCGAGGGAGAGAGGATGAGCGTGAAGAAGGAGGATGACAAGCCGCCAACGGCTGTGGGCCCGGGCAGTGTCATACGTGCTCTGGCGGCTCCACTGCGTAAACACCTGCCCCGTGACGATAAGGGAGTAGTCATTGCTTTCTCCACAGCTGGCATGAAGACCATTCCTTTGGAGGTGAGGACTAAATGATAATAACAATAATAATAACTATGAGAGTGACACACAATAGCAACAGTAATAACTATGGTAACAAGAAGAATAATGATGACTTTAATGACAACAACAAGTATGACCACAATGACACAATAACAAGAGTAATAACCATGATAACAACACAACTTATGATAACTATGATGGCAACAACAACAGTGATAACGATGATGACAATGACACACAGTACCAGTGGTAATAACTTTAATAACAGCAACAATAATGATAACTATGATGACAACAAGAATGTAACGATGATGACAGTGACACACAATATCACCAATAGTAATTGTAACAACAATAATGATAATTGTTATTACAACAACAACAATAACTGATGGTAATGTCAAACAATAACAAGAGCAATAACTATTGTCACAACAGAAATAATGATAACTCTGTTGACAACAAAAACGACAACTATGATGACAATGGCGCACAATAACAGCAGTAATAACTACAACAACAACAGTAATGACAACTTTGATGACAACAACAACAATGGTAACTATGATGACGACACACAATAACAACAGTAATAGCTATTGTAACAAGAATAATAATGATAACTTTGATGACAACAACAACAATGATAACTATGATGACAGTAACACACAATAACAACAGTAATAACCATGATAACATTAATGATACCTATGATAACAACAACAATAATGATACCTATGATGACGACAACAATAACGATAACAATGATGACAATGACATACAATAGCAACAGTAATAATTAATAGTTATGATAACAACAACAATAATGATACCTATGATAACGAAAACAATAACGATAGCAATAATGACAATGACATACAATAGCAACAGTAATAATTAACAGTTATGATAACAACAACAATAATGATACCTATGATAACGAAAACAATAACGATAGCAATAATGACAATGACATACAATAGCAACAGTAATAATTAATAGTTATGATAACAACAACAATAATGATACCTATGATGACGACAACAATAACGATAACAATAATGACAATGGCATACAATAGCAACAGTAATAATTAATAGTTATGATAACAACAACAATAATGATACCTATGATAACGAAAACAATAACGATAGCAATAATGACAGTGACATACAATAGCAACAGTAATAATTAATAGTTATGATAACAACAACAATAATGATACCTATGATGACGAAAACAATAACGATAGCAATAATGACAGTGACATACAATAGCAACAGTAATAATTAATAGTTATGATAACAACAACAATAATGATACCTATGATGACGACAACAATAACGATAACAATAATATATATACAGGTAGACATGTATGTACCCCGCAGGTACAAATGGTCACACTCGCGTATGCATACATGCACATAACACACACACACACACACACACATACAATAGCAACAGTAATAATTAATAGTTATGATAACAACAACAATAATGATACTGTGATGACAACAACAACAGTGATAATAACGATGATAGTGATACAGAGTAACAATAATAACTATGATGATGACAACAACAATAACAACAATGATGACACAGAGACACAGTAGCAATAATGATAACTTTGATGACAACAACAACAGTAATTTCTATGATAACAATAACACACGATAACAACAATAATAACTATGATGCCAACGACAACAAACATAACGGACACAAACACACACACACACACACCACACACACACACACACACACACACACACACACCACACACACACACACACACACACATCACACACACACACACACACACACACACACACACACACACACACACACACACACACATTTAACACACTCACTACATACACACAGACGCACATACGAACACATGGACATGTAGTGTGCACACACACGTGTGTGTGCGAATGCTTTATGTATGTGAATGTTAGTATAATGTATATATGCGTGTGTGTGCGCGCGCGTGCTTACACACACACACAACACACATATATATGTATACAAATATATATTTTTATATATATATATACCTATATATACACATACATGTATATACACACACACATATATGTACATACATATATGTATATATATATGTATATACATATATATATATATATATATATATATATATATATATATATATATATATATATGTGTGTGTGTGTGTGTGTGTATGTGCATGTATGCATACGCGAGTGTGACCATTTGTACCTGCGGGGTACATACATGTCTACCTGTATATATATTGTGTGTGAATGCGCCAGGTGTGTAAAAACGAGGAGGTGATGCTACACGCCACACGCATGCAGTTCGAGAACAACAAGCTGAAGAAGCTGCCCAAGAACATCAACGCCTTGGAGGCCATGCAGATCTGTGACATCAAGAACAACATGCTGACCACACTCCCCGGGACACTCTTCAAGGTCAGTAGTCCACGACTCACCACTTCTTTCCCCGTGGGGATGCCGGGGGCTCTTTCAGTATAAATAGTATCCCCACCCTCTGGAAATTCTGTGCTAGATATTGCCTCTTTCCTGTCAGCCTCTATGTTTCTTTCGTCTTCTTTGCTTTCTGTCATGTCTTCCTATTATTTTCTGCCTTGCTGGTCCGTTCACTTGTATGTGTTCTATAAAGCCTTTCGTAAGTTGTCCTAGGGTTGATAATTGAATACGTGTATTGATTACACGTTTGGCTGTAAGGAGATGTGCTGTCCAAGAGCAATTTTAGATAATTAGGTCGTTTTTTTATGTATACTTTAGTGTCCTTAGTTTTGTCCGCATTTGTATTCAGGTTTGTTTTTTGAAATTCTCTGGTGATAAATTGGATAGAGTGGTCAACGCCAGGGGCACATCCTTAGATTATATGCGCGCATTTATTGAAATGTGTACTCAATTTTCATTTCCAGCTTTTTTTTTTTTTTTAAACAACTAGATGTTGTGTACGTTTTGAAGTGGTAATACAGTAGCTCCGATTGGTTCAGTGCAATCGGCTGAGCTTTAAACAGTAAGAACAATAATAAGAATTTGACGCCACCTGCGGGTTTCAGTAGCTCAGTTGATGGAGCGTCGGATTCACATGCTAATGGTTGAGGGTTCGAATCCCGGAGTGTGCTATATTAAAACTGGCCTTCTCACTGTCCTATCTTAACATCATTGTTGTTTTGGAGGTGTCGGTATAAGAATAGATAATCTCCCGCGTCCCCCACTACTACATTAAAACTGGCCTTCTCACTGATACATCTAACCTTTATTGTTGTTTTGGTGGTGTCGGTATAAGAATAGATAATCCCCCTCTTCCCCCACTACTACATTAAAACCGGCCTTCTCACTGACCCATCTTAACATCATTGTTGTTTTGGTAGTGTCGGTATAAGAATAGATACCCCCCCTTCCCCCACTACTACATTAAAACTGGCCTTCTCACTGACCCATCTTAACATCATTGTTGTTTTGGAGGTGTCGGTATAAGAATAGATAATCTCCCGCGTCCCCCACTACTACATTAAAACTGGCCTTCTCACTGATCCATCTAACCTTCATTGTTGTTTTGGTGGTGTCGTATAAGAATAGATAAACCCCCCCTTCCCCCACTACTACATTAAAACTGGCCTTCTCACTGACCCATCTTAACATCATTGTTGTTTTGGTGGTGTCGGTACAAGAATAGATACCCCCCCCTTCCCCCACTACTACATTAAAACTGGCCTTCTCACCGACCCATCTTAACATCATTGTTGTTTTGGTGGTGTCGGTACAAGAATAGATACCCCCCTTCCCCCACTACTACATTAAAACTGGCCTTCTCACTGACCCATCTTAACATCATTGTTGTTTTGGTGGTGTCGGTACAAGAATAGATAATCCCCCTTCCCCACCTGTATGTGTTCGATGAGGTCTTTCATACTTTCTCTTAAGATTGATAACTGGGTACATTTATTAAGTGCATTTTGGGCTCAAAGGAAGTGAGATATGCAGGAGCAATTTTAGGTAATTTAGGCCTGTTTTTATATATGTTTCACTGTTCTTACTTATGTTTAAATTTGTATTCGAGTATGTTTTTTTAAAATCCCCTGTGCGATAAATTGGACGGAGTAGTCAACGGCAAGAGCATCTTCTTAGATCATGTCCGCGAATGTGCACTTAATCTTCCTTTCCTTTTTTTCATTTTCCTGTTGAAGTATTGTGTCTGTTTTGAAACGGTTACAACCCTAGTATGTCTTCATGCAGTCAGCTGGGGTTTAAACAAAAAATAACGGTAACAGGTCCTCCCTAGCGTATGGGATTTTGTGTCAGTATGTTACTGTAACAAAACAAAAAATAACGGTAACAGGTCCTCCCTAGCGTATGGGTTTTTGTGTCAGTATGTTACTGTAACAAAACAAAAAATAACGGTAACAGGTCCTCCCTAGGGTATGGGTTTTTGTGTCAGTATGTTACTGTAACAAAACAAAAAATAACGGTAACAGGTCTTCCCTAGCGTATGGGTTTTTGTGTCAGTATGTTACTGTAACAAAACAAAAAATAACGGTAACAGATCTTCCCTAGCGTATGGGTTTTTGTGTCAGTGTGTTACTGTAACAAAACAAAAAATAACGGTAACAGGTCCTCCTTAGCGTATGGGATTTTGTGTCAGTATGTTACTGTAACAAAACAAAAAATAACGGTAACAGATCTTCCCTAGCGTATGGGTTTTTGTGTCAGTATGTTGCTGTAACAAAACAAAAAATAACGGTAACAGATCTTCCCTAGCGTATGGGTTTTTGTGTCAGTATGTTACTGTAACAAAACAAAAAATAACGGTAACAGGTCCTCCCTAGCGTATGGATTTTTGTGTCAGTATGTTACTGTAACAAAACAAAAAATAACGGTAACAGGTCCTCCCTAGCGTATGGGTTTTTGTGTCAGTATGTTACTGTAACAAAACAAAAAATAACGGTAACAGGTCCTCCTTAGCGTATGGGATTTTGTGTCAGTATGTTACTGTAACAAAACAAAAAATAACGGTAACAGGTCCTCCCTAGCGTATGGGATTGTGTGTCAGTATGTTACTGTAACAAAACAAAAAATAACGGTAACAGCTCCTCCCTAGCGTATGGGTTTTTGTGAGAGTATGTTACTGTAACAAAACAAAAAATAACGGTAACAGGTCCTCCCTAGCGTATGGGTTTTTGTGTCAGTATGTTACTGTAACAAAACAAAAAAATAACGGTAACAGGTCCTCCCTAGCGTATGGGTTTTTGTGAGAGTATGTTACTTTAACAAAACAAAAAATAACGGTAACAGATCCTCCCTAGCGTATGGGTTTTTGTGAGAGTATGTTACTGTAACAAAAAAAAAAATAACGGTAACAGGTCTTCCCTAGCGTATGGGTTTTTGTGTCAGTATGTTACTGTAACAAAACAAAAAAATAACGGTAACAGGTCTTCCCTAGCGTATGGGTTTTTGTGTCAGTATGTTACTGTTACAAAACAAAAAATAACGGTAACAGGTCCTCCCTAGCATATGGGTTTTTGTGTCAGTATGTTACTGTAACAAAACAAAAAATAACGGTAACAGGTCCTCCCTAGCATATGGGTTTTTGTGTCAGTATGTTACTGTAACAAAACAAAAAATAACGGTAACAGCTCCTCCCTACGGTATGGGTTTTTGTATCAATATGTCCTTGTAACACAAACGATGCTGACAATGTTTTGTGCCTGCAGATTGGGGCGCTGGACACGCTGGACGCGGCTAACAACGGCCTGAAGGCTTTGCCGGCCACAGTCAACAAGGCCTCAGGTATGACCAGGCTGCTGGTGCAGAACAACAAGATCCGAGCTTTGCCCAAGACCATCAGTAAAATGCCCGCCCTGGAGTTCTTCGACTGCTCTTTTAACCTTATCAAGGTAGGCCTGAAGGGACCGGTGTTTCGCGAGTTCTTTTCTTTGTAATTATTATTATTGTTGTTATTATTATTACTATTGTTAGTATTATTGTTGTAGTTATTGGTATTATTATTATCATCATCATCATTTATCATCATCATCATCATCATCATCATCATCATCATCATCATCATCATCATCATCATCATCACCATCATCATCATCATCATCATCATCATCATCATCATCATCATCATCATCATCATCATCATCATCATCATCACCTTATCAAGGTAGGCCTGAGTGGACCGGTGTTTCGCGTATTCTTTTCTTTGTAATATTACTATTGTTGTCATTATTATTACTATTGTTAGTATTATTGTTGTAGTTATTGTTATTATTATTGTTATCATCATCATCATCATCATTCTTCATCATCGTCATCATCATCATCACCACCACCGCCACCACCACCACCACCACCACCACCACCACCACCACCACCACCACCACTAATCACCAATCACCACCACCCTATTCCTTGTCGCCGCAAGCACATCTTCCACCCTGTCTGTCCTCAGCCACCCTGCAAGTCCGTCCAATATTTTCTCCCTGGGTCTTCATACAAGAATGATTATATCATCTTTTACTGTCGAGTTTACCTTGTTATATGTGAGACCACTGAATGTACTTATGATTTGTATATTAACGTAATGCTCTTGTACTGACTTGTGTCTACCAAGAGGAAGATCGTGAGGAGGGAAAATGACATAAACGGTGTGGCCAGCAACGCTGACTTGGGGTCTGTGTGTGTGTCTGTGTGTGTATGTATGTTCTACTACTGCTGTATATCTGTGTGTGTGTGTGTGTGTGTGTGTGTGTGTGTGTGTGTGTGTGTGTGTGTGTGTATGTGTGTGTGTGTGTATGTGTGTGTGTGTGTGTGCGTGCGTGTGTGTGTGTGTGCGCGCGTGCGTGCGTGCAGTCAGTGAAGAAGAACCTGTATGAGCTGGGAGCCACAGTTGACCTGTCCAACAACAAGATGACGGAACTGCCGGACGCTGCGGTCAAGGGTCCGCGCCTGAAGAAGCTGGACGTGAGCCACAATCAGATCTCTGTGATCCCCGATAACATCCACATGGTCTTCACCCTGACCGCCCTCAACCTCTCTCACAACCAGCTGCAGGACCTGCCCAGAGAACTGGGGTTCCTCAAGTGAGTTGCTGTGAATTGTTTCGTTTCGTTACATGTTGCTTACTGCCCAGCCGACTACTAACGCTATTATAACAGGGCTAACTGATAAACTCATCATCATCATCAGGTGCCCTGCCGCATGGCGTTGGCGATCATGGCCTTTCATATGCATCTTTCCCTTGTCGCCGCAAGCACATCTTCCACCCTCTCTGTCCTCAGCCACCCTGCAAGACCGTCCAATATTTTACTGATAAAATCATCATGATCATCATCAAGCGCCCTGCCGCGTGGCGTTGGCGATCATGGCCCTCCATATGCATCTTTCCCTTGTCGCCGCAAGCACATCTTCCACCCTCTCTGTCCTCAGCCACCCTGGAAGTCCGTCCAATAGTTTACTGGTAAAATACCAGTATGAAATATAGACTAGGTAAAACACGGAGGCAGCTGAGATGTGGTTTCTAAGAAGAATGTTGAGAGTTCCACGGACAGCAAAGAAAACAAACGAGACAGTCTTGATGGAAGCAGACACAAGTAGATCATTGATAAGGAAGATTAGCAAGAGACAGGCAACATTTATGGGCTATTCTATAAGAAAAGGGGAATTAGAGCACCTAGTCACAACAGGAAAGCTGGTGTGAAAGAGAGCACCAGGTAGACCCAGGGAGAAAATATTGGACGGAATTGCGGGGTGGTTGAGGACAGAGAGGGTGGAAGATGTGCTTGCGGCAACAAGGGATAGATACATATGGAGGGCCATGATCGCCAACGCCATGCGGCAGGGCACATCATGATGATGATGATATATGCTGTTTACAGCCAGCTTATAACAAATGAAACTGATAAAATACCAGTATAAAATATAGACGAGGTAAAACAAAGTCTAGGTAGGGCTCAGGACCTGGCCAGCTCATGGGTTTATGTGCAGGCTTAATGCTTGTGCCATGATCATAATACACATGGCACCTGTGACGTTAGTGCATATGGAAAATTCGTTCCGAGCGCGGACAGATTATTTTGAGAAACTGAAACTGAAAAAAAACACCTGAAAACTGAAACAGGACTAAGCCAAGTATGCCACAGTGGTGAAGGCATCTAAACCCTTCATACCTCACACAGATTTGAAACCCAGAGTACAAACTTGTATAAAAAAATCTCTGGAACAGCCAGGCAGATAATAAACTTTTTTTTTTCAAATTTGCCCCGATCGTAAACAGATTCTCCCATCGGTTCTTGGCAACGGTCGGAAAGAAACAGCGTTATGTAGATTACACATGGGTCAAGCATTCTACACTCACCCGTACCTTTGAAGCAATGAAGCAGCACCATGGTGTGTATAGTGTGACGAGTCACTCAGCATTAGACACCCTATTGACTGCATAAAGAACCTTTTTCACAGATTCTGTCAAGTTTTTTTTCTTTTTTACAAGAAATCACATTTCATCTTACATAAACATACGGGAAATTTACCCTTTGACTCCCGCACTCTGTCCATCAGCATCCTGCATTGTCAACCATGCTAACAAAGCAAAAAAATTAACCTTTTGATTCCCTTATCCTATCTACCAGTTTTCTACAGAAAGCTGGTGGATAGGGTGAGTGAATCAAAGGGCTAATTTTTTGCGTTTTTTTTTAGTCAGTTTATTCCTTTTCTCACACTGGACGAAGCAGCTGGGAAGTTTCAGTCTTTTTCTCCTAATTTTTGTGATCCTACGCATGGCAAAGGCCAGTTGGCCGAAAATTTGCACCTGTCTTGTCTGGTTGTATTAAATACGCATTCTTATTCTTTTTTCGTTTTTTTTTTTTCTGGTTCCTGTTTGCTTGAAAGCGGGCAGTCACACTTGTTTTAGATTTCTAATTTTTTGGTTGTTGGTGGATAGGTTGTGGGAGTTAAAGGGTTAAAACTCCAGACGAGTTTAGAGGATAGTACTATACACGAGCGATTATTGATAATGATGATGGAATGGATTGTCCACAGGTATCTACAAACACTGGACATCACCAACAATAAGATAGTGTGTGTAATGAGCGATTATTGACAATGATGATGGAATGGATTGTCCACAGGTATCTACAAACACTGGACATCACCAACAATAAGATAGTGTGTGTAATGAGCGATTATTGACAATGATGATGGAATGGATTGTCCACAGGTATCTACAAACACTGGACATCACCAACAATAAGATAGTGTGTGTAATGAGCGATTATTGACAATGATGATGGAATGAATTGTCCACAGGTGTCTACCCACACTGGACATCACCAACAATGAGATAGCACCTCTAATGAGCGATTATTGATAATGATGATGGAATGAATTGTCCACAGGTGTCTACCCACACTGGACATCACCAACAATGAGATAGCACTACTAATGATCGATTATTGATAATGATGATGGAATGGATTGTCCACAGGTGTCTACCCACACTGGACATCACCAACAATGAGACAGCACCACTAATGATCGATTATTGATAATGATGATGGAATGAATTGTCCACAGGTGTCTACCCACACTGGACATCACCAACAATGAGACAGCACCACTAATGATCGATTATTGATAATGATGATGGAATGAATTGTCCACAGGTGTCTACCCACACTGGACATCACCAACAATGAGATAGCACCTCTAATGATCGATTATTGATAATGATGATGGAATGAATTGTCCACAGGTGTCTACCCACACTGGACATCACCAACAATGAGATAGCACCTCTAATGAGCGATTATTGATAATGATGATGGAATGAATTGTCCACAGGTATCTACACACACTGGACATCACCAACAATGAGATTGCGTCTCTACCTGACGAGGTGTGCACTCTCTCTCACGCCCTTCATCACCTTCACGCTTCCAACAACAAGATCAAGGCCCTTCCTGAAGACATACACAAGTCAGTCACCTGTCTGTCTGTCTGTCTGTCTTTGTGTGTGTTTGTCTGTGTATGAGATCGTCTGTTGCTACCTCTCTCTGTATCTGTCTGTCTGTCTATCTGCCTTCTCTCTGTCTGTCTGTCTGTCTCCCTCCCTCCCTCCATCCCTCCCTCCTCTTTCTCTGTTTCTCTCCCCCCCCCCCCCCATTCTCTCTTCCTCTCTCTTTCCCTCTCTCTTTGTTTACTTCAAGATTGAAGACTTTTTATTATTATTATTGTTATTATTGTTATTATTATTATTATTATTGTTATTATTATCATTATTATTATTATTATTATTTAATAATAATTATTACTATTATTATTATTATTATTATTTGTCATTTCCAAAACAGTAAGGAAGTTTTGGTCTGCGGACGTGTCAGTGTCGTACAGTCTAGCAAGCATACATATACACACACACACACACACACACATACACATAACATACACACACTCACACACTCACACTCACACACACACACACACACTCACACACACACACACACACACACATACACACACACACACTCACACACACACACACACACAAAACACACACACACACACACACACACACACACACACACACACAACACACACACACATATGCACATACACCACATACACACGCACTCATGCGCACACATAAGCAAGCGGGTACATACACTCGTATGTCGCATGTCATATAAAGTAGCGATAGCATTTCGTTCAGCGTTGCAGAAAAGTGGACCACAAAGTTACTACTACTACTACAACTACTACTAATCGTAATAGTGATAATAATGATAATAATATGATAATGACAGCAATGACAACAACAACAATAACAATACTACTACTACTACTGCGCTACTACCACTAATGCTGATAGTGATGATGATGATAATGATAATAACGACAGTGATAATAATAATGATATTAATGATAACAACATGAACAGCAACAACAACAACAACAACAACGATGATGATTATGATTATGATGATGATGATGATGATGATGATTTATTTTTTTTATGTATCATCATCATCATCATCATCATCATCATCATACTGCTGCTGCTGCTGCTCCTACTGTTGCTACTGCTGCTGCTGCTGCTGCTGCTGCTGCTGCTGCTGCTGCTGCTGCTGCTGCTACTACTACTACTACTACTAACTACTATTACTACTACTACTACTACTACTACTATTAC
>JAPXFY010000027.1:46808356-46840856 GCA_030674185.1 Monoplex corrugatus
TCTCTGTCTGTCTGTCTGTTCTTTCTTCTGTCTGTCTGTCTCTGTCTTGTCTCTTCTCTTTGTCTCTCTTCTCTCTCCTCTCTCTCTTTCTTTCTCTCACTCTCCTCTTTCTGTCTTTTCCTCTCTTCTCTCTCTCTCTCTTTCTCTTGTCTGTTCGTCTGTCTGTCTGTCTGTCTTTGTCTCTCTCCCTCTCCTCCTCTCTCTTTCTCTCTCTCCCTCTCCCTCCCCTACTCTCTCCCAAAGTTGTTTCGTCTGCTAGGAAAATATCAACTGTCTTTTCCTTCAATATTAGTTCCATAAGCTTTCACAATATACACAAGACACTCATATTCTTAATTGTTTTACCGGATAGTTTTCCACTTCGCTTATTGTTACTTTTAGTACTCTTTGATTTTAGCTACCAGACACCAGACGCTTAAAAAACCCTGCTACATTAATATTTGATATCTGCTAAGTGCTGGAATTCAGGATTCTAGACGTTTAGGACACTGAGCTCAGGTACAATATTCGGTATCTGCTGAACACTTGAACTGGAGGCTTTACAAGTTTAGGATCCCGCTCTTAGTTAACCCTTTGAGTCCCGCACCCTGTCCACCAACGTCTTGCATTTTCAACCATGCTAGCAAAGCAAAAACTTAACCCTTCGACTCCCTCACCCTATCCAACAGCTTCCTGCATAGAAGCTGGTGGATAGAGTGAGGGAGTCAAAGGGTTAAATTTGTCTAGTGGGTGGAAAGGGTATGGGAGTCAAAGGGTTAATATTTAATAATATCTGCTGAGTACTGGAAGTAACGAGTTATATTTGTGCCTCTAATTTCTCTCGTGTTAACTTTTACCTTGTCCGTACTTATAGAGGCAATTGGAGTGTGTTTGTCAATTGTTCTAGTTTTAAGGATCGCTTTGGCATATCGTTTTTGTTGTGGAGACAAATGGGGGTTGAAAGAAAGTTCTGTTTTTATTCATTTAGTTACTCATTTTTTGAAAATAATCTGCAATGTAAAATAGCTAAGATCAGAGTGTGTGTTTGTTTTTTTAATTCCTCTTTCAAACTGATTCAGTTCAACATGGCGTGTGTGTTTGTTTGTATGCTGTTTTTGTGTGTGTATGATGTGTGTGTTGTGTTTGTATGGTGTGTGTGTGTGTGTTGTTTGTGTATGTGTATGTGTGATCTTGTGTTGTTTGTGTGTGTGTGTGTGTGTGTGTGTGTTGTGGGGTGTGTTGTGTTGTATGTTGTGTGTTTGGTTGCTGTATTTGTGTGTGTGTGATGTGTGTGTGTTTTGTGTGTGTGTGTGTTGTGCTGTTTGTGTGTGTGTGTGTATTGTGTTGATGTGCGTGTGAGTTGTTTGCGTGTGTGTGTAGTGTGTGATGCGGTTGTAGGTCGTGTATGTGCATTGTGTATGTGTATGTGTGATGTGTGTGTGTGTGTGTGTGTATTTGTGTGTTGTGTACGTGTTTTGTGTGTGTGTAGGTGTGTTGTGTGTGTGTTAGTGTGTGTGGTAAGTGCTGCTATGTGCATGGTGGGTGTAAGTTCGAACAGGATGCTGTGCATGCTGTGATGATGTCGACGACGAACGATTGTGATACGTAATTTAATATAGTGATGCACACAAGAACACAACACAATAGAATGATGATGTAACAACAAGAACAGAACAAGAACAAGAACAAGACAAGCAATAACAATAATAATAATAATAATGATAATAAATAATAATAATGTAATAATAGTAATATATGATAACAACAATAATGATGATGATAACAATAATGTTAATAATAGTACAACAACAAGAACAACAAGAAGAGAACAACACTAAAAACAACGATGTGATGATGATGATGATAGTAACGACAACAACAACAACAACAACAGTAATAATAATAATAACAACAACAACAACAAAACAACAATCATCATATCATCATCATCATCATATCATCATCATCATCATCATATCATCACATGATATCATCTATCATCATATCATCATCATATCATCATATCATCATCATCACATCATCACAATGCTTCGGATTAGAGCGACTGGAAATCTGGAAGTGGGTGACACGACATAGATGAAGTACATACATTTTCAGAGCTATAATAATAATATAACAATAATCAGTATCACTATTATAATATTACATTATCATCATTATCATCATTTCTCATCATCATCATCATCATCATCATCATCAATGCTTCGATAGAGCGATGAAATCTGGAAGTGGTGACACGAATGAGACGCTACCATTACATTTTACGAGTAATAATAATAATAATAACAATAATCAGTATCACATTATAATATTATCATATCATCATTATCATCATTATCATCATCATCATCATCATTATCTCATCATTATTGATGTTTCAGACTAGAGCGACTGAAACGCTGGAAGTGGGTGACAACGAAATAGAGACGCTACCGTTACATTTTCACGAGCTGAGGTCAGTGAAGAAGCTGGACTTGTCCGGCAACAAGCTGGTGTCAGCAGAGGTCATCAGCCGCATTCGCACCTGCCAGCACCTGAGCGTGGCCCGCAACTCCCTCACCTCCCTCCCCGACGACCTGCACCATCTGAAGAACCTCATCACCTTGGACGTGTCTGGTAACTTTTTGAAGGTGGGTTGTGGGGTTTTGGGGGTTGTGAGTTTGGGGGTTTTGGTTTTGGTTTTGGTTTTTCGTTTGGGGTTTTTATGTTTTGGTTTTATGTTTTGGTTTTTGAGTTTTACGTTTGGGTTTTTACTTTTGGGTTTTTGGGCTTTACGTTTTGGTTTTATGTTTGGTTTTACGTTTGGGTTTTGGGGTTTTTACATTTTGTTTTTACGTTTGAATTTTACGTTTGGGTTTTACGTTTGGGTTTTACGTTTGGGTTTTAGTTTGGGTTTTACGTTTTGGGTTTTAATGTTTGGGTTTTACGTTTAGGTTTTGTATTTTGGTTTTACGTTTGCTTTCTACGTTTGATCTTTTCGTTTGGGTTTTACGTTTAGATTTTGCGTTGGTTTTTATGTTTGGGTTCTACGTTTGGGTTTTGCACTTGGTTTATACGTTTGGGTTTTACGTTTGATTTTCGGTTTGGGTTTTACTTTTGGTTTTAACGCTTTTGTTTTTTTTTCGTTTAAGTTTTATGTTTGGATTTTACGTTTGGGTTTGACGTTTGGGTTTGACGTTTGGGTTTTTGTGTTGGATTTTTACGTTTGGTTTTTTACGTTTGGGTTTTACGTTTGGGTTTTAAGTTTGGTTTTGACGTTTGGGTTTGACGTTTGGGGTTTACGTTTGGGTTTTTGGTTTTACGTTTGGAATTTTACGTTTGGGTTTTACGTTTGGAATTTTTTGTTTTTTGTTTGTTTTTTTATGTTTGGGTTTTACGTTTCCATTTGAGTCATGATGGGTTCATTGTGGTATTTAATTTTGTTTTTTAGGGGGTGGGGTGTTGAGTTGTGGTGTTTTTGAAAGTGTTGTGTTGTTCGTTCGTTATTTCTTTTAACGTCTATTCACATCTGTGTCTTTAGACGAGTGTTGTGTTGTATTGTGTTGCGTTGCGTTGTGCTGTGTTGTGTTTTTGCTGTTTTGTGTTGTGTAGCTGAGGTATTATGTTGTGGTCTATTTATGTGCGTGTGTGTGTATGTGAGTGGGAACCTGAGTGTACGTGTGTGTGTGTGTGTGTGTGTGTGTGTGTGTGTGTGTGTGTGTGTGTGTGTGTGTGTGTGTGTGTGTGTGTTGTGTTGTGTTGTGTTGTGTTGTGTTGTGTTGCAATGCGTTGTGTTGTGTTGTAGTATGGAGCATAGTTGAGTGTTGTTTTTTCACTTTTGTTTTTGTTTTCTTTGGATTGGTTTGTGTTGAATGTGGTCTTGTTGTGCTGAATATGAACTGTGTGTGAGAGACTGTTTCAAGAAACGATTTAGGTGTTAGACAACAGGGTATGACTAGTAAATTCATGCCATGTGTTTTTCTTGGATTGGATTTATGGATTCATCTCTACCGAATAATTTCGTTTGAAAACGTTCGTCGCTTTTACCGGGTATTATATGTCGCCATTGTACGGCGCCACCCTTATTCTCTCTTTCGCTTTTCCCCTGTTTGCTTGTATGGTTCTGTTCTATCCGTGAAAATGGATTTTTTCAACAGAATTTTCCCAAAGACCGCTCCTTTGTTGATGTGCGAGGGGAGGGGAGGGATCTTCTAAGCGCGTGGTGCGTATGGGATTTCGGTTTCTCATCTCATCCGAAAGACTAGCGCTCAGACCACCAGTCAAGGTTCAGTGGAGTGAAGGAGGGAAGGAAGGAGGGAGGGAGAGAGACAAAAAATACCTGTGGGGCGGGGATTGGAACTCGAGCTTCTGGCATCCAAGACAGGTAGTTTGCTGTAATCCACCTGGCGCTTTCCGTCCTTGGCTTTTCTTCCATCGTTTGAAGTCAAACTTTGAGTGGTTTAGACAACAATTCTTCCGAGCAAATTCTGTCACTGACTTTTCTTCTGTCGTCACTCAGTCAGTCTTTGAGTGATCAGGACAACAATTCTTCCATGGAAATTCTGTCCTTAGCTTTTCTTCCATCGTTATACAGTCAGTGTTTGAGTGGTTTAGACAACAATTCTTCCATGGAAATTCTGTCCTTAGCTTTTCTTCCATCGATATACAGTCAGTGTTTGAGTGGTTTAGACAACAATTCTTCCATGGAAATTCTGTCCTTAGCTTTTCTTCCATCGTTATACAGTCAGTGTTTGAGTGGTTTGGGTAACAATTCTTCCATGGAAATTCTGTCCTTAGCTTTTCTTCCATCGTTATACAGTCAGTGTTTGAGTGGTTTGGGTAACAATTCTTCCATGGAAATTCTGTCCTTAGCTTTTCTTACATCGTTATACAGTCAGTGTTTGAGTGGTTTAGACAACAATTCTTCCATGGAAATTCTGTCCTTAGCTTTTCTTCCATCATTATACAGTCAGTGTTTGAGTGGTTTGGGTAACAATTCTTCCATTGAGATTCTGTCCTTAGCTTTTCTTACATCGTTATACAGTCAACGTTTGAGTGGTTTGGGTAACAATTCTTCCATGTAAATTCTGTCCTTAGCTTTTCTTCCATCGTTATACAGTCAGTGTTTGAGTGGTTTGGGTAACAATTCTTCCATGGAAATTCTGTCCTTAGCTTTTCTTACATCGTTATACAGTCAGTGTTTGAGTGGTTTAGACAACAATTCTTCCATGGAAATTCTGTCCTTAGCTTTTCTTCCATCATTATACAGTCAGTGTTTGAGTGGTTTGGGTAACAATTCTTCCATTGAGATTCTGTCCTTAGCTTTTCTTACATCGTTATACAGTCAACGTTTGAGTGGTTTGGGTAACAATTCTTCCATGTAAATTCTGTCCTTAGCTTTTCTTCCATCATTATACAGTCAGTGTTTGAGTGGTTTGGGTAACAATTCTTCCATGGAGATTCTGTCCTTAGCTTTTCTTACATCGTTATACAGTCAGTGTTTGAGTGGTTTAGACAACAATTTTTCCATGTAAATTCTGTCCTTAGCTTTTCTTCCATCATTATACAGTCAGTGTTTGAGTGGTTTGGGTAACAATTCTTCCATGGAGATTCTGTCCTTAGCTTTTCTCCATCGTTATACAGTCAACGTTTGAGTGGTTTAGACAACAGACTTTCGAGCAAATTCTGTCACTGGCTTGTCTTCCATCGTTACACAGTCAATGTTTGAGTGGTTTGGATAACAATTCTTCCATGGAAATTCTGACCTTGGCTTTTCTTCCATCGTCACACAGTCTTTGAGGGTTTAAACAACAACCGGGGGAAGGGGATGCCAGTGTTTGAGAAGGTCAGGATGGGATGTGTACATGTATGTAAATACTTAATTGAAAACCCCATATCTGAGGGTCATTCCCCTATCCGCCACCGAAGGACACTTCGGGTCGGGGACAGACTCCCCATGATTTACCCAATATATAGAAATATCTTCACAAAATCGCTGACGCCCTCCCACCCCCCCCCCGCCACCCCACACCCCCAAATAGTGACCTGTTTAGGAGATGACTGTGGTGACGTGTTACAGGGCATTTGTGACGTCATGATGGTATGGTGAGTATGGCGTAGTCTCACTTTACCTAGATAGAAGACATTGTATTATCTGGTTCTGTCACTTTGCGTAGAGGCAGGACATGTAGCACTTTAGTATCGTTTTGCCTAGTCACGTGGTCTTTTGTCCTTTTAGAATCAGTTTGCCTATTTAGAGAACATGTATGATGTGTCACAATCGTATTTACTTGTCCTATTTACAGAACATTTATGTGACATCTACATTGCCTGTTTACAGGGTAGTATAATTTATCACATTCACTTTGCCTATTTATAGAATCTTTATGACGTATACATTTACTTTCCCTATTTACAGGATAAGTATGGTGTATCACATTCACTTTGCCTATTTACAGAATATTTATGACGTATGATATTTGCTTGGCATATTTACAGGATCGTACGGTTCATCACATTCACTTTGCCTATTTACAGGATAGTATTGTTTATTGCATTCACTTTGGCTATTTACAGAACATCTATGAATATGACATTTACTTTGCCTATCTACAGGATAGAATGGTTTATCACATTCACTTTGGCTTTTTGAGAACATCTATGAAGTACGACATACACTTTGCCTATTTACAGGATAGTATGGTTTATCACATTCACTTTGTCTATTCACAGAACATTTATGACGTATGACATTTATTTTGCCTATTTGCAGGATAGTATGGTTTATCACATTCACTTTGGCTATTCACAGAACATTTATGACGTACGAGCCGCGTATGACATTTATTTTGCCTATTTACAGGATAGTATAGTATAGTACATTCACTTTGTCTATTCACAGGACATTTATGACGTATAATATTTACTTTGCCTATTTACAGGATGGTACGGTTCATCATATTCTCTTTGTCTATTCACAGGACATTCACGACACATCACATTCATTTTTTCTTGGTTACGAGATACGTATATTTCCGACATGTTCAATTTGTGGAATCACAGAACATCTGTCACTGTATTCTCATTTTCCCTTCTTCCAAAGACATCAGTTTTACACATCACTTTCACTGTGCTGATTCTTTGATTGTTTGTCTGAATTCTGTATGTATACCTAGTTTTCTCTTCCGGGTTTTCTTTCTCCAAGGTCATCGGTGTTTTTAGATGCGTGTTTGTTTTGTTTCAGGTAGTTATTGCCCTGATATGGTTCCGAGCAGTTGGTTGGGGTTTAATCACTAATATTGATAATGATGATGTTGATGATGATAGTGATAATAATAATAATAATAATAATCATGGTGGTTATGTTTAAGGGGGCAGACCTACCCAGACCTACCCTGATGTATACATCAGACATAATATGTTCAAAAGTTTTCATCGGATTTCCTTGATATTTGGCACACATATAGCAGGGACAGGTATCTATAGCCGGTAGTAAAATCTTGCAGTTCTGCATGAAAGAAACATTTTTATCAAAAGTTGTATCATAATTTTTTTTATTAAAATTATTCTAAAAATTGGTGTAATGATTGTACAGAAAATAATGATAGTAGAGCTAAGATGTTACTACATGCCATCCATACTATACAGATGTGTTTGCTCACTAAATATCAAATTCCTAACATGAATACATGTGTAGTTATAAATGTCACAGTATGTACTATATTTTTTCATTTTCGTGAGAACATTTTTTAATTAATTAATTTTTAATCAACTTTTCATAACTCACAGACCCCAACAAAGATATTCAATCCAAAGAATAATGTCTGAGGTAGCTTCTTGCCAAATATCATGGTGATTGGTTAATTAGAACTGAAACACTGAACATCACAGTCTTGGTACCCAAATCTGGGTAGTTCTGCCCCCTTAAAATAATAATAATGCTAGTAGTAATAATGATAATGATAATAATAATAATGATAATAATAACAAGATAATAATAATAATATAATGATAATAATGATGATGACAATAATAATAATAATAATGATAATAATAATAACAACAACAATAATAATAACGATGATGATGATGAGGATGAGGATGATGAAGATGATGATAACAACAACAGTAATATTAAAAGTAATATCAATAATATTTGTATTCAGTCTTGTGGCGTATGCTATGGGTACTTTGGATTCTTTCATCGCATGGCCTCAGAGACGACATTGTTGTTTTCTTTTCGTTTTTGTTTTGATTATTTTAGAATCCAATGAAATATGTTTACACATTGTGCTCCACAAAGCAGAGTAGGCTCAAAGCGTTTAGATCTAGACTCCTGCCGTAAAGTGTGTACATATCTGCGATAGGAATCTTTACTTCATGTTTTAAGTTACATCAGATGGACATATATGTTACAAGTATTAATCTTTCTGTCTCTGTCTGTCTGTCTGTCTGTCTTTCCTCCTTTCTCTCTCTGTCTCTCTCTCTATTTCTCTCTCTCTCTCTCACTCTCTTTTTTCTCTCTGTCTTTGTCCCTCTGTCTGTCTCTCTCCCCCTTTCTCTGTCTCTGTCTGTCTTTCTGTCTGTCTCTGTCTCTGTCTCTCTGTCTCTGTCTCTCTCTCTCTCTGTGTCTCTGTCTCTGTCTGTCTGTCTGTCTGTCTCTCTCTCCTCATGTTAGTTAGTGCTTACAATGAAATCGTCCCCTCATGGGGATGCCGGGGGCTCTTTCAGTAATGAAAAGTATCCCCACCTTCTGGGAATTCTGTGCTAGAAATTTCTTCTTTTCTGTCGCTCTCTTTATTTCTACCTTGTTCTTTTGCTTTCTGTCATTTCTTCCTGTCATTTTCTGCCTTGCTAGTTCATTCACCTGTATGTGTACGCTAAAATCTTAGTACATTTTCTTGGGAGTGATAATTGAACACATGTATAAAGTGCATTTTTGGCTTTAGGGAGATGAGATATTCGGAGGCAGTTATAGGTAATTTAGTTCCGTTTTTATTATGTTTTAGCTTCCTTAGTTGTGTCTGTATTTGTCGTAAGCGATGTTTTTCAGACCCGTGCGTGATAAATTGGACGGAGTGGTCAATGCCAGGGGCATCTCCTTAGATTATATGCGCAAATGCATCGACATATATAATTAATTTTCTTTTCCTTTTATTTTTCTTGTTGAAGTATTTGTGTATGTTTTGAAAAGTCTGTAGCCCTGATTCGGCGCGACGCAGTCGGCTGGGCTTTGAGCAAAAAGAACGGTAACAGTCATTGCATGGTGTTTGTTCGTTTGTGATCTTACGTGTACGCGTAACAAAGACCAGTTGGCCGAAAATTTGCGCTTGTCTCGTTCGTTATTTCTTTTAATGTCTATTCACATAAGTCCTTTTAGACATAAATAAATAAATAAATAGATAAACAAATGAATAAATACATGAGATAAAGAGGTGTCTATGGGGTGAATGAATCTATGAAATCATGAAGGCATTGTATCTTATCAGGTAACATCAAACAATTTAACGAACAAGAGAAAAACAGTCAGAACATTAGAACGATCAGGCTTCATCAGTTTGCTCAGGGTTGTGTGTATGTATGTATGTATGCGTACGTGCATGCATGCGTGTGTGTGTGTGTGTGCATGCATGCGTGTGTGTGTGTGTGTGTGTGTGTGTGTGTGTGTGTGTGTGTGCGCTACCAGCATGTAAGGTCCTGTGCTGGCGTATGGCAAGTCAACTGTTATGATCTGGTGATGTAGAATGGGGAGAAGAGGATTTCGAATTAAAAGCGTTGTAACAGTCAATGAAAAAAACCAAACATGCTTACATTTACAACGCTTTTCTTGTCTGATTGTATTAAATACGCGTTCTGATTCTTTTTTTTTGTTTTTTGTTTTTCCTGGTTCCTAACGGTCTTAACATTTTGTCCGGTTCGTTTCAGATCTTACCAGAGTCGGTGAACTGCATCCCCACGTTAAAGCACCTGCTGGTGGCAGAGAACAAGATCTCCACCATACCAGAGTCCCTTGGAGAACACCAGCTGCTGACCACTATAGACTTCGGCAGGAACCGCGTGTCCGGGCTGCCCCAGGAACTTAGTCGCTTGAGGACGGTCGAAGTCAGTTTGATAGAGAGAGAGAGAGAGAGAGAGAGGGAGGGGGGGGGGGAAGAAAGAAAGAGAGAGAGAGAGACAGAATCAGAATCAGACATTTATTCAGTAAAGCCATAGCCCCATTTGAAGGGGTGTAAACACATAAACATTATACAATCACAAAATATAATACATAATCGTTCGTGGATAATGTACACTTCAAATATTTTTGAATAAATACAATATAGAACCGACACACAAGCTTCAATAATAAGAACATATAAATAGGTTTGACAGACACACCTCACAAGAGAGAGAGAGAAACAGACAGACAGTATTGTGTATGGTTTGAAACGGTTATAGCCCTGATATGGCTGTACGCAGTCGGCTGGGCTTTAAACAACAATAACAACAACAATAAATAAATGTCCTTTCTGTCGGTTCTTCCTATCATTTTCTGTCTTGCGGGTCCATTCACCTGTGTGTGTTTCATTAAGCCTTTTACGTACTCTGTCTTAGGGTTGATACTTGGGTACATGTATGAAGTGCACTTTGGGCTCTAGGGAAATGCAATGGGCGGAATTTTAGGTAACTTAGGCCCGTTTTCATGTATGTTTTGAGGTCCTTAGTTATGTTTAAATTTGTATTCAGGATGTTTTTAAATCCCCTGTGTGATGAATTGGACGGAGTGGTCAACGGCAGGGGTATCTCCTTAGATTATATGTGCGACTGCATTAATATGTCCTCTTATTTTCCTTTTCCTTTTTTTTTCTCTGTTGAAGTAATTTCTATCTTTTGAAACGGTGATAGCCGTAATATGGCTGTACGCATTCGGTTGGACTTTAAATAAAAAAAATAACAATAACAGTAAGGTCTGGCTGACGTCATCCGTACCATATCGCCATGAAACAAAGGCAAAATGACGTCATTTATTACAGGTGGTCCTTGTTGCTCATAAAATACAAGCATAAACAAACAACTCTCTCTCTTTCTCTCTCTTTCTCTCTCTCTTTCTCTCTCTCTTTCTCTCTCTCTCTCTTTCTCTCTCTCTTTCTCTCTCTCTCTCTCTTTCTCTCTCTCTTTCTCTCCCCCCTCTCTCTTTCTCTCCCCCTCTCTCTCTTTCTCTCTCTCTTTCTCTCCCCCTCTCTCTCTTTCTCCCCCTCTCTCTCTTTCTCTCCATCTCTGTCTCTCTCTGTCTGTCTGTCTCTCCTCACTGTCTCTGTCTCTCTGTCTCTGTCTGTCTACGTCTCTCTGTCTTTCTGTCTGTCTGTCTGTCTGTCTCTCTCTCTCTCTCTCTCTCACTCTCTCTCTCTCTCCCCCCACCCCCATGAAAAAAAACAACCTTCCCTCGACAGTCCTCAACACGACAGCATTACCAATTTTCAGGTGTTAAGGGTGGGCCACAACCAGATCTCCGCCCTGCCCAAAGGCCTGGGCGACGTGCTGAAACAGCTGCACGAGCTGGATGTGTCGGGCAACACCCTCACAGAGCTCGTCATTCCCAAATCGCTGACGTCACTGTCGCTGGCGGAGAACCCCCTCTTCCTCCCTTCCCAAGACCCCAAGTCCGTGCTGACCTTGATCGGGGAGAAGGAACACGCCTCCAAACTCACCTTCTTGGACATCTCCAGCGTGAGGCTTGATGAGGTGAGAAAGACACAGACAAAAGATGGGAAGAAGAAGCGAAAGCGAGAAAACGAGCAGAAAATGGAATAGATGAAGAATGAGAGGAGTGAAAAGTGAATGATTGAGCGAATGAATGGATGGATGGATGAATGACTGGATGGATGAAAGGTGTGAAAAGTGAATGAATGAATGAATGAATGCGTGAATGAATGAATGAACGAATAAATCAATGAATGAATAAATCAATGAACGGATGGATGGATGAAAGGAGTGAAAAATAAATGAATAAATGGATGAATTAAAGGAGTGAAAAGTGAATGAATGAATGAATAAATGAATGGAAAGGAGTGAAAGTGAATGAATGAATGAATGAATGGATGGATGAATGAAAGGAGTGAAAAGTAAAGTGAATGGGTGAATGAAAGGAGTGAAAAGTGAATGAATGGATGACTGAAAGGAGTGAATGAATGAAAGAAGTGAAAAGTGAATGAATGAATAAAAGGAATGAAAGGAATGAAAAGTGAATGAATGGATGGATGAATGAATGAAAGGACTGAAAATTGAGTGAATGAATGAAATAATGAAAGTAATGAAAAATGAACGAATGAATGAAATAATGAAAGGAGTGAAAAGTGAATGAATGATGAAGTGAATGAATGAATGGATGAATGAAAGAAAGGTGTGAAAAGTGAATGAATGACTGAGTGAGTGGATAAATGAAAGGAGTGAAAAGTAAATGAATGAATGAATGAAAGGAGTGAAAAGTGATTGAATGAATGGATGAATGAATGAAAGGAGTGAAAATGGAATGAATGAATGGAAATGAATGAATGAACGAATGAATGAAAGGAGTGTTAAAGTGAATGAATGAATGAATGAATAAATGGATGAATGAGTTTAGAATCTGTTCATGAGAGATTCTTTGCGCTCGGACAGTTCCATATGAGCTTCACCCGAATCTGCCAGCAGTTATCTCGCAGACTCCCTTAACCTGCCCCAGACTGGCAAAATCTTGAAATGGAGAGAGGGGAAAAGAGACCTATGAATCACTAAGCTGACACCACCAGCATGGTAGAAACGCATCCGTGAAATGGATGATACTCGACTGTGTTTTTGTTTGTTTGTTTGTTTTTAGGATCATAGCACTCAGGAAGGTCACCTTTGTGCTCACCTTATTTTTTTTTTCGTCCCATTTTTTTCCACGCCACCTTAATGGCCACAGAAGCTGGAACAGCTTCCATAATGCAACGATGATGATGTCGATGAGGATGATAATCATGATGCTAAGGAGTTCCACCTAGGATTGAGACTGCGTGACAGGGTTGTATTCTACGCATACTATCATATGTCCTGGCGTCAACCAGGCCCGAGAGATTCAGACAACCGTGGTACTGATTAGAAGATTTGAGCAACACTCTCAGTGACGCATCCGTGGAGTGGATGAGACTCGACTGTGTGGTCCCAGTCTTCCCAATGAGCCCCTAGCTCGCCCAAATTTCTGGGTAGGAACCGGTTAGAGCCGAAAAACCCCACAATGATTTTTGGGGATTCGAACCCACAACCTTCCAGTCGGTAGTCCGTTGCGTTGACCACTACACCACGGCGACTGGTCAATACTCTACTATGTTACCCTGTTCTTCCCAACGGGCCCATAATGCATGCAGCTCTGAGTAGGATCCGGTTGGGGCAAAAAAATCCCATAAATATTTTTCACAGGACTGGTGGAGATTGAACTCTCAACCTTTCAATTGGTAGTCTGTTGCGCTAACCACAGCACCAGGGCAACTAGTTGGCTGAGCTATTGTTAAATCTTTTTTTCTTTTTCTGTCATCTTGTGCCGTTATTTAAGCGTCTAACGACGGGAGATGCAAACTTTCTGACTTGGGCCAGATGGTATCGTCTGCCATAGTTACGTTGATTCTTTCAGGTGTTTCTTTCGTTGTTGAATAGTACCGTAAAATACCAGGATTTGCCAAATCATCCTCTTATCATGTCCTTCATCATCCTCGCACCCATCCATCCCTGTTTCACTGGAATGGTTATCTCCCTTCCTTAGTATCATTTGAGTGAGTGCTGACGTCAAAGTTGAATCCGACCAAGAGCTGGCATTAAACTTGAATCAGACCAGTGTGCTGACGTCAGTCTTGATTCAAACCAGACTGCTGACGTCAAACTTGAATCAGACGGTGGTGCTGATGTGAAGCTTGAAACTGACCAGAGTTTTGACGTCTAACTTGAATTAGATCAGGTGATGATGTCAAACTTGAATCAGACCATGGCGCTGACGTCAAAGTTGAATCCAACCAGGGTGCTGACGTCAGACTTGAATCAGACGTCACCAACCTGGATCTCCTTGTAGCTTCTTGTTGGACATCTTTTTCTAGTTAAACTTTTTTTATTCACTTTTTGCTCCACCTCAAACGGACACCAAACATAAAATATGACATCCACCCCCCCCCCCCCCAAAAAAAAGAAAAAAAAAAAAGAAGAAAAAACAAAAACAAAAAAAATAAAAACAGCACACACAAAGAAAAGAAAAACGATCAAAATAAATCATACATATGAAAAGACATCGACGACATACGAACTCCATACAGACACACATAATGACATTTTATACACTGGAAGTTCAGAAATGAACATTAAGATCTAAGCAAATGTCAGCATCCTTTTATGAAGTTTTATTTTCATTTGTTCTCAAACTATATCTTCTTTGGCTGTTCTTCTTCTTGGTCTTCATCCTTTCATGAAGTTTTTTCTTCTTCTCAGACTATAATCTTTTTTGCTGTTCTTGCCGGATTTGGTATCTGTGTACCTGTCTGCCCAGGTGCCAGCCGCTGTGTGTCAGCTGAAGCTGTTGAAGACGTTGCGCATGGCCCACAACCAGCTGAAGAAGCTGCCGGACGAGTTGATGAAGCTGAGGATGATGGAAGAGCTGGACGTGTCAGACAACGAGCTGACGGAGATCCCAGACTCCATCAGGCATTGCTGTCGTCTGCGTGTACTGAACGCTTCGTCAAACGCTATACAGACATTCTGGTGAGGCCTCTTGTGAAATAATAATGCTAATTATTTCGAAATCCAAAACAAGTGTGACTGCCCGCGTTCAAGCAAACACGAACCAGAAAAAAAACACGAAAAAAGAATAAGAACACGTATTTAATACAACAAAACAAGACAGGCACAAATTTTACAAACAAACACCAGATACAAAACTTAGGAGAGACTGAAACTTCCCTGCTGCTCATTATCATATTGTTTACTCTTCTTTCATTATCATGTTGTTTACTTCTTCTTTCGTTATCATGTTGTTTACTTCTTCTTTCGTTATCATGTTGTTTACTTCTTCTTTCATTGTCATGTTGTTTACTTCTTCTTTCGTTATCATGTTGTTTACTCTTCTTTCGTTATCATGTTGTTTACTTCTTCTTTCGTTATCATGTTGTTTACTTCTTCTTTCGTTATCATGTTGTTTACTTCTTCTTTCGTTATCATGTTGTTTACTTCTTCTTTCATTACCATGTTGTTTACTCTTCTTTCGTTATCATGTTGTTTACTTCTTCTTTCATTATCATGTTGTTTACTTCTTCTTTCATTGTCATGTTGTTCACTCTTCTTTCATTATCATGTTGTTTACTTCTTCTTTCATTGTCATGTTGTTCACTCTTCTTTCATTATCATGTTGTTTACTTCTTCTTTCATTATCATGTTGTTTACTTCTTCTTTCATTATCATGTTGTTTACTTCTTCTTTCATTATCATGTTGTTTACTTCTTCTTTCGTTATCATGTTGTTTACTTCTTCTTTCGTTATCATGTTGTTTGCTCTTCTTTCATTGTCATGTTGTTCACTCTTCTTTCATTATCATGTTGTTTACTTCTTCTTTCATTATCATGTTGTTTACTTCTTCTTTCATTATCATGTTGTTTACTTCTTCTTTCATTATCATGTTGTTTACTTCTTCTTTCATTGTCATGTTGTTTACTTCTTCTTTCGTTATCATGTTGTTTACTTCTTCTTTCATTATCATGTTGTTCGCTCTTCTTTCATTATCATGTTGTTTACTTCTTCTTTCGTTATCATGTTGTTTGCTTCTTCTTTCATTATCATGTTGTTCGCTCTTCTTTCATTATCATGTTGTTTACTTCTTCTTTCGTTATCATGTTGTTTACTTCTTCTTTCGTTATCATGTTGTTTACTTCTTCTTTCGTTATCATGTTGTTTACTTCTTCTTTCGTTATCATGTTGTTTACTCTTCTTTCGTTATCATGTTGTTTACTTCTTCTTTCGTTATCATGTTGTTCGCTCTTCTTTCATTATCATGTTGTTTACTCTTCTTTCATTATCATGTTGTTCGCTCTTCTTTCATTATCATGTTGTTTACTCTTCTTTCGTTATCATGTTGATTATTTTTCTCTCGTTATCATGTTGTTTACTTAATAATAATAATAAAGGCAATTTATATAGCGCTTTCCAGAGCACAAAGCGCTTCACATAAAATCAGTATATAACTAAATACAAATAGATACACCAACATAAAATTTAAACATACCGCTGCTAACACTATATAACATAAAACATAAAATTTACGTTCAACAAGACATATTAACATAGTAAATTCAAATATTACTAAAAATAGTGACAATCATACAAAAATATTTTCTCTCTCTTTCTCTTCACACACACACACACACACACACACACACACACACACACACACACACACACACACACACACACACACACACACACACACACACACACACACACACACACACACACACACACACACACACACACAGACCCAAACACACTCCCTCTCTCAACCACTCAGTTTCTCTACTATCAAATTCTATCACGCTTACACATACTCTTACTCATACTCTCACTCTCTTGCCCCACCCCAACCATACTCTCGCTCTCTACCGTGCTCCCGATATTCCTTGCTCACTCTCTCTCTCTCCCGCACAGCCTCTCTCTCTCTCTCTTTTCCTCTCTCCCTCTCTCTCCCTCTCTCTTGCTCGCATAAACATGCTTCACACACACACACACACACACACACACACACACACACACAACACACACACACACACACACACACACACACACACACACACACACACACACACACACACACACACAAACACACACAAACACACACACACACACATATATGTAGGAACGATGATCAGGGCTGAGAGAGAAGAAAAAGAGAAGATCAATGAAAGTATTGAGTGAAAAGATAGGTCTTCAGACTAGACTTGAAAGAAGGAAGACATTGCTTATGGCGAATATGATAGGGAAGGGAGTTCCAGGTCATGGCAGCAGAGTGGGAGAAAGCTCTCTGACCATGCAGTTTCCGGTTGAAACGGGGAACACAGAAAGTTCTTGTGTCGGTAGAGGATCGGAGAGTTCTGGATGGTACATACACTTGAAGAAGTTCAGACAGATAAGAGGGAGCGGAGCAAGTAAGAATTTTGTAACAGAGACAGCAACATTTGTATTTGATTCTTTGTTCAACTGGAAGCCAATGCAACTTTTTCAGAAGAGGAGAACATGACTGGGATCTAGGGGCTTTACAAACAAGCCTAGCTGCTGAATTCTGAACACGTTGGAGAGGTTGAATGACAACTGAAGGGCAGCCGATTAGAATAGAATTACAGTAGTCCAAGCGTGAAAGAATATAAGAGGAAATAAGAGTTTTAGTGGCTTCCTCAGTAAGAAAGGGGCGGATAGAAGCAATACGTCTTAGTTCCATATAAGAAAGCTGGCATATCTTAGTGACATGTTTTTGCATAGAAAGATCATGATCTAAAAGAACTCCTAAATCCCGGACACAGTCAGAAAATTCGATGGAACTAGAACCTATAGGGAGAGAAGAAGAAAGTGTGTTGATATCATGATGTGAGAAACGTATAGCCTCCGTCTTGTCACAGTTAAGTTTCAGTTTATTTGATGACATCCAGAGATCAATGTCAGAGGTACAGTTTTGGAGAGAAGAAATTGCATCAGGATAGTCATCAACAGAAGCTGAATGAAGGAGCTGAGTGTCATCCGCAAACATTTCATGCGAAATGGAATGGCTGCGGATGACATCAGAAAGAGGGGTAGTATACAGAATGAATAAAACAGGACCGAGCACGGAGCCCTGAGGCACACCAAAATCGAGGGAGGTTTCATTTGAACGGTGACTATCCACTAGCACAAACTGTTTCCTGTCTGAAAGATAAGAGTGAAACCAATTAAGAGCTAAGTCTCTAATACCAAATGTATGTTCCAAACGGGAGAGAAGAATTTCATGGTCTATGGTGTCGAAAGCAGCTGAAAGATCTAACAAGAGGAGGACAGAAATTTTATTTTTATCTAACGAATTGAGAATATCATTAAGGATACGAAGGATGGCAGTCTCTGTGCTGTGCTCTGGACGATATGCTGACTGATGGGGAGATAGAAGGTTGTTGGCAGTCAAATGAGCTGAAAGCTGGTGGAGGACAATTTTCTCGAGAATTTTGGACAGAAAGGGGAGGTTGGAAATGGGGCGGTAATTTTTCAACACGTTGGGGTCAAGGGAAGACTTTTTCAGGAGAGGCTTAACAAGAGCAGTCTTAAAATCAGAGGGAACAGAAGCTGAAGATAGTGATTCATTAAGAATGCGAGTGATAGTGGGGAGAAGGGTGTCGAGGTGGTCATAGAGAAGAGGGGTGGGGATGGGGTCGAGAATACAAGAGACTTTGGGGGACTCAGTAATCAGCTTCCGTACAAATGATTCAGAAACAGGAGTAAACTGACAGAGTGGTGTACCTTTATAAATAACGGACTGGTCAGTTGTGTCAGAGGATGACAGAAACCCATCACGGATGGTCAGAATTTTCTGGGTAAAAAAGTCGGAAAACAATTTTGGTAACTGAGATAATTCATGTGTGGACGGCAGAGTAACATCGGAAACCTTTCCCAGCATGCCTGTGACAGTTCTAAAAAGATCTTTGCATGATACTGCTGAAACAACTTTAGAAGAATAGAATTTAGTTTTAGCATCATGGACGAGATCGACAATTTTCTGTTTTGCGGTTTCATAAATCTGCTTATGTACCGTCATTATCATGTTGTTTACTCTTCTTTCGTTATCATGTTGTTTACTTCTTTCATTATCATGTTGTTTACTCTTCTTTCGTTATCATGTTGTTCGCTCTTCTGTCATTATCATGTTGTTCGCTCTTCTTTCATTATCATGTTGTTTACTCTTCTTTCGTTATCATGTTGTTTACTCTTCTTTCGTTATCATGTTGTTTACTTCTTCTTTCATTATCATGTTGTTTACTTCTTTCATTATCATGTTGTTTACTTCTTTCATTATCATGTTGTTTACTTCTTTCATTATCATGTTGTTTACTTCTTTCATTATCATGTTGTTTACTTCTTTCATTATCATGTTGTTTACTTCTTTCATTATCATGTTGTTTACTTCTTTCATTATCATGTTGTTTACTTCTTTCATTATCATGTTGTTTACTCTTCTTTCATTATCATGTTGTTTACTCTTCTTTCATTATCATGTTGTTTACTTCTTTCATTATCATGTTGTTTACTTCTTTCATTATCATGTTGTTTACTTCTTTCATTATCATGTTGTTTACTTCTTCTTTCATTATCATGTTGTTTACTTCTTCTTTCATTATCATGTTGTTTACTTCTTTCATTATCATGTTGTTTACTTCTTCTTTCATTATCATGTTGTTTACTCTTCTTTCATTATCATGTTGTTTACTTCTTTCATTATCATGTTGTTTACTTCTTCTTTCATTATCATGTTGTTTACTTCTTCTTTCATTATCATGTTGTTTACTCTTCTTTCATTATCATGTTGTTCACTCTTCTTTCGTTATCATGTTGTTCACTCTTCTTTCATTATCATGTTGTTCGCTCTTCTTTCATTATCATGTTGTTTACTTCTTTCATTATCATGTTGTTTACTCTTCTTTCATTATCATGTTGTTTACTCTTCTTTCATTATCATGTTGTTTACTTCTTCTTTCGTTATCATGTTGTTTACTTCTTCTTTCATTATCATGTTGTTTACTCTTCTTTCATTATCATGTTGTTTACTCTTCTTTCATTATCATGTTGTTTACTTCTTCTTTCGTTATCATGTTGTTTACTCTTCTTTCGTTATCATGTTGTTTACTCTTCTTTCGTTATCATGTTGTTTACTCTTCTTTCATTATCATGTTGTTTACTCTTCTTTCGTTATCATGTTGTTTACTCTTCTTTCGTTATCATGTTGTTTACTCTTCTTTCGTTATCATGTTGTTTACTTCTTCTTTCATTATCATGTTGTTTACTTCTTCTTTCGTTATCATGTTGTTTACTCTTCTTTCGTTATCATGTTGTTTACTTCTTCTTTCATTATCATGTTGTTTACTTCTTCTTTCGTTATCATGTTGTTTACTCTTCTTTCGTTATCATGTTGTTTACTTCTTCTTTCGTTATCATGTTGTTTACTCTTCTTTCGTTATCATGTTGTTTACTTCTTCTTTCATTATCATGTTGTTTACTTCTTCTTTCATTATCATGTTGTTTACTTCTTCTTTCGTTATCATGTTGTTTACTCTTCTTTCATTATCATGTTGTTTACTTCTTCTTTCGTTATCATGTTGTTTACTCTTCTTTCGTTATCATGTTGTTTACTCTTCTTTCGTTATCATGTTGTTTACTTCTTCTTTCATTATCATGTTGTTCGCTCTTCTTTCGTTATCATGTTGTTTACTCTTCTTTCATTATCATGTTGTTTACTTCTTCTTTCATTATCATGTTGTTCGCTCTTCTTTCATTATCATGTTGTTTACTACTTCTTTCGTTATCATGTTGTTTACTTCTTTCATTATCATGTTGTTTACTCTTCTTTCATTATCATGTTGTTTACTCTTCTTTCATTATCATGTTGTTCGCTCTTCTTTCATTATCATGTTGTTTACTCTTCTTTCATTATCATGTTGTTTACTCTTCTTTCGTTATCATGTTGTTTACTCTTCTTTCTCACAACCTCGGAACCCCCCACCCCCACCCCATTGTCGTTTACAGCGAAGGGTTGACGCTGACAGCCAACCTGGTGGATCTGAACCTCGGCTACAACAACATCGCGGAGCTGCCAGAGAACTTCGGGGAGCTGGTGCGCCTGCTGACCTTGAACTTGTCCAACAACGAGCTGGTCAAGCTGCCCGAAGACCGCATCGACATTCTGGCCTCCCTGCTGGTACTAAACGTCTCGCACAACCACATCAACGCCGTGCCGACTGACATGCCCTATCTGTACCGGATCAAGGTGAGCAAAAACACGTTAACCCTTTTGTCACCCACACCCTGTCCGCCAGCATTGTCAGCCATGATAGCACAACAAAACAAAAACTTAACCCCTTCACTCCCTCACCCTATCCGCCAGCATCTTGCATTGTCAGCCGTGATCGATAGCATAGCAAAGCAAAAACTTAACCCCTTCACTCCTTCACACTATTCGCCAGCATCTTGCATTGTCAGCCATGATTGATAGCATAGCAAAGCAAAAACTTAACCCCTTTCACTCCCTCACCCTATCTGCCAGTATCCTGCATTGTCAGCCATGATTGATAGCATAGCAAAGCAAAAATTTAACCCCTTTCACTCCCTCACCCTATCTGCCAGTATCCTGCATTGTCAGCCATGATTGATAGCATAGCAAAGCAAAAACTTAACCCTTTCCCTCCCTCACCCTATCTGCCAGCATCCTGCGTTGTCAGCCAATGATAGCATATCAAAGCTAAAACTTAACCCCTTCACTCCCTCACCCTATCCCCCAGCATCCTGCATTGTCAGTCAATGATAGCATAGCAAAGCAAAGCAAAAACTTAACCCCTCTTCACTCTCTCACCCTGTATGTATATATATGTATATATATATATATATATATATATATATATATATATATATATATATATATATATATATATAGAGAGAGAGAGAGAGAGAGAGAGAGAGAGAGAGAGAGGAAATAAATGAAACTTGAATAAAATGACACTTTTTCTTCCAGCGGTATACATATTAGCACAGAGGCCATTTCTACATCTGCCATTGCGAATCTACATTCATTAAAGATCAGAAAATGAAATACTACAAAAGATTTAAAAATTATGCAAATTGAAAAGAAAATCCTTTTGAAAATGAATACGTGGGTGAAATCATAATGCAAACAGAATGACGGCCATTTTCTGATAGCTGTAGTCTAGCTGCATGAGACAATCACATCAAATTAAAACTTTTCAGATGATCTCCAGCAGTTCGACAACCGTCAGACAATTTAAAACCTGGCTTGAAATTCATTTGTCGGAAGGGATGTGGGGGGGGGGGGGGGGTGGAGGTGTGTGGTGTGTATGGAAGTTGCGTAGACCCTTTATGACGGAATAAAGTTTGTATTTATATTTTGTATATAGTACTGATTTCTTTTTGATGTCAAGGTTAACTTTGCGAAATTTGAGCTACTCTCTCAAAACGAGAGCACGTTGCCGCGGGGCAGCTCCACCTTTTTAATCTTTTTTTTTTCCATTAAGTGTATGTTTCTGTTATTTTATCTATGGAAGCGGATTTTTGTTTTGAATTTTGCTAAGTAAGTCTTTGACTTGAAGTGGAAGTACATATTGGTAGATAAACAACCATGATATCAACAATGAAAGGTCTGAGTGAACAGAAGTCTTTGGCTATAATTAGAAATACATATTGGTGGATGAATAACTGTACCAACAGTAAAGGCCCACGTGATCAGTAAGTCTTTGACTAGATGTAGAAGTACATATTAGTGGATAAGCAACCACAATATCAACAGTGAAGGCCTGAGTGAACAGTAAGTCTTTGACTAGAAATGGAAGTACATATTGGTGGAATAAATAGCTATGACATCAACAATTAAGGCCTTGCTGAGCAGGTAAGTCTTTGACCAGAAGTGGAAATACATATTGGATAAACAACCATGATATCAACAATGAAAGGCCTGGGTAAACAGTAAGTCTTTGACTAGAAGTAGACATACATATTGATAGACAAACAACCATGATATCAACAGTGAAGGCCTGGCTGAACAGTAAGTCTTTGACTAGAAGTGGACATACATATTGGTAGATAAACAACCATGATATCAACAATGAAAGGCCTGGCTGAACAGTAAGTCTTTGACTAGAAGTGGACATACATATTGGTAGATAAACAACCATGATATCAACAATGGAAGGTCTGAATGAACAGTAAGTCTTTGACTAGAGGTGGAAGTACATATTGGTAGATAAACAACCATGACATCAATAATGAAGGTCTGGGTGAATAGGTAAGTCTTTGACTAGAGGTGGAAATACACATTGGTGGGATAAACAACCATGATATCAACAATGAAGGTCTTGGTGAACAGGTAAGTCTTTGACTAGAAGTGGAAGTATATTGTGGTGAATAAACATCCATGATATCAACAATGAAAGCCTTGGTGAACAGGTAAGTCTTTGACTAGAAGTGGAAGTATATTGTGGTGAATAAACATCCATGATATCAACAATGAAAGCCTTGGTGAACAGGTAAGTCTTTGACTAGAAGTGGAAGTATATTGTGGTGAATAAACAACCATGATATCAACAATGGAAGGCCTGGGTGGGTGAACAATAAGTCTTTGACTAGAAATGGGAGTACACGTTGGTGGAATAAACAACCATGATATCAACACGAAGGCCTGGGTGAAGAGGTAAGTCTTTGATAGAGGTGGAAGTACATATTGGTGAATAAATAACCATGACATCAACAATGAAGGTCTGGGTGACCATGTAGGTTTTTGATTAGAAATGGCAGTACGTATTGGTGGATAAGTAACCATGACATCAACAATGAAGGTCTGGGTGACCATGTAGGTTTTTGATTAGAAATGGCAGTACGTATTGGTGGATAAATAACCATGACATCAACAATGAAGGTCTGGGTGACCATGTAGGTTTTTGATTAGAAATGGCAGTACGTATTGGTGGATAAATAACCGTGATATCAACAATGAAGGCCTGGGTGAACAGGTAAGTCTGGAACTGTGACTTGAAGTACGAAAGTGTGGGCAGATCCTTTAGATCAGCTGGCAGAAAGCTCTAAATGGATGGCGTGATGAAACTGATTATTCATATTACATATGTGTGTATTATGTGTGTATATGTATGTGTGTGCGTGCGTGCGTGTGTGTTTGTGTGTATGTTTGTGTGTGGGTGAGTGTGTTAGTGTGTGTGAGAGTGTGTGTATGTTTGTGTGTGTGTGTGTGTATGTTTGTGTGTGTGAGTGTGTGTGTGTGAGTGCGTGTGTGTGTGTGTGCGTCTGCGTGTGTATGTATGTGTGTATATATGTGTGTGTGTGTGGTGCATGTGTGTATGCGGATTTGTGTTTGTGCGTGTGTGTGTGTGCTATGTGTGTGTGTGCTATGTGTGTGTGTGTTACGTGCGTGTGTGTGTATGTGCATGTGTGCGTATGTGTGTCTGTGTATATATACATACACACACACACACACACATATATATATAGGCCTACACACATATATATAATATGTATATACATGTATATGTGTATTTGCGTGTATATGTATGTGTGAGTGTATGTGTATGTATATGTATACATATGTGTGCCTACGTGTATGTATTATGTATGTTATGTGTATATAGGCCTACATACATGTATATTGTATACACCACAGATCCTCAACATGGGCGTGAACGATCTGTACGAGCTACCAGCAGACATGGGCAAAATGACGGGGCTGGAGACCTTGGACCTTCACGACAACCTGCTGGAGGCCCTCCCTGAATCCCTGTGCAAGCTGCCCGTGCTGGCCGAGGTGGACGTGTCGGACAACAAGATCAAGAGCTTCCCGGCCAAGATGGAGGCCCTCAAACAGCGGTGTAAGATCAAATCGGACAGTCAGTCGGCCTACAAGACTCGGGAACCCGTGGAAGGCCTCAAGCCCGGAGAGGTGCAGACGGACAGCCCACGTGACGCTGTCCAACAGGAAGAGGTGGAGGCTTGAGAAATGACAAGAAACTTTCGAACGAAACGAAATTTAATGAAACAACACGGGAATGAAATAATACGAAACGAAATGGAACAAAAACGTCGTCACATAACATCACGTGAAAAGAAATTAAACGAAACGAAAGGAAAACGAAACGAAATGAAGTAAAAGAAAATGAAAAAAAAAAAAAAAAATGAAACGGAACGAAATAAAATCGGAAAATATAAAACTCGAAACGATACGACACGAAACGAAAATGAAATGAAGTAAAACGAAATAAAATGAACTGGTATGATCAGAAACGAAAGAAATGAAACGAAACCAAAGAAAAACGGTGTGTTTCGTGTCGATACGGTGTGACCTTATCTATCATGCTTGCATTTGATACAGTCGTCGAGGCTTATTTGAGTGATTTGTTGACACTGTATTTCAATGAAACTGCCTTGACCAAGATCGTGTGTCTTGTTGAAGATGCTCAAATTGTATGGACGTTCACAGCTATCTGGTTTTTGTGTTTTGATGTATGTTTTGCTTCCATGCTCTTTCTATCTGTCTATCTGTCTGTCTCTTTCTATCTGTCTGTCTCTTTCTTGCTGTCTGTCTGTCTGTCTGTCTGTTCTTTCTGTCTGTCTGTTCTGTCTGTCTGTCTGTCTGTCTCTTTCTTGCTGTCTGTCTTGTACATCTTTCGCGCTGTTGTTTTCTTGAGCTGTTGGGGGACTCTCTTGGTCCTACTGACAACCAAATATCGGTATTGTTAAGAGGTCAAATGTGGCCTCAGAATTAGGTAAGAAACAAACGAAATCAGAATCGGTTTGTATAGGCAGAATGATGCTGAGAAAGAGTGTGGGTGAGAATGAGGTGTTTGGAGAATGAAGAGCACTGAGTGGAGATGTAGAGTGTGTGTGTGTGTGGTGTGTGTTTGGGGATGTGTACTGGGGTGCAGTGTGTGTGCGCTTGCTGCGTGCGTGTCTGTGTGTTTAGTTTTGTTTGTTTGTTTCTCTCTTTCTCTTTTTCCTTTTTTTCCTTTTTTTGTTTTTCTAATTTCTAAAAAAATTTTTTCGAACTTACACTAAGGGTCGGGGGAATGATATTAACCGGTATTAATTCTTACTTGGCCAGTTGCACACTTACAGGGAGCCCATGGCACTTTCAAGTATGGTTATACTTACACACACACACACACATGTATATGTATATATGTATGTATATATGTATGTATGTATACACTGTCACATTAGCCCTAGATGTTTTAATATATTCAGACAAATTCGGAGCATCGACTGGTGATGCAAGTTAAGAAACAAAAACCAAGTGTTTAAATTTCGTCTGTTTATTCCATTTATTTATTTATTTCATTTATTTATTTATTTATACATTTATTTTATTGATTTATTTATTCTTTTATTATTTATTTATTCACTCATTTATTCATTTATTTATTTTTTATTATCTATTTATTTATTCATTCACTCATTTATTCATTTATTCTTTTATTATTTATTTATTTTTTTTTTTTTAGTATTTATTCATTCACTCATTTATTCATTTATTTATTCTTTGATAGTAATTAATTGGTGGCAGTTCGAAAGTGGACTGTCAAAAGAGAGCAGTGAGTTGCACATGCTGTGTTACTCTATTCAGTCCGCTGAGTAAAGAGCCAGCCATAGTCCATGGTGATGACTCTTGACCGCCCGTTCTGTGGCGTTTGAAACGGCGTCATGGAACCTGCAGTTTCGTTCAGAAAACGTCGCAGAACACCTCTGCCAGGAAACTCGCTGTTTTTCATTTTTTTTATTTTTTATTATTATTTTTTTTTTGATTTGCCTCGCAGTCGTTTCCACGAATTTTCACGAATGTTTCGCAATGACTGGGAACACAGGGTTTTATTTTCCTTTTCTTTTTTTTTCTTTTCTTAAGCATCAACTGAAGTTTGCTCAAAGATGGGTCTTTTGGGAGAGCGGGAGAAATGTGGTGTATGAAAGGGGTGGGGTGGGGGCGTGGTAGTTAAGTGGGTAAGACGTTGGACTTCCAATCGAAAGGTCTGAGGTTCGATCCTGCCTGGGTGCCTCCCGCCTGGTGGGTAAAAGGTGGAGATTTTCCGATCTCTGATTTCCTAAACCCCTTCAGCGTGAATACGCGTGCAAATCATCACTTGCGCACGTTTAAGATTCTGTAAGTCAGGTCAGGTCAGTGTTTCGGTGGCTTAATGAAGTATGAAAACACCCAGCATGCACCTCGACCGAAGCAGGAGTATGCAGACTGCGCAGCTTCAGTTTCAGTTTCTCAAGACCGACGTCTCTGCGCTCGGAATGAATTCCGTATGCACTAACGTCACAGATGCCATGTGATGGAGAAGATCCAGAATGATCACGGCACAAGCCTTAATCCTGCTCATAAACCTATGAGCTAGCCAGGTCCTGATGTCCTACCTAAATAGTTCCTTAACCCTGGGATCGTGGGGGAGTGAGGTGGCAGAGACCTCAACTTTCCCTAGGGCCAGCACCACGAGGGCGGCGCCCATCCCCTCTCCCTCGCTTCATATTGATATTCATATTTTTTTTTCACCAAGATTCCAGAAAGGCAAGAAGGCTAATTGGTCTTTAAGGGGTGGGACCTGGGAAATCAACCTATCTCTCCATCAACATACCACAGCAGGGTATGGGTATGATCAATGTACATCCATGCACCCGAGAAAATGGGGACACTGAAAAAACTAGGGTGGAATTTCGGGATACCTGTTTTAAAAAAACTGTAATATCGTATACTGACATGAAACGATACAGCATTACATCTTGTGATACGTAATTTTTTGAAATGATGTGATATCTTCTTAACATACACTGTGTTTGTTAATTGGGGTCTATTATCATGATCTGAATGTCATTATGGATACTGTAAAACTAAACTGCTACACACGGTTTTAACTGTAACACACAGGGCGTCAAAAACTGTGATAACTCGCATGCAATGTTATATGTACATTTGTGATAAACATGTTTCTTGTAATGACAATAAAACGAAGGCAGTTTAGGGACGCATTGGGGTGACGTCTTAGCTATGTATGTGTGTGTGTGTGTGTGTATGTGTGTGTGCATGCGTGCGTGTGCGTGCGTGCATACTTGCGGGTGTTTGCATTTGTGTGTGAGGAGGAAGTGAAGTTTGTGTGTATATGTGTGTGTGTGTGTGTGTGTGTTAACTTGCACGTGTTTGCATTTATGTATAAGGAGGAAGTGGAGTGTGTGTGTGTGTGGGGTGGGGTGTGTGTGTGTGTGCACACACATGCGCGTCTTTGCATTTTTGTGTAAGCAGGAAGTGGAGTTTGTATGTGTGTGTCTGTGTGTGCATCTGTATGTAAATATGCGTGCATACTTACGCGTGTTTGCATTTTTGTGTAAGCAGGAGGTGGAGATTTGGAATCTCTGCATTTACTTATTGTGTCTGATTTTGATTTATGAATCAGTGGTTGTGAAAAAACAAACAAACAAGAACCAAATAAACAAAAAATAAAAGAACACATTCATGCCATGTTGATAATCTCCCTTTTAATATCAAAGTCATCAATAAAGATCCCGAGTTTGTACTCCTAGGAGAAGGAAGGAGAAGGTCGCTTTAACTTAAAAAAAAATGTTGATGAAACAAACCTTGACCTGAAAAATGAAAAGGGTAACTGTAGACTGTCATAGCAGCGAAAACAGAACGCAAAGATTGTCAACAGTGTGCGGAGAATGTGTTGTTCACACTAATGTTATATATGATTGCATATTACATGTTGTTTACCCCGTGGGGATGCCGAGGTCTCTTTCAGTATAAATAGTATCCCCACTTGGAAATTCTGCGCTAGAAGTTTCATCTTTTCTGTCACTCTCTTTGTTTCTTTCTTCCTCCTTTAATTTCTGTCTTTTCTTCCTAGCATTTTCTGCCTTGCTGGTCCTTTCACCTGTATGTGTTCGATCAAAACTTACGTACTTTTTCTAAGGATTGATAATTGGGTACGTGTATTAAGTGCATTTTCGCTCTAGGGAAATGAGATAAGCGGAAGCAATTTTAGGTAATTTAGGCTCGTATTTACGTCTGTTTTAAAGTCCTTAGCTGTGTTTAAATTTGTATTTAGGTCTGGGTTTTTTTTTAAATCCCCTGTGCGACAAATTGGACGGAGTGGTCAACGCCGGGGGCATCTTCTTAGACTGGATTGATATGTGTACTTAATTATCTTTTCTTTTTTTTTTCCTGTTGAAGTATTATGTGTTTTGAAACGGTTATAGCCCTGATATGGCACTACGCAGTCGGCTGGGCTTTAAACAAAAATAAGAGTTACAGGCCGCAACATCAAACATTGGCCTGTTTGCTGCCCGTCTTAAAGTTTCCAATATTCTGGTGGTGTCAGCTTAGTGTTCCAGAGCCTTCCCCCCCCTCTCCCCCTTTCTATTCCTCGGTTTCAAGACTTTGCCGGCGCACAGGATTTTGCGCAGACCCAGACAATTGCTGGCAGATAAGGGTGGATCGCATATGGAATTGTCCAAGTTTGAGCAATTCTTCCAAACTCTAAACTCAATATTTCCGTTTCTTGTGTATATGAATTTTTATCATTGCCTGTAAGCACATTGCTTGTTTAATTTCATTGTAAAAAAAAAAAATGATTTAAAAGGAAACAGGTTTAAGAAGCGTTGTTTACAAACTTTCGTCATGAAATGAATACTTTTGACACTTTTCTGGTCCGTGTGACCTTTTAAGTTTTTTAAGAAAATGTTTTAGAGCTTTACCTTCCAAACTTATATTTTGGCTTACATGTTTTGTAGGTGTCTGTCTGTGTTTGAAATGAATATTCCAGACACTTTTCTGGTCCGTGTGATATTTGACTTATTTTTTTTTAGAGCTTTTCCTTCCAGACTTATTCCAGTGTCTGTGTTTGCTTGATTGAAAGTTTCATGATGTTCTATTTCTGTAAAGAGCACCGAACCGATTTTTGACTTGGATCGTTTGCACTACGGAGCCTGGAATAGACTTCTGCTCTGCCTGCGCCCAACGCCTACCTTTTCTGCTTTTAAATCCAATTCAAAAACACACCTCTTTTTCCCAACAATGAATTCTACAACTTCTTTCCATCAGTCTGTGTGTTAAGTGTTGTAAGGTGGTCTTTGTCGGTTGTATGCGTATGCCTGGTTTGTGAGTGCGCTTTGATTTGAATTGTCAAGATTTGGCGCCGTATAAATACTGTAATTATTATTATTATTATTATTACTACTACTACTACTACTACTACTATCATCATCATCATCATCGTCGTCGTCGTCGTCATTATAATAATTATTATTATTATTATTACTACTACTACTACTGCTACTATCATCATCATCATCGTCGTCGTCGTCGTCGTCATTTTTATTATTATTATTATTATTATCATCATTATTATCATTATATTATTATCATTATTTATTATTATTATTATTATTACCATTACCATTATTGTGGGAAAGCTGGAGGGAAAAAGAGCAACGGGTAGACCCAGGGAGAAGATACTAGATGGACTTGCAGAGTGGCTGGGGACAAGGAGGGTGGAAGAGATGCTTGAGGCAACAAGTGATAGAGACAGATGCGAAGTCCATAATCGCCAACCCATGCGGCAAGGCACCTGATAATGATGATGATGATGATTACCATTATTGTTATTCTTATTATTGCTGTTGTAATGGAATTTTTGTGGTGTTGCGCATAAGGAGACATCTGAAGTCCTTAATGCAGCCTTGACAAAGCTGATACTGAAATTGAGACTGTACACATTTTCCCTTCAGGGCTGTTCTTCCTTCTGCTTTCCAACCAACCAAGGTTGCCTCAGATGTCTTGCGTACATTGTGCAGGCGATATGTCACTGCACAGTCTTGCATACACTGTCTTCAGTGGGTAATAACAACCCCAATCAACTTTCTAAAAAAATATTCAGTGTTGAGTATGTATGTGCATGTGAATTTTTTGGCCAGAAATATTGCTGGGGAAAATTTTTTTGATGGGTTACTTAACGTGCCGGTGTGTATGCTGCAATGCAGAATTTCGGTTTATCGCCTCAATTGAAAGACTAGCAGCTAGTAGTGGAGAAAAAAATTCCCGCGATGGTTGAGCCATTTTAATGATTTTCTTTTAATACGTTAAATATTACAGAAAATCCAGATTTTGTACTTTTGGAGATCACAAATGTCATGCCATTCCATTATTCCCCTTTTCATGCAAAAATTATCACGTAGCATCTGGATTTTGCACTTCTCAAGGTCACTGTGACCTTGAAAAGCTTTCGCCGAAACAAACAGTGCGCACCGAGGGCAGTGGTAGACTGTCACAATAGCGAAAAGAAATTTCACTAGTTGTCCGTGTCACTTTCAGATTTAGTTTCTCTAGATAAACATTTCAGCACTGTGGTGGAATAAGTTCTACATCCACTGACGTCAGAGATTCCATGCGGTGGAGATGATCCAAAAGGATCAAGGCATCAACTTCAAGCTTGCACATAAGCCTACTGCGCTGGCAGAGTCCTAAGAAATGTAACTCACACCTGTTCACCTGTCGGCGACATCATTCTTGATGGTAGCCGCTGATGCAAGCCCCGTCAGCTGTCTCCATCCCCTTCTGTCTACAGTCCTTCTGTAGATTTCATCTTTCGGCATCTTCGTCCACTTCTAAATGTAAATAGTCAGATGTTAGTAAGAACGTCGCTGTTTCTAACACCTTCCTTGAAATGTGTTAACCCGTTGACTTCCACACCCTATCCATCGATTGCAAACGTGTAACCCTTTGACTCCCTCAGCCTATCCACCAACTTCCTGCAGGAAGCTGGTGGATAGGGTGAGGGTGTCAAAGGGTTAATTTTTCTTTTTCCTAGCAATGTTGACAATGCAGGATGCTGGTAGATAGGGTACGGTAGTCAAAGGGTTAATTTAAGACACTTTTTGGGGGTTCGTGTGACCTTGTTCTTTGTCCTCTACCTTCCTACAGCTGCTTTCGTGACGCCTTGACGGTCCGCCGCCTTCATCTATAGTAAGTAAAGATCCATCCATTAAAAAAGCTGAGCAAATCTCACATTTTTGTCACAGACGGATAGACAGACAGACAAACGGACCTCTCTCTCTAATCGAAATAATCTTCCTTCTCCCTATGTGTCCTTCCACCCCACCCCCCACTCCCCCCCTCCCGAGAAGATTTTTAAAAAGTGGAACAGTGAAGGAGAAAAATGCCCGACTGGGAATTGAATCTGGGCCTTCCTCCCTTCCCAAGGGGTACTTAAATGGCTTTTCTTTTCGCTCAGACATCATTCCACATGCAGCAGTATTGTCCAGTTCTATAACATGATATGTACTTAATCCAAAACAGGTGTGACTGCCCGCGTTCAAACAAACAGGAATCAGAAAAAAACACGAAATTAATACCAGACAAGACAGGCCCAAATTTTTGGCCAACTGGCCTTTGTCAAACAAGAGATCACACTGAACGAAGCAGCAGTGAAGTTTCAGTTTTTTCTTCTAATCTTTTTATTTGGTGTTTGTTGTTTGTGATCTTACGATTGACAAAGGCCAGTTGGCCGAAAATTTGCGCCTGTCTTGTCTTGTATTAAATACGCGTTCTGATTCCTTTTTCGTGAGTTTTTTTTTCCCGATTCATGTTATGTAGGCCTACTTGATATCCTCATGATTTTTATCCGCGATGTTGTTTACTTTAAATAAAATTAACCTATACTAGCCCCCTCCCCCGTGGGAATGTCGGAGGCTCTTCCTGTATGAGCAGTATCCC
>JAPXFY010000027.1:46845856-46865856 GCA_030674185.1 Monoplex corrugatus
TGGAGTGACAGATGTTGAATAGATGGAGTGACAGATGTTGGATAGATGGAGTGACAGATGTTGGATAGATGGAGTGACAGATGTTGGATAGATGGAGTGACAGACGTTAGATAGATGGAGTGACAGATGTTGAATAGATGGAGTGACAGATGTCCGATAGATGGAGTGACAGATGTTGGATAGATGGAGTGACAGATGTTGAATAGATGGAGTGACAGATGTTAGATAGATGGAGTGACAGATGTTAGATAGATGGAGTGACAAATGTTGAATAGATGGAGTGACAGATGTCAGATAGATGGAGTGACAGATGTCAGATAGATGTGAGTGACAGATGCTGGATAGTGAGTGACAGATGTTGGATAGATGGAGTGACAGATGTCAGATAGATGGAGTGACAGATGCTGGATAGATGGAGTGATATATGTCAGATAGATGGAGTGACAGATGTCAGGTAGATGGAGTGACAGATGCTGGATAGATGGAGTGACAGATGTCAGAGAGATGGAGTGACAGATTCAGATAGATGGAGTGACAGATGCTGGATAGATGGAGTGACAGATGTCAGATAGATGGAGTGACAGATGGTGGATACATGGAGTGACAGATTCAGATAGATGGAGTGACAGATGCTGGATAGATGGAGTGACAGATGTCAGATAGATGGAGTGACAGATGTTGGATAGATGGAGTGACAGATGTCAGATAGATGGAGTGACAGATGTCAGATAGATGGAGTGACAGATGTCAGATAGATGGAATGACAGATGTCAGATAGATGGAGTGACAGATGTCAGATAGATGGAGTGACAGATGTCAGATAGATGGAGTGACAGATGCTGGATAGATGGAATGACAGATGTTGGATAGATGGAGTGACAGATGTCAGATAGATGGAGTGACAGATGTCAGAGAGATGGAGTGACAGATGTCAGATAGATGGAGTGACAGATGCTGGATACGTGGGGTGACAGATGCTGGATAGATGGAGTGACATATGTTGGATAGATGGAGTGACAGATGCTGGATAGATGGAGTGACATATGTTGGATAGATGGAGTGACAGATGTTGGATAGATGGAGTGACAGATGTTGGATAGATGGATGTGACAGATGCTGGATAGATGGAGTGACAGATGTTGGATAGATGGAGTGACAGATGTTGGATAGATGGAGTGACAGATGTTGGATAGATGGAGTGACAGATGTTGGATAGATGGAGTGACAGATGTTGGATAGATGGAGTGACAGATGCTGTAGAGATGGAGTGACAGATGTTGGATAAATGGAGTGACAGATGTTGGATAGATGGAATGACAGATGTTGGATAGATGGAGTGACAGTATGTTGGATAGATGGAGTGACAGATGCTGGATAGATGGAGTGACAGATGCTGGATAGATGGAGTGACAGATGCTGGATAGATGGAGTGACATATGTTGGATAGATGGAGTGACATATGTTGGATAGATGGTGTGACAGATGTTGGATAGATGGAGTGACAGATGTTGGATAATGATGGAGTGACAGATGTTGGATAGATGGAGTGACAGATGCTGGATAGATGGAGTGACAGATGCTGGATAGATGGAGTGACATATGTTGGATAGATGGAGTGACATATGTTGGATAGATGGTGTGACAGATGTTGGATAGATGGAGTGACAGATGTTGGATAGATGGAGTGACAGATGCTGGATAGGTGGAATGACAGATGCTGGATAAGATGGAGTGACAGATACTGGATAGATGGAATGACAGATGCTGGATAGATGGAATGACAGATGCTGGATAGATGGAATGACAGATGCTGGATAGATGGAGTGACAGATACTGGATAGATGGAATGACAGATGCTGGATAGATGGAATGACAGATGTGGATAGATGGAATGACAGATGCTGGATAGATGGAATGACAGATGCGGATAGATGGAGTGACAGATACTGGATAGATGGAATGACAGATGCTGGATAGATGGAATGACAGATGCTGGATACATGGAATGACAGATGCTGGATAGATGGAGTGACAGCTTCTGGATAGATGGAGTGACAGCTTCTGGATAGATGGAGTGACAGCTTCTGGATAGATGGAGTGACGGATGCTGGATAGATGGAATGACAGATGGTGGATAGATGGAGTAACAGATGCTGGATACATGGAGTAACAGATGTTGGATAGATGGAGTGAACAGATGCTGGATAGATGGAGTGACAGAATGGTGGATAGATGGAGTGACAGATGTTGGATAGATGGAGTGACATGCTGGATAGATGGAGTGACAGATGCTGGATAGATGGAGTTACAGATGTTGGATAGATGTAGTGACAGATGGTGGATAGATTGAGTGACATGCTGGATAGATGGAGTGACAGATGTTGGATAGATGGAGTGACAGATGCTGGATACATGGAGTGACAGATGTTGGATAGATGGAGTGACAGATGTTGGATAGATGGAGTGACAGATGTTGGATAGATGGAGTGACATATGTTGGATAGATGGAGTGACATATGTTGGATAGATGGAGTGACAGATGTTGGATAGATGGAGTGACAGATGTTGGATAGATGGAGTGACAGATGCTGGATAGATGGAGTGACAGATGTTGGATAAATGGAGTGACATATGTTGGATAGGTGGAGTGATAGATGTTGAATAGACGGAGTGAGAGATGCTGGATAGATGGAGTGACAGATGCTGGATAGATGGAGTGACAGATGTTGGATAGATGGAGTGACAGCTGCTGGATAGATGGAGTGACATGCTGAGTAGATGGAGTGACATGTTGGATAGATGGAGTGACAGATGTTGGATAGATGGAGTGACAGATGCTGGATACATGGAGTGACAGATGCTGGATAGATGGAATGACAGATGTTGGGTAAATGGAGTGACAGATGCTGGATAGATGGAATGACAGATGTTGGGTAGATGGAGTGACAGATGCTGGATAGATGGAATGACAGATGCTGGATAGATGGGGTGACAGATAGTGGATAGATAGGGTGACAGATGCTGGATAGATGGAATGACAGATGTTGGATAGATGGGTGACAGATAGTGGATAGATAGGGTGACAGATGCTGGATAGATGGAGTGACAGATGCTGGATAGATGGAATGACAGATGTTGGATAGATGGAATGACAGATGCTGGATAGATGGAATGACAGATGTTGGATAGATGGAATGACAGATGCTGGATAGATGGAATGACAGATGCTGGATAGATGGAATGACAGCTGCTGGATAGGTGGAGTGACAGCCTAGATAATCAATACAATAATTTTGTGTGTATTCATGTATTAATGTTTCAGTGATCACCCCAGGAGCAAAAACAATGATAAAAATTGGTTTCTGTTTGAAATGTCATCAGGTTGACAAGCCTCGACATCGATGACGTCAAAGTGTGATAAAATTGAAACGTGATGACTGGCCCCAATGAGCACCTTGGTGGTGGTGGTGGTGGTGTTGGTGTTGGTGTTGGTGGTGGTGTTGTTGTTGGTGGTGGTGTTGTTGAGTATGCTGGCCTGTATCCTACAAGTGATGGGTGTGGCGTCCCCAGGATGGTTCAGTTTCAGCTGGACCAGAAAGAGGAGATGGTGGTGGTCATCTTGACATACAGCAAGATGTGGAAGGTAAAGCATACTTGTTTGTGTCTAAAGATAAACAGAGGGTTTAGGGTGGGAGGTTGGTTGGGGCGGGGGGAGGGGAGGGGGAGGGGGGAGTTGTGGGGCTTGGCAGTTCTATGAACAACCCAAGATCATCCATAATGACCTTGACATGTATTGAGATGTGGAATAGAATCAATCCTTATTCTTCCCAATGATTTTTTTCCTAATTCTGAATAATATTTCTCAGACCTTGTATGTAGATTGCTTGGTGCACATTGTGCAGGCATTATATTGCTGCACTGTCTGCATACTCTGGTAGGTGTGTATGCTGGGTATGTTCAAATATCCATAAAACACTGAACACTGACATGCACATTTAATGTTGTGTGTATGTTTACACACAAAGACAAATAGTATCTCTACCCTCTGGAAATTCTGTTTGGTTTGGTTTGATTCAGTTTTTATGTTGGCACCCACCTCAGGTGTTATGGCCGACAGGGATAACCATCCCAGGGGAGAGGGGGAAGGGGGATTTAATTAATCCTATGCCAAGATCACCAGAATGACAATGATGTTAAGATGAGACAGTAAGAAGGACTGTTTTAATGTGGTGCACCCCAGGATTTGAAACCACAACCATTAGAATGTGAACCCAATGTTCAACCAACTGAGCTATCGAGGCTCACAAATTCTGTGCTAGAAATTTTCTCTTTTCTGCCACTCTCTTTGTTTTTGCCTTGTTCCTTTGCTGTCTGTCATTTCTTCCTATCATTTTCTGCCTTGCTGGTCCATTCACCTGTGTGTGTTCGATGTACTTTCCTTTAGGAGTGATAACGAGTATTTGAGCACATTTTTGGCTCTATGGAAATGTGATATGTAGAAGCAATTTCAGTTACCTTAGACCATTTTTTATATATGCTTTAGTGTCCTTAGCTATGTTTAAATTTGTTTTCAGGATGTTTTTTGAATCCCCTGTGTGATAAATTGGACGGAGTGGTCAGCGTCAGGGGCATCTCATTAGATTATGTGCATGAATGCATTGATATATGTACTGAATTTTCTTTTCCTTGTTTTTTTTTTCCTGTTGAAGTATTGTGTATGTTTTGAAACCGTTATAGCCATGATATGGTTCTACACAGTTGGCTGTGGGAGGTGATTGTCTGGAGAGTTTTGAGGCATTGGTGCTCTGGGTCCCATCGGCACCCTCGTGGTGTTCCTAGTTAACTATTGATGTCTACATTATACTGTCCACAGATCTGTTAAACTTCAGCCATCTGGCCATATTATTTATTGACATGTCTATATTATGCTTTTCATCTTCATCCACCTGGTTATATTTGTTATTTATTGACATGTCTACATTATTCTGTCCACAGGTCTGGTAATCTTCATCCAATTGGCCATATCTGTCTGGGAAGTAGAGTGGCGGAAGAACACAGTGGATCAACAACTGAGTATCCGTATGCCTTCATCCTCATGGTCCTCTCCTTCGTCTTATATCTCCGCACCGCCCTCTACTTTTTATCAGCGAGTCTCAGCACAATGTTGTCAAGGAGTCCAAGACACTGGCCTAGTCCTGTCTGTATTCACTGGTCTCTTCCGTCACCAACAGGTCTAGATATTCGACTACTCCAAGACACCTTCTTGAAGCTTCGGCTTTAGTTTTATGAAATTTGAAAATAAAGTAAAATGCAGTTAAAACAAAGAGGGGGGGGGGGTGGAAGAAGAAAGTCCAAGTTTATAGCATAAAGCAGAAGTGGTAGTGGGGTGAGGTGGTAGAGGCCTCAACATGTCTCAGGGTCAGCATTATGACGATGGTGCCTCTCCTTTGCTGCTTTACTTTCCCTGGCCCTGAGTAGGGTTAGGTACTCATTCATAGCTGGGTGGAACTGAAAATGCACACACACATTTTTTTCTCATGCCAGACCTAACATGTGGATTTGGGATGGAAGACAGGAGTTGTCCTTTATGACCCATCTCCCTGCAAGGTGGGAGCTGATTTCTATAAATAATACTGTATTCATGTGAACATAGTTTGCTTCTGCTTGTATAGTAGTGATCAAGATGGAAGCTCTTTGTGTAAATAATACTGTATTTATGTGACCATAGTTTGTATAGTATTGATCAAGATTTTTTGTAAATAACACTGTATTTATGTAAGCATAGTTGGCATAGTATTGACCAAGGAGGGATTTTTTTCTGTAAATAATACTGTATGTATGTGGCCATAGTCTGTATAGTATTGACCAAGATGGGAGCTTTTTGTGTAAATAATACTGTATTTATGTGGCCATAGTTTGTATAGTATTGATCCAGATGGGAGCTTTTTCTGTAAACATATATAGTTTGTATAGCACTGATCAAGATGGAAGCTTTTTGTGTAAACAGTACTTTATTTACGTGGCCATAGTTTGTATAGTATTGACTTAAGATGGTAGTGATTTTCTGTAAATAATATTGTATTTACGTGGCCATAGTTTGTATAGTATTGACCAAGATGGGATATTTTTCTGTAAATAATACTGTATTTGTATGGTCATAGTTTGTATATTATTGATCAAGATGGCAGCTTTTTGTGTAAATAATATTGTGCTTATGTGGCCAGTTTGTACGGTATCGATCAAGATGAAAGCTCTTTGTGTAAATAATACTGTATTTATGTGGCCACAGTTTGTATAGTATTGACCAAGATAGGAGTGATTGCTAGTTGCTGCTCCCAATCCATTTCTGTGATCATATCACAGTGACATTGCTAGTAGCTTGTTGCTTGCCTTCCTATCCATGTCTATGATCATGTCTATGACCATATCACATAGTGTGACAGAGCTAATTGCCTGTCTCCCTGTCCATGTCTATGATCATATCACAGAGTGCCACAGAACTATTTGCAAGTGTTCCCTATATTTATAGGATGTTAGAATCTTTTTCTATTACTATTTCTATGTGCACACCTGCCGAGTGCCAGAACCGCCTTTATGCAGATATGTCACGGAGTGTGTCTACTTGTGCTATTTGTCAATGTTGATGAACGACTGGCTACCTAGATGGTTTTAAGTTGGTATCTGATCCAAACCAAGTTTTGAGAAAAAGAGGGATGGACTTGTCAGAAATTCAAACTGACAATTTCCTTAGTAGTTATAGGTGTGTACTTCTCAGAAATAACGATAACGACAAAATGGCTTGGGTTGACTTGGGTAGTTTTGCAGCGCAAGTACCAGAATGTTGTGAAGCAGGACCTTTTTCAGGCCCTTCCCACTTCTTTTGTTGTTATCTTGTGCTTGCTGAAAAAAGCTTTTGTAGCCTTTTGATTTTTATGCGGCACAGAGTAGTTGTCTTTCTAATGGAATGGTATTTTTCATGATCACATTTATTTCTTCAAACACAGGCTGCTTTTATGCAACCGGTTAATGTGTTTAATTAATTGTTTGGTCTGCCCAAATTTTAGCGTTTTGTCTCCTGATCACTTCAGTTGGCAGCTGTTGCAGTACTCTTGTAGGGTGCCTGCTGCTGGCTGTGGGAAATTGCAGACATTGCAGCACTGCCTTGCTGGAATATTATCCTTATCAGACCACATCACCAAGTTGTCTGAGTCTGGTTTGGTTTGATTTGGATGTGTGATGGTCGGAATGTAGAGTGAATACTTGAAATCAGTTGAGACATTATTTTATCTTCTGTAAGCTGACTCAATGTCACAAAACTCATTTCAGTCACAATCAGAATTATGTCTTCACTAGAATGTTTGCACAAGCATTGGAGGACGGCACTGTTCACACAAGCCTTTTTACACACTCGCACACGCATTTTGTACACTTACACACACACACAGATGTAGGAGTCAGACACTTTATTAATAAGAAAAAGCAAGCACAGTAAAACTAACACACCTGAGTGTAAATTTGGTAAATACATTTTTGTGTTTCCTTTGCTATTCATTATGTGATAGATTTTTATGCATAGATTTCTTTGTTGTTCATTGTATGATAGATTTAGTTTTTATTTAGGATCACTGCACTTAGAAAGATTACCTTTGTGCTCACCATTTTGGTCACATTTTCTATGCTACCTTATGGCCACAGAAGCTGACCTAATTTTTAAAAAAAATAATGCGATATTGATGATAATCATGATGCTATGCACTTCCACTTAGGACTGAGACTGCGTGACAGGGCTGTACTCTACGCTTACTATTATAGTATATCCTGGTGTCGATCAGGCTCAGGAGTTACCGACACATGTGGTGTTAGTAAGAAAGTTTGGGCAACATCCTCAATGATGCATCCGTGAAATGGATGAAGCTTGACTGTTGGTCCCTGTATTCCCAGTAAGCCCATGGCATGTTCAACTCTTGTAGGAGCTGTCTGGAGCCGAAAAATCCCAGAATGATTTTTGAAAGGACTGATGCGGACTCGAACCCACAACCTTCCAACTGGTAGTCTGTCATTCTAATCACTACACTACGGTGACAGATAGATTTTTATGTGTAAATGTGTTGTTTTTTTTCTGTTCATTTTTTTTGTGTATTAATGTACACATTTTGTAATGTGATCTGATCTGTGTCTTATTTTTCTTTTTGCTATTAATTATTTTGTATTGATGCACATATTTTGTAATGTGAGGTGGCCTTTTTACTTGATTGAGTTCATCGTTTTGGGGCTCTGTACCAAGTGAAGGGAAGTGTGCAATCCCCCTTTTCAAATCCAAACCATTGTGTTCTATCCCAAAGTCAGGAATACAGAAATGTGTGTGTTCTTTGGGTCTAAGCCCCCTCCCTGACCCATCGACCTTACTAAACATTTGTTTTTACACTGTTGGCAGACAAGTCTGCTGTTTTCGCTTTTCTAACAGTCAACAGTTGTGTGAGTAGCTAAGGATGGAGTCCTAAACCCCACCCACCCACCCACCCCAACACAGGCACTCTGACAGATAAGTGTGCAATTGTTTTATGTCACAGTCTTGAAAATCCCAGTGTTGGAAAAGAGAAATGAGAGTGTTGCTTGGATTTGTGAAAATTGATTGTATAGAAATGTGTTGAATTAAAAAAAAATTGACATGGTTACAGATTGATCCAGGATTCTTGTTTTGTACCTTGCTGTATTGAACTTCTTGAATTGTCCTGCTTGTTCTTGACTGTTTTTTTTTTCCTTCTCTTTTTTCTGACATTATCTTCACTCAACTTCCAGGACATCTACAACACTTTACTTAACAGTCTGGAACTACACCCCCCTGTGCCCCTCACCCATTACCCCACAACTCACCTACCACCTGGACAACTTCCCCCCCAAAGGGTAAAAAATTATCCAAAATCAAAACCACAAACAGTACAAACGTAAAACATAGAAAGTAATAGAAGAAATTAACTTTTTACATAATTTCACTTGAAGTGACAGTGACTGACAGCTTCCTTGCTATAAGTAATCCAAAAAGTATGTATAAGAAATAAAAAAAACCCTAACTTTCCTGGCAAACTGTAAATTATTTCTATGATATATTACATCCATCCACATTATGTTCAGTACCACACAGATTCAATCTTTCTGGTTCACCTGGGAATACTGGTCATAGGAAAACACAAAAACGACACAATCTACACACAATGAAACTTTTGCCTGTAAGTTCTTAGGCTGACTAATGCATGCATTTCTAGATACTCGATCACAGTGTCAGTTCAAACTCAAATAAAGGCGAATTAAATGATAAAATATTGGTCAAAAGGCAAAAACTACAAACATGTCAGAGTGTCCCAGCAACAGGTTTAATTTACATCCACTGATTTTGGTATGCACAAGAATTATCAATAAAATCTGTCAGACACTTGCATCTACAGCTCTCAAGTGCAAGTTACAGTGTTAGAAACCCCTATCTGAGAAGAATCCACTGAAATGAATATCCATGTTACTACCGAGAAGAAATCACAATTTTCAAGTTGTTCAAATTAACAGAAGTGTGAAAAATGTGCTGCAAAATGATACGAAAAATGTGTTCCAATACATCTCAAAATGGGAAGAATTAATCTGTCACATCCACACTTGGTCAGTTGGTGTGTTAAAGAAAACACAATTGAAACAGAACATTACCTAAGCCCAAGCATTTAGACTTATTCTTCACAGATGTACAGAAGATGAAGTGGTGAAGAAAATGGAGACGGTGAGCTCCCTGTCCACTACTCTGACAGACAGACGGTAACCAGAGATAGGAATGGCAAATTGTTAACCCTTTCACTCCCGCACCTTATCCACCAACTGCAAATACTTAACCCTTTGATTCTCTCAGCTTCCTGCAAGAAGCTGGTGAATAGGGTGAGGGAATCAAAGGGTTATTTTTTTTTTTACTTTGCTAACATGGTTGGCAATGCAGGATGCTGGTGGACACGATAGCGGGAGTAAAAGGGTTAAGAAGACTGTGAAGTAGCCAGGGCAGGGCTGCCTATGCTCCGGTGAGGTACAGGAGCAAAGTACCTATTCCGGGGCTCAGGGGAGGGGGGAAGGGGGGGGGTGAAGTCCCCTGGAAAGAGATTTTTCACCTTTTAAGAGGCATTTGTGGTATCTCCTTGCATTTGACAGTAGTATTTAATGACTATGTATTGAAAGGGTTAATCTTGCTGTTACAGTCATCTCTCAACTGGTACAGCCTGGTGTGTACTCGATTCTTTATCGCCAAGTCATGTAGCTGCTTGTCAGGGCTCCTAGTGTGTATAAATACATCCAGTCTAATAAACATCCTACAAGTTGAAGATATTTGCAACATTTCACTTTATGTTTCAAACAATGGATAAAAAAGTCATTTGAAGAACTTTGTTAGAAAGCAGTTTTTTAGCCATCACTTTTATCAATATCACAAGCAAATGCTTGTTCTTCATCAGCAAGCTTCCGAAACACGACTGCCTTTCCCTTTACTGCGTGGTCGCTCAGTTCAAGACAGAATAGCAAGCAAACCCCAAACAGGGTCAGGTACCCATTCAAAGCTGGGTAGAATGAAGAATGCACACACACACATACATGCTGTTCCATCCATCCTCTCTCCCACTGCTTTAACCATTTCAACTTCCAAACAGGGTGAGGTACCCATTCACATCTGGGTAGAATGAAGAATGCACACACACACTCATGCTGTTCCATCCATCCTCTCTCCCACTGCTTTAACCATTTCAACTTCCAAACAGGGTGAGGTACCCATTCACAGCTTCATGGAGCTCGCTACAAAACAGCAGTTCTAAATCCAGCTCACAAGTTTTGCACACAAAATATGTCTGCAATGCCACACATATGTTTACACCTACATAAAAACAAAACTGCGAACAATGCAGCACAGGTTACTCTGTCTCTGTACAATTGCATTTAATCATATCTACTTACACTGGTGAGCTGTTCACATTGGGTCAGCTAAAGTGTATAGAGACAGGGGATCAGTTCTTCATGTGTTCCATCTGTTCTTGAATCGGGGCGATGATCCACTGCAACAAAAATAAAACAAAACAAAACAAAACAAAACAAACAAACAAAACAAAACAAAACAAAATAATGGCTACCTGGCTAAACTTGTCTCTTAGTGAAAAGGCTACTTACTGCGTAGCTTTCATCGGCGATCCAAAATAAAATAAATACATAATAAATAAATGAAATAAAATAAACAAATAAAAGTTTCTGCAAAACTGATTGTAAACAGGAATGACAGCCTGTGGGTAGAGGGGATGGGGGGAAGGGAAGGAAAACAAGGGGATGGGGGGTGGGGGGCTGGCATCTGATAGCAGTCTCTTGGTGCCAGTGTTTGGTCAACACAAGGAGAAACAGAGGGGAGGGTGGGTGGAGAGGGGGTGGAACATCCATGGAATCATGGGCGAAAATCAGTGTGGTTAAGAACAGACACTAGGTGACTAGGTCTGGTAGGCCCTATTATTTATCACAGCACTGTTGGCACTGGGCAAGATGGCATCTTTTTTTCTTTTTAGCGACTGGCTTGAAGCCTAGGAAATTGAACAACCTGTTTAGGCTAAGTTCATACTGCATATAGCTCAGTTGACTCTTGAAACTATCATCATCATCATTATCATCATCAGGTGCCTTGCTGCATGGCGTTGGCGATCATGGACTTCCATCTGTCTCTGTCTCTTGTTGCCTCAAGCATCTCTTCCACCCTCTTTGTCTTCAGCCACTCTGCAAGTCCGTCTAGTATCTTCTATCTGGGTCTACCTGATGCTCTCTTTCCCTCCAGCTTTCCTGTTGTGACCAGGTGCTCTAATTCACCTTTCCACATAAAATGGCGTATAAATGTTGCCTGTCTTTTCCTAATCTTCCTTATGAATGATCTTGTGTCTGCCTCCATCAATACTGTCTCGTTTGTTTTCTTTGCTGTCCATGGAACTCTCAACATTCTTCTTAGAAACCACATCTCGGCTGCCTCAATCTTGTTCTGGCTTTGCTTGTTGACTGTCCATACCCCACAACCCTATAACAGTATTGGTTCTATATAACATTCAAGAACTCTCTTCCTGATGTTAATTGACAGGCATTTGTTGGTAAGAATACTTTTCATCTTCTTGAATGCTGTTTTGGCTTGGCTGATTCGGCTGGCTATTTCTGATTTGCATCTGCCATCTGGTGAAATGGTCATTCCTAGGTATTTAAACTCATCAACCTATCTGAAGGTTGATCTGTCTGCTGTTATTTTGCATGAGGGGATTTCATGTTTTTTACTGATCACCACGACTTCAGTCTTCCTGCTGTTTAATTCCAACCCCTTACCTTTGCTTTCTATTTCTAGTATATTCACAAGTTATGTAGGTCCCTTTCATTTTCTGCAATTAGCATGGTGTCATCTGTGTACCGAATGTTGTTTATCAATTTTCCTCCAACCTTTAATCCAGGGTCTTCCTCTAGGTTTCTCATGATGTTTTCGCTGTAAAGTGAAAACAGATCTGGTGACAAAACACAACCCTGTCTGACTCCTCTTTTGATGTTTTGGAAAGAGCTTATATCGTTTTCTATTCTCATTGCAGCTGTTTGTTCCCAATACATATTTCTGATAATTCGTAGATCCTGAAACTATATCTGGGCTAATACTGTATTAAAAACAACTTCTGAGTCGTTACCGATGCGCTAAAAAATGTAGGACTCTGCAAAGAAAAGATTATGTTGCTGCTATCAGAAAGTGACATCTGTGAGCTGAAAGTTAGCTAAGGGAGATACTCTCCTACTTCTGCAAGCATTGAAGGAATTGCAGACCAAAATGGGATGTGGCCCCTTATGTGCATCAGAGACAGTGGCAGCACAATCAAGAAATGCCCATCAAACACCAAGGAGCATGGACAAACTACTGACACAGTTCAGCAAGCCTAGGTTGAACACCAGCAAGATGGCAGGTGGCCCTGGCACATAGGAGTTACCGGTGAGCATTACTATTAGAAAATAACAGAGTATGTGCCAGTGAGAGGACTGGTGTGTGAAGATGAAGTTGTGCCAAGAGGTAACATTGCACAAAAGTTGGGCACTAAGCCAAAACTTACTCCTTCGGAAGGGGATGGCCTGCAATGCTAAAACATCCCACTCAACTCAATAATAGGCTTAAAGAATGCTAAAACACAAAGCGCAGCTGCTGCATGATTTTAAAATGATGTGTCATGGTGATTAACTTTCGTACCTTCAGCAGTGTTGTGTACTTTGATAAGCAAGGAAAGGAAAACGTGCATGTGGATGCATATCATTTTACCACTGGAGCTTTCTGGTGAGAATAATGGCAGTACACTGCGTTTCATTGTGATCTACCAGCTGACTTACCCATGCATATTAATTACAAACATGCGACTGCTGTGGTAGAAGCAGTGTTGGGCCCCCTACTGATGGGAAAAGACAGTGGTAGTGCATACCAGTAGTACAGTAGCAAAGTGTGTCACTAACAAAGGCTGCTAAAAAAATATGTTGGTTAACAATCATCTTCTGAATATGTTCTGGATTTGTGCAAAACACATAAATAAAACTTATGCCATTTCTGTCGCAGGATGAGTAAACATATTTGCAGATACTGCGTATAGGTTGCACAAACCACAAAACATACTTAACTCTTTGACGACGGGCTACTTCGATTGAAGTAACAGCTGAGCTCTCACTGAAGACGGGCTACTTCGATCATAGTAACAGACGGTCTAGACGGTATATAACTCCCTCTGCTTTTGTTATGCTAATGATTTAGTAGTTGGCAGTTGCTTCCCTCGTGGAAGGAACTTCCGTTGAACGCTTCAGCTACGTTTTGCCGGTTTCTTTGTCTAAAATCGATGGATAAGTTCACTTGCACCCAGTTCTCAGTGATTTCACTGTGGCAGCCCTAGGCCAGCAGGAGAGCTCAGCTGTGGCAAGTGCAGTCACGATAGAGTTAAGCTGAGAGTGCTTCTACTTCTAGGCAACTGGTTTTCTAATGCTTGCAACTTTACCTTAGATTTAAGGCAAAACATGGCTACAAGTCCTTTTGTTTCCTGGTCCACAGGGACTCATCAGGTCCAGGTCATTCATTTGTTTTCAAAGCAAGTGCCTGTGGCAGTGATGCAACACACTAACTTAAAAACTGATATAGTTTGTCGACAGTGGCGTGTCCTTGCACATCATAAACAGCAAATCTGAATTCAGCAGATTTGACAAGTGTTTCAACCCTGAAAAACATTACACTGAACTGGTCAATTGTGAAAGACACAACAACATTGCCATGAAAAGAGGGGATGTTGATGTGGCTGTAACAGACAATAATAGATATGTTAAGGCTACACTGAAAAATGCCTTGTCTGTTCCCTCATACTACACATTTTTTCAGTACACAGGGGTTATCGTCTCTGTCCTGTTCAGTTATGCTGTTCTTATGTACAGAAAGGAACCAGAAAAACATGAAAACAGAATCAGAACACGTATCTAATATAACCAGACAAGACAGGCATAAATTTTCTACCTACTCGCCTTTGTCAAGCGTAAATATAAGATCACAAACAAACAAACACCAAATACAAAAATAAGAAGAAAAAGACAGAAATTTCCCTGCTGCTAGAGACTAATTGATGAAAAGTCTGAGGACTAAACTCTGTGTGAATATTATAAAGTTAGAAAGTTCTACAAGTTGTATTTGTATTAATATGCCATGAGCATGGCTGAAAGTGAATCATAACTCAGTGACAAGGCAATTCTATAGACCGTGGCGAATGAAAAAAAATAAAAATTCAAGAAAGCTGTGTTCTTATATTTTCCATGTCCACTGTCAGTAAATTCAGTAGTTAGCATAACAGGTTATTTTTCTGCAAAACTAGCATGGCCTTAAGTTTTTGTTTGTTTGCTTGTTTTCTTTTTTTAGTTTAAAAACATATGATTTGTAATTTTGGTCAGTTGGATTCAATCTAGGGATTATTTTTTGCAAAATATACGAAAACAGTACATCTGAGCAAATCACGATTGTGGCTGAAACATGCGACTAATGCGTCTCCACAGAGTAAATGCTGACGATGCTTGCGTTTGCTTTGTCTTGTGGCGTCCTTACTTACGCCCGTCGAGACACATACTGGTTATAGCCAAGGAAGGAACTCGCGATTACTTATCGATCTACACACAGCCTGTAGAAAAGTCTTTGACATTCACACAACAACATAATCTTTTTCTGCTAATATAGCATTCAAACACAGTGTTAGTACTGTTACACATACTTACACAAACATTCAACACACATGGTGACATGCCAACACAAACACATGCACGTGACACACAAACATTCAAGCCAACACACACAAGCCCATACAAACACACACACCAGCAATAACAACAACATTGGCATCAGATACTCTACCTGTACCATGTCAAACTGCAGCAGACCACAGCCATGGTACCGAAGAAAAATGCAGTCAAGCCAAGCGCTAAAGTAAGAGACGAGCGCTGATTGGCTAGCAGACAACGGAGTGCCTGTCTCTGTCTTAAGACTGCTGGTAAACGCGAAAATTGTAAGGCCAGCAGAACAAACCTTACTGGTCTGGATTACAAAGAGTTTTTGCAAAGGTCTTCTGGAAGCTAACCAGATCTATTCACTCAACTGCTGCCTGCCATCAATAGTCTTTCCTTTCTACTTGTTTATTTATCTATTTATTTATTTATTTATTTATTCATTTGTTTAGTTATTGTCTTCAAATGTTGTGTTTTGTTTCGTTTTTGGTTTTTAGACCATAGACTGTTCTGTTGAGTAAAAAGATCAGTTTTGTTCCCCACCTCGTTTGTTGTTGTTGTTGTTGTCTCCATGTGATGTTTGTTCTCATCTGTGCGAGGGAAACAACCGTTCTTTTCACTCACTTGGGGCAACGGAAATCTATCTACATTTGCTTTCTCTATCAGTTTAACATGTTAAGTACAGGCTACTAGCCAAACAGAGAGTTAGGAAAACTTCCCATTTTGGGAGGTCATTATAGCCTTCTATAATACACACACACACACACACACACAACGAGCACACACACACACACACACACACACACACACACACACACGCACACACACACACATACACACGTATACACGCACACGCAAACACAACTTACAACACACACGCACATACACATATAGCTTTTCTATTGTTCTAGTGTTCTATGAATAAATAAGAAATAAAACACACACACACCCCACACACACACACACACACACACACACACACACACACACACACACACCACCACCACCACCACCACCACCACCACCCATTACCAACAACAACAATGACGATGACAACATTCTTCTGCAATTCTAGCTTTCTATGAATAACACACACACGTGCACGCACACACACACACACACACACACACACACACACACACACACCACACACACATACACACAGCAACAATAAAGCCAAAAATGTCCACGTGAAAGACGATTTTAATAAACTATAACACAAAATCCATCAAACAAATTGGTCAGAACTTGTAGGATAACCAGAAACAAGTATAACCAGAAACATATACAACCATAAACATGTAGAACCAGAAACATGTATAACAGAAACATGTAGAACCAGAAACATGTATAACCAGAAAAAATGTATAACCAGAAACATGTATAACCAGAAAATAGCAAGTCAGCTGAGGTACAAGGATCAATGTCAGTGCATGTGGATTGCTAACGCCAATGACGTCACCACGCTGTACGTGCAGCAATCCACAAGAATGACAGTCGCAAAATGTGCAGATATGTCCATCAAAGGTTATGGTAGTAAACACAGAAAATATCACACAAACGTTACTAAGTGATAAAGAAATCTTACATTAAACTTATGACGAAAAAAAAAAAAACACACAAGAAATATAAAGAAACAAAGAAACGTCACATAATAGCCGTAAAATGTCACCAAAAATATGGCAAAACGGAGAAATGTCACAGAAATTATGACAAGCATAGAAAAGTCACATAATATGGCAAAAGAAAGGCATGTCACATGAAAGTTATGGCCAAACACAATGATGTCACATTAAAGCTATGGCAAAACAAAGAAATGTCACCAAAAATGTGTGACAAAAGAAAGAAGTGGCACATAAAAGTTATGACAAAACAAAGATTTGTCACATAAAGTTATGGCAGAACAAAGAAGAGTCACAGAAATAGTCACGTAAAAAATTAGTTTGGGCAAAACAAAGACATAACGCATACAAATTTTGGCAAAACAAAAAGATCACATCAGAGTTATGAAGAAACAAAGAAACGTCACACACAAAATTAACGGCAAAACAAACGTCACATAAAAGTTACAGTAAAACAAAGAAAGATGATACAACAGTTGCAAAGTACTAAGATAACTTAAAAGTTATGGCGGGAAAAAAAAAGTGTCACAGTCGTAAATTCAAAATATCATACAGGCACAAACGACAGTTCAACTTTCAGAAAAAAAAGACAAATGAAATGAGAATTAAAGCTCCCCTATTTTCTCCCATAGCATATCACCAACAGCCGAGGACTACGTCATCAAATCCCGAGCGCCACATCATCAAAACTCGAACACCACGTCATCAAAATACGAGCACTACGTTATCAAACCCGACCACTATGTCATGAGGACTGGAACCCTACATCCTCAAAACACGAGCATAGCGTTAACAAACCCGAGCACTATGTCATGAATACTCGAGCATTACGTCATCAACACGTGATCACTACGTTAACAAATCCGAATTATACGTCGTGAGTACTCGAGCACTACGTCATCAAAACCTGCTCGACACGTTATTAAAACATGCGCACCATGTCTTTAGGTGTCCCGTTTCTTACAAGCTAGCACGCTGGCGCGCAAGTAGCCACACAGCGAGTGGCGAGGGTGAGAAAACAAAAAGAGTGCTATGAAAAGGACGAGAAAACGGAAGTAGATTACAGCCAATGCACGAGTGCTTATTTCGCAGTAGAAGAGAGACTTGCATGGCCACAATCTTGTCTCACCGGCAAGCTTCTCTTGATGCTACCTAGCCTTACCTAGCTACGTTTGCAAAGAAACTCTCCTACCTAGCATACCTCGCGGAAAACCTCGCCTTCTTAGCGTATAGGAAACGGGCCTGTGGCAGAGGTTATCAGAACATGAGTAAAAGCCCTGTGTGGTTGTTATCAAAATATTATTCTGTGTATAATCAAACAGACGAGTAAAAATATGTAAAATAACAGATTGTGCGAATTGTGTTCCTGTTGACCCAAGTCTTCTTTCGTTTATGTCATATTCGCTGTTGCATCCATATGTACTGTCAATTCTAACTTCTGATGCTATGGCATTATGTATTTATTCATGTGTGTATGTTTATGAATATAGGTATAGGTGTGTATGTACGGTTAGACGCTGTTAGTATGTAGTCATTTGTGATCCTCAGTGTGAATACATGTATTCTGATGTGTATGTGAGTGGGTGGGTGAGTGAGTGTGTGTGTGTAATACCACAAAGTCCATGTTTATTGAATTGATCGACCTGAGCCATATGTGTGTGTGTGCGTGCGTGCGTGCGTGAGTGTGTGTGTGTGCGTGTTTGTGTGTGTGTGTGTGCGCGCGCGCGCACGCTCGTGCTCGCGTGCCGCATACGCGCGTGCACTTATTTCTGATTTACTGATGCCTCTGTATGTATTACGCTCTTTTGTCGTGTGAACGTGTAATGTGCAACACGTCTAAATGACTTTTTACAAGAATGATTTATCAGCATTAAGTTTTACCAAAGGAAATAAGAGGGAAGCAGGGAGAATTTTAAATATCAACTAAGTAACATAACTCTTGAGAGTCACGGAGTTATCTCCCATGTAGAATTTCTCAAACCCAACACAGTTTGCGCTACCCATTCAGCTAGCATAGACGCAGCCACAAAGCATAAAGTGGTAAGCTCAGAACATTCCTTAAAAAAGGAATGCCCAAGTTACCCATTAAGTTTGTTACCTTTCTCATCTTCTTGCGATACAGCCCAAAACTTTCTGGTAACTGACTGTCATTATTAATCATGACTGAATTGAGTCAATATTGCTTAAAGACACTAGTGATGAAATACATGTAACAGATCCGGTTTGTGCTCTTCTTGAGTGCTCCTGGGAAGGAGTTGTTAGTCGGCATTTGTGGACTGGAAAACACTTGCTTCCATATACCGATACAGCTAAGTATACCGATAAGGCGTTAACAGACATGTATCCCAAAGAATATCTATCTTGTCTATTTAGTATCTATCTACATGTACTGTCAATCTTGTCTATCTGTCTAGCATCATCATCATCATCATCATCAGGTGCCCTGCCGCATGGCGTTGGCGACCATGGACTTCCAACCATCTCTATCTCTCGTTGCCCCCAGCATCTCCCCCACCCTCTTCATCCCCAGCCACTCTGCAAGTCCGTCCAGCATTCTCTCCCTGGGTCTACCTGGTGCTCTCTTTCCCTCCAGCTTTCCCGTTGTGACCAGGTGCTCCAAATCCCCCTTCCTCATAAAATGGCCCACAAATGTTGCTTGTCTTTTCCTAATCTTCCTTATGAGTGATCTACTTGTGTCTGCCTCTATCAAGACTGTCTCGTTTGTTTTCTTTGCTGTCCATGGAACTCTCAAAATTCTTCTGAGAAACCACATCTCGGCTGCCTCGATCCTGCTCTGGCTTTGCTTGCTGACTGTCCACGCCTAGTATCCTGGTCACTGCAATATTTTAAATTATTCGTCCATTTACTTTATATATATATGTTGCTTTTCTGAAGGCAAGATACACAGAGACACATGTCATTTACATGTAACCAAGATTATTCCAGCAGCAGGCTGATAAAATCCAGTATAAAATATAGACCAGGTAAAATATAGTCTAGGTGGGCCTCAGGACCGGGCCAGCTCATGGGTTTATGTGCGGGCTTAAGGCTTGTGCCATGATCACCATACACATGACACCT
>JAPXFY010000027.1:46870856-46903356 GCA_030674185.1 Monoplex corrugatus
AGGGATCTTAAAACAAAGAATTACGGAATAGATCCCACATTATTTTAGACAAAGGAAGGAAAAAGTTGGAAAAAAGAAGAACAAAACCAGGGACTTTAACACAAAGGATTGTGCAGAATGAGTCAAACAACCCCCTACTCATAACTATCTGCACCACCAAACATAAAGCGAACATAACAACGACAGAGACTTTGATGTAAAACATGACCACTCTTAGAAAATGGAGAAGTACCCACAACTTGGTAGAGTACACAATTCATAAATAAACAACATGGACCCAAGTCAGTGGTACAATGGCACGACACACGATAAACCTTGTACATTATCATTCTGAATTTACCGTGATAACGTTTTCACAACGCTGACATGTCAGTTTTCATTTCCAAAGTATGACTAACACTGTACCATCACAACATCATTTGTCTGTTGCCATTTTCATAGTATATTTACAAATCAATGATAATGATGGTGGTGACGAGAACAATAATGATAACAACAACAATAACACCAACAATAACACTAGTAACAATACTAACAACGACGAAAACAACAACAATTATAATGATGATGATGATGACGAGGACGACGATGATTGCGACGATAATGATAGTGGTGGTATAGTAGTAGTAGTAGTAGTAGTAGTAGTAGTAGTAGTAGTAGTAGTAGTAGTGTAGTAGTAGTAGTAGTAGTAGAAGAAGAAGAGAAGAGAGAAGAAGAAGAAGACATTTCTGTTAACAATTTGACAGTATATTTACATAGTAACAAAATAATATACAAATGAAAAGAAATACCAGGAGACGCATTTTTAAGAAGAGTAAACGCTGGTTCGTGTTACCTGCCCCATTACAGGGAAAACAGGGTAGTACAATATTCATATCATCATCATCATCACATCATTCATCATCATCATCATCATCATCATCAATACCATATCATTATTATTATCATTATTATCATTATGTTGTTGTTGTTGTTTTGTTGCTGTTGATGATTAAACAACAACAATAACACTAACAACAACAACAACAATAATGATGATGATGATGATGATAACAACACTAACAACAACAACAACAACAACAATAAAAATGATAATGATAATGATGATAGACGATGATAACAACAACCACAACAATTACAACGATAATAATAATAATAATAATAACAACAACAATAATAATACAATAATAATGAAATATTGATAACAATAAAAGGAGAGAGAAAAAAAAGAAGACCAATAACATTAACAATAATAGATATAATAATAAAAATTGTTTTCATATCAGAAACTAGTAAATACTACGATTACTGTCACCACTATTGCAAATGATTCTATCGAAAAATGACATGATCAATCAAAATACGATCATCATAATCATATCGAAAAACAAACAGATCAAAATGAGACACACATGAACAACGAACATTAATGAAGTGAATTAAAAGGTATGCTTACACATTGTCATACACTGCTTTCGTGAAGCACACACACACACATACAGACAGACAGACAACAACACACACATACACACACAGACACACACACACATACAGACAGACAGACACACACACCATATAGACAGACACACAGACAGACAGACAACACACACACACATAAAAGGAGGAGGAAAATAAAGAAACAAAAAAGACACAGAGAGAGAGAAAGAAAAAATATACATCATTATCAAATTCAGTTGGAAAAAGAAACAACAACAGTAAAAACATAATAACAACACTACTTCCACAACTGCAATTTCTCATGACAACGACGACGATGATGATGATAAGAACGGCAACACAGCAACAACAAAGACGATAATAGAAATAGAAACAGCAACAACAACAACAACAACAACAATAATAATAATCCTCATCATCATCATCATCATCGTCATTCTACTGATCATCATCACCATCATCCTTATCCTCATCATCACCATCATCAATGTCATCATCATCATCAACACCATCTCGTCATCACCATCATCACCACCACCAACACCATCATCAGTATCATCATCATCATCATCATCATCATCATCATCATCACAACAAAAAGTAGTAGTCACATAAGCCGCAACGTTCGTAGCAGAGTGCATTTACTGTAGTGGCACACACACACACACACACACACACACACACACACACACACACACACACACACACACAAAAGCAATAGTAGTAGTAGCCGTAGTGAAAGAAGTTGTAGTCGTCGTAGTACATGTACTAATGGTAATACTGGCAGTAGTACACTAGTACAAGTAGCAGTAGTGGTATCAGTGTGGCAGTAAGCAACAGTAGCAGAAGTGATACTAGTGTAGTGCTCTAGGTAGCAATCGTAGTAGCAGCAATAGTAGCGGTGGCACTAGTAGTTGTCATAGTGGTTGTAACAGTTGTACAAATAGTAGTAGTAGTAGTACTAGTAGCAGCAGTAGTAGCGGTGGCACTAGTAGTTGTCATAGTGGTTGTAACAGTTGTACAAATAGTAGTAGTAGTAGTAGTAGTACTAGTAACAGCAGTAGTAGTGGTGGCACTAGTAGTTGTCATAGTGGTTGTAACAGTTGTACAAATAGTAGTAGTAGTAGTTGTAGTACTAGTAGCAGCAGTAGTAGTGGTGGCACTAGTAGTTGTCATAGTGGATGTAACAGTTGTACAAATAGTAGTAGTAGTAGTAGTAGTTAGTAGTAGTACTAGTAGCAGCAGTAGTGGTGGCACTAGTACGAGCATAGTGGTTGTAACAGTTGTACAAATAGTAGTAGTAGTAGTAGTAGTAGTACTAGTAGCAGCAATAGTAGTGGTGGCACTAGTACGAGCATAGTGGTTGTAACAGTTGTACAAATAGTAGTAGTAGTAGTTGTAGTACTAGTAGCAGCAGTAGTGGTGATGGCACTAGTACGAGCATAGTGGTTGTAACAGTTGTACAAATAGTAGTAGTTGTAGTACTAGTAGCAGCAGTAGTGGTGATGGCACTAGTACGAGCATAGTGGTTGTAACAGTTGTACAATTAGTAGTAGTAGTAGTACTAGGTGTAGTAGTAGTAGTAGTACTAGGTGTAGTACTAGTAGCAGCAGTAGTAGTGGTGGCACTAGTAGTTGTCATAGTGGGTGTAACAATTGTACAAATAGTAGTAGTAGTAGTTGTAGTACTAGTAGCAGCAGTAGTAGTGGTGGCACTAGTAGTTGTCATAGTGGTTGTAACAGTTGTACAAATAGTAGTAGTAGTAGTACTAGTAGCAGCAGTAGTAGCGATGGCACTAATAGTTGTCATAGTGGTTGTAACAGTTGTACAAATAGTAGTAGTAGTAGTACTAGTAGCAGCAATAGTAGTGGTGGCACTAGTAGTTGTCATAGTGGTTGTAACAGTTAAGTTGTACAAATAGTAGTAGTAGTTGTAGTACTAGTAGCAGCAGTAGTAGTGGTGGCACTAGTAGTTGTCATAGTGGTTGTAACAGTTGTACAAATAGTAGTAGTAGTAGTAGTAGTACTAGTAGCAGCAATAGTAGTAGTTGTCATAGTAGTTATAACAGTTGTACAAATAGTAGTAGTAGTAGTAGTTAGTGTAGTAGTACTAGTAGCAGCAGTAGTAGTGGTGGCACTAGTAGTTGTCATAGTGGTTGTAACAGTTGTACAAATAGTAGTAGTAGTAGTAGTACTAGTTGTAGTACTAGTAGCAGCAGTAGTAGTGGTGGCACTAGTAGTTGTCATAGTGGTTGTAACAGTTGTACAAATAGTAGTAGTAGTAGTCGTAGCAGTGGTAGTAGTAGTAGTAGTAGTAGTAGTAGTAGTAGTAGAAGTACAAGTACTAGTAGCAGTTGTAGTATGGCAGCAGTAATAGTAGTCCAACTAGTAGTATAGTTCGAGTAGAAGTGGGTAGTAGCTGTAGTAGTAATAGAATAAGTAGTAGAAGTAGGCCTACTAGTAGCAGTAGTAGTATATATAATGTATGTAGTATATGTAGTTGTAGTATATGTAGTAGTAGTGGTAGTAGTGGCAGTAGCAGTAAGTATACGTAGTAGTAGTAGCAGTAGCAATGGTAGTAGCAGAAATAGTTTAAATGGTAAAAGTAGTAGTAGTAGGAGTGATGATATCGACAGGTTAGACTGTTTGAAAAAATGCCCTCCACTGAGTCACTGCGGATGTATAATCTATTTTGTAATCGTTCGTTTTGCAGCCTTATTTTGCGGCCAAAATCCTTTAAAAAAGAAGTAAAAAAATAAAATAAAATAAATACAAAACCCAACGAACCAATGAAAACGAACAAACAGATAAAGAAAACCGAAAAATAAAAACAAAAACAAACAAAAAAAGCTATTGTTGTTATTGTTATTGTTGTTCAAAACCCAGCCGACAGCGCAGAGCCATATCAGGACTACAACCGCCTCGAAACGCACAAAACTAACAAGAAAGCTAAAACAACCAACTAACCAAATCAATACACAAACAAACCACAGCCGCAACAACAAGAACAACAACATCAATAACAACAATAATAACACTAAGACCAAACATACACAACGTGGAGTTTGGAGTTTGTTCAAGAGGAATTCATCGCACTCGAGCAATTCCATATGCGCTCCACCCGAATCTGTCAGCAATTATCTGGCAGACTTACTGAGCCTGCGTGAAACCCCATGTGCTGGCAGAGACAGAGACAGAGACAGAGACAGAGAGACTGAGACAGAACAAATAAATCATAAACAACCAAACACACACACACACACACACACACACACACACACACACACACACACACACACACAACACACACACACACGCGAGGAAAGAAAACATTGCGTTCCACTCCTTTCAACATTTTAAATTAATGGGGAGAACGGAGATGGCGGGGGGGGGGGGGGGGGGGGGCTCTAAAAGTACACACGTGACTAAACGTTGAAAGAAAAAAAACTTTTTTACGGGCGGGGGGGGGGGGGGGGGGATGAGTGACAGAGAGTAGAATATGTATGTATGTACGTATTATGTATGTATGTATGTATGTATGTATGTATGTATGTATGTATGTATGTATGTATGTATGTATGTATTATATTATGTATGTATGTATGTATGTATGCATTATGTATGTATGTATGTATGTATGTATGCATGTACACACAAACACACACACACACACACACACACACACACACACCACACACACATATATATATATATATATAATAAATAATAATAAAAAATATACATACACACATATATATACATATTATGCATACATGTATACATCTGCAGAGAGAGAGAGGAAGAGAGGCAGAGAGAATGAGAGAGAAAGAGGGAAGGGAGGGAGAGAGAGAGGGAGGGAGGAGAGATTAAACTCATCCACTGAAATGAAATGATTGGTTTATTTCATAAAATTTCCGTCTTCTGACGTCTGACAAACGCGCGCGCACCCATAAGAACACACATGAATATAGCACCTAAAATCCAACTGCACGATATGTGGAAAAAAACCCACAAAAACAATACAAAGAAATAATCATTTCTCACATAGCAGTAACACCTGCACGCAGATATCTTTTCAAATTTAGAAAAACAGACGAAAAAAAAAATTTTTTTTTTAAGAGAATGGAACAGAATCAAAAGAAATAGAATTTAATATGGACAAATATTTCTTTTAAACTTTGGGTAGAGTCTGAGTAAATGAGAAACTTCTTTTTGCATGATGAAAACAATTTTTGCTATCAAATGGCCTTTGTCAAGCCCAGGATGCCCAACCATATCAATATTTTACGTCAAATCGTGACATGACGTAATAATTTGAAAAAAAAATCGTCTATCTATTATAATATTCGGTGCACTTCCAAACATGACAGTCATAAATATATCTATCAAAACTATGCGAACATCTTTCATAATCACATAAATATTTCACTTTCATATCTGAGATAATTTTTTTGTCAACATTGTATTAGTATCTTCATTCAAGATCTGGTCGTCTTTTTGCACAATATATTTACATTTTTTTTTACTGAAATGCAGAGATTATTTTTCATAATCGTCTTGATATTTTTTAATTCAAACCTGAGAGGTTAAATATTTGTATCAAAACTTTTGGATTTGAAGATATAAATCATGCACGTCTATGTGAATACTTTTATGACAAGTCTAAAAAAACATTTATGCATTAAAACATTTGTGCACAGTTACATACTTTTTTTTATAATCAAGCTTTGAAAGGCAAGTGTGTCATAATCGTGTCAATATCAGTATTCACTTTTAACTCCCTTTTGCAATCGTTTTATTGTAACTCTGAAAACAGTTGCCCACAATCGTACTGTATTTTTGTTGAAACTCTGAAAGTTTTTATGAACTGTATGCCAATAATTTTTATTTAAACTCTGAGAGCATTGGCATTCAAGCTCTTTGAACATGTCCTTAACTCTTTGACTCCTGCAACCTATCCACTAACTGCGAAAACTTAACTCTTTGATTCCCTCAATCTATCAGCTTCCTGCAAGAAGCTGGTGGATAGGCTGAGGGAATCAAAGGGTAAAAGTTTTTGCTTTGCTAGCATGGTTGACAATGCTGGTGGAAAGGGTGCGGGAGTCAAAGGGTTAAGGATCTTGATATCTATGTTCAAATTCTTAGAGAGACAGAGACAGAGACAGCGACAGTGAGACAGAGTCTGAATCTTTGGTAGGCGCGCATGCTGACTGTTTAGTTTTAACAGATTAAACAAACGTGAAATGTGAATTAAGAAACAACAACAACAACAACTATGTACCATAACACAGCACACATCCCTTCTCCTCCTCCTACTCCTACAGAAAAAAATATTGATTAATATATGCGTTTTGTGGGTAATAAAAACAACTTCGTACGTGCCAAACCTTTCACACTAACATAAACACTTAAGAATGAACAGCAGCCATGAAATAAAATTATTTCGTATAAACAAACAAAAAAATGCGAACGCCTTTTCAAAACAAACAAACAAACAAACAAAAACAAACAAACAAAACCCAGAAAAACACAACAACAGAATCAGAACGCATATTTAACCCTTTGACTCCGCCACCCTGTCCACCAGCTACCCTGCATTGTCAGCAATGCTAGCAAAACAAAAACTTAACCCTTTCACTCCATCACCCTATTCACTAAGTTCTTTCAGGAAGCTGATGGATTGGGTGAGGGAGTCAGAGGGTTCAGTTTTTGCAGTTGGTGGATAGGGTACGGGAGTCAAAGGGTTAATGTAACAAGACAGGCGCTAAAGAAAATTCGTCATGACAACTTACTAAATTGCAGGAATATTATGTTCATCCACGGTATTGAGAAGTAAAATGGTTACGGGAGCAAAAAAAGAAATGGAAAACGAAACGAAACGAAACCGCTATATAAATGATGTACATCACAGCTATACAGTTTCGTTAACCCTTTGACTCCCGCACCATATCCACCAACTGCAAAAACTTAACCCTCTCTGACTCCCTCACCCTGTCCACCAACTTCCTGCAGGAAGCTGGTGGTAGGGTGGGGGAGTTAAAGGGTTAAGTTTTTGTTTTGCTAGCATAGTTGACAATGCAGGATGCTGGTAGACAGGTGCGGGAGTCAAAGGGTTACTGCTATTGTTATTTTTGTTTAGAGCCCAGCCGACTGCATAGAGCCACGTCAGGGCTATAACCATCTGAACACACACGCACAACATCTCAACAGGCAAAAAAAAAAAAAAAAAAAAAAAAAAAGGAAAAAGAAAATTAAAGACACATACAATGCACTCGCGCATATAATCCAAGGAGATGCCCTGGCGTTGACCACTCCGTACAATTCATCACACAGGGGATTTAAAAAAAACATACCTGAATACAAATTCAAACATAAATAAGGACACTAAAACATGCATAAAAACGGGTCTGAATTACCTACAATTACTTCGCATATCTCATCTACTTACAGCCAAAAATGCACTTAACAATACATGTACCCAATCATCAATCCTAAGAGACAGTACAGAAGACCTTATCGAACACATACAGGTGAATGGACCAGCAAGAAAGAAAATGATAAGACGAATTGACAGAAAGCAAAAAGAACAAGGAAATGATTTTGATTCCATTGATTTGTCACTAAAGAACAAGGATGAAACAAAGAGAGTTACAGAAAAGAGGAAACTTCTAGCACAGAACTTCCAGTCCAGAAGGTGAGGATAATATTTATACTGAAAGAGCATCCCCCCCCCCCCGCGCCATCCCCTCGGGGGGTAGCCAAAGGGTTAAAATAGGCACAGCAGGGGTTAAAGCTACACGTCAGGAGACTTGGAATCCACAGAGTTAATGTCAGCCAGGCAGGTCAGGGTCACTCTAAACTTCACAATGTAGCGTGGTACGTATAACGGCACGTATCGAATTCTCTTTTCAAACGGAAGCAACATTTTCTATCTATCAGACGAGCCAAAAAGCCAAAAAGATTGAATGACGACAACTCCACACAAAATCACAGACTGTAAACTGAATCCCAGGCCATGATTTTAATTCACGTGAACTTCCATTACAAACCAACCGAAAAACTAATCAATAACAAAGGAAAAAAAAAAAAAAAAAAAAAAGAAAAAGAAAAAAAGAAAGAAAAAGAAGAAAAAAAAAAAAAAATGTCTTCTGTGAGCTGTCCGCTTGTTCCTTCCACCTTGCCAGTTGGTGGAAAATAATGTGGGGATGTTGTTACTGTTGTTGTTGTTTAAAGCCCAACCGACTGCGTAGAGTCATATCAGAGCTATAACTGCTTCAAAACATACCAGACTTCAACAGGAAAAAAAAATTAAGTATACATATCAATGCATTCACACACATATTCTAAGGACATGCCCCTGGCGTTGACCACTCCGTCCAATTTATCGCACAGGGGAAATTAAAAAAAAAAACACACTGAATACAAATATAAGCATACATAAGGACACCAAAACATATAAAAATAGGCATAAATTACCTAAAATTACATCCGCATATCTCACCTCCCTAGAGCCAAAATGCACCGAATACATGTACCCAATTATCAATCCTAAGAAAAAGTACGTAAGACTTTACCGAAAACATACAGGTGAATGGACCCTTAAGGCAGAAAATGATAGGAAGAAATAACAGAAAGCAAAGGAACAAGGCAGAAACAAAGAGAGAGACAGAAAAGAGGAAATTTCTAGCACAGAATTTCTAGAAGGTAGGGGGATACTATTTTTACGGAAAGAGCCCACGGCATCCCCACAGGGGAAATGTGGGGAAATGTGGGGATGTGGGGGGGGGGGGGGGAAGCAAACAATAGTGTAGGACTTTAGTCCATCAGTTCTTACAATCATGTGATCCATTTTTAGCAGATTGTGAACAATTTAACCCTTAGATTCCTGCACCCTATCCACCAACTGCAAAACTGTAACTTTTGCCTCTCTCACCCTATGCGTGAAAGAAGAATGAGAGCATCAAACACCGGCGACACTGTTAAAAATAAACAAACAAAGACAACAACAACAACGACAACAACAAACTACCAAACAAAGACAACAACAACAACGACAAAAACAAAATACCAAACAAAGACAACAACAACAACGACAACAACAAAATACCAAACAGACAAAGACAACAACGACAACAACTACAACAAAATACCAAACAGACAAAGACAACAACAACAACGACAACAACAAAATACCAAACAGACAACAACAACAACGACAACAACAAAATACCAAACAGACAAAGACAACAACAACAATGACAACAACAAAATACCAAACAGACAAAGACAACAACGACAACAACAAAATACCAAACAGACAAAGACAACAACAACAACAACGACAACAACAAAATACCAAACAGACAACAACAACAACAACAAAATACCAAACAGACAAAGACAACAACGACAACAACAACAAAATACCAAACAGACAAAGACAACAACAACAACGACAACAACAAAATACCAAACAGACAACAACAACAACGACAACAACAAAATACCAAACAGACAAAGACAACAACGACAACAACAACAAAATACCAAACAGACAAAGACAACAACAACAACGACAACAACAAAATACCAAACAGACAAAGACAACAACAAAATACCAAACAGACAAAGACAACAACAACAACGACAACAACAAAATACCAAACAGACAACAACGACGACAACAACAAAATACCAAACAGACAAAGACAACAACAAAAACGACAACAACAAAATACCAAACAGACAAAGACAACAACAACAACGACAACATCAAAATACCAAACATACAAAGACAACAACAACAACGACAACAACAAAATACCAAACAGACAAAGACAACAACAAAATACCAAACAGACAAAGACAACAACAACAACGACAACAACAAACTACCAAACAGACAAAGACAACAACAACAACGACAACAACAAAATACCAAACAGACAAAGACAACAACAACAACAAATACCAAACAGACAAAGACAACAACAACAACAACGACAACAACAAAATACCAAACAGACAAAGACAACAACAACAACAACAACGACAACAACAAAATACCAAACAGACAAAGACAACAACAACAACAAACTATCAAACAGACAAAGACAAAACAACAACGACAACAACAAAATACCAAACAGACAAAGACAACAACAACAACGACAACAACAAACTATCAAACAGACAAAGACAACAACAACAACGACAACAACAAAATACCAAACAGGCAAAACAACAACAACAACAACAAAATACCAAACAGACAAAGACAACAACAACAACGACAACAACAAACTACCAAACAGACAAAGACAACAACAACAACGGCAACAACAAAATACCAAAGACAACAACAACAACGGCAACAACAAAATACCAAACAGACAAAGACAACGACAACAACAAAATACCAAACAAAGACAACAACAACAACGGCAACAACAAAATACCCTTCATATCTCTGTGTGTTAGCGATGATAATTTGGAAAAAAAAGAAAGTCAAGATGACCATATTGAAAGCTAACAACACTGAGGATGAATAGATAAATAGATAGACAGATAGATAGATAGATAGATAGATAGAGAGAGATAGAGAGATAGATAGAGAGAGAGAGAGAGAATCAAATAGAGAGACATGGAGAGAGAGACATGAAGAGAGAGTGGGAGAGAGAGAGAGACAGAGAGAGAGAAACAAACAAATAGAGAGACACGGAGAGAGAGAGAGAGAGAGAGAGAGAGAGAGAGAGAGAGAATCAAACAAATAGATAAAGAGACATGGAGAGAGAGACAGTGAGTGTGTGAGAGGAGACAGAGAGAGACAGAGAGCGACAGAGACAGACAGATAGAGAGACAGACAGAGAGAGAGAGAGAGAGAGAGAGAGAGAGAGAGAGAGAGAGAGTGTGAGTGAGTGAGTGAGTGAGTGAGTGAGTGAGTGAGTGAGAGAGAGAGAGATAGACAGACAGAGACAAAGACAGAGAGAGAAGGAAGGAAGACTGAAAAAAAATCAAAAAAGTGTATATCAAATGACTGTGACACTTTCGACAAAACCAAATCAGTAAATCTATTCAGCTTTATCAACACCGATCTGAACAAGACCAAATTCCAAGAGAACTATATGCAACATTACTGACACTAGTTTGTAGACATAAAAAAACAAAACAGAACAAAATCCAAGCTAGTTATGTTTAATGTTACCGATACAAATTTGAAAAAAAAAAGACGAAAGTCTAAGAGAACATTAGTGAATGTTACCGACACTAATTTGAAGAAAGAAAGAGGAAAGAAATCTCAGACAACTTTATCTAATGTTACCAACGCTAATTTGAAAAATATGCAACAACCCACAGTATACTAGTCAATGTTATCGACACTAATTTGATAAACACACAAACACGCCTGAGTGCGCGTGCACGTGCACGCTCACACACACACACACGCGCGCACACACACATTTAATACGACTATATTCAATGTTACGGAATTATTTCATTATTAAGTGGAAGAAACATACATATACAAAAATCCAATCCGACTACACTCACTGTAATCGACTCTTGAAAACAAACCAAAACAACAAAACAAAAACAAAACTAAACCACTCACACAAAACTCAAACACAAATGCATCAAATAATGTCGACACTAATTTGAAAAGAAAAACAAAACTCAAACACAAATGCATCAAATAATGTCGACACTAATTTGAAAAGAAAAACAAAACTCAAACACAAATGCATCAAATAATATCGGCACTAATTTGAAAAGAAAAACAAAACTCAAACACAAATGCATCAAATAATGTCGACACTAATTTGAAAAGAAAAACAAAACTCAAACACAAATGCATCAAATAATATCGACACTAATTTGAAAAGAAAAACAAAACTCAAACACAAATGCATCAAATAATGTCGACACTAATTTGAAAAGAAAAACAAAACTCAAACACAAATGCATCAAATAATATCGACACTAATTTGAAAAGAAAAACAAAACTCAAACACAAATGCATCAAATAATGTCGACACTAATTTGAAAAGAAAAACAAAACTCAAACACAAATGCATCAAATAATATCGACACTAATTTGAAAAGAAAAACAAACCTCAAACACAAATGCATCAAATAATATCGACACTAATTTGAAAAGAAAAACAAAACTCAAACACAAATGCATCAAATAATGTCGACACTAATTTGAAAAGAAAAACAAAACTCAAACACAAATGCATCAAATAATGTCGACACTAATTTGAAAAGAAAAACAGAAACATCTCAGATGATTTTATTTAATACTATCAACATTAAATTGAAAAAAAAAAGCAAAAATCCAAGACATTATTCAATGTTATTGACACTAATTTGAAAAAAAAAATAGTCAAAAATCCCAGACAAAAAATAGTCAAAAATCCCAGACGACAATATTCTATACTGTCGACACCTATTTGAAATTGAACACACAAAAACAAAAAAACAAAACAAAAACAAAACACAAAATCGAAAATCACTAATATTCAATGTTACTGACATGTATATATATATATATGTTTAAGTAAAAAACATGATGTCGGAGGGGAAAACATGAGCTGAATGGGATAATACAGATACAGTCTGTCCAACCTGTTGAAGGGGTTCGTGATAACTGAATGCACAAAACAAAACAAAACAAAACACAAAACAAAAACACTTACAAGATCCTCCAAAAAAGTCAGCTGACCAGCCAAAACTATCCACACATCTGATTACATTTTGATGCCAGTTTGGGCAATGACAAAATGACAACAAAAACCAAAACAACCAAACAAAAACGAACACATAAAGTGTTATTCAAAAAATCATAATTTTTAATTACTTCTCTATTAAGCTCCAATCAATGTATACATGGAAGAGGCGGGGGGGGGGGGGGGGCTGATCGATCAGATACACACCCGTGGTCGACCATGGCCTCAACCTTGGATGAAAACTTTGAAAGACAAACACGTATATTCGATAAATCCGTTAAAAAAAAAAAAAAATAAAAATGGGGAAAAATGTCTATACGCTGGTGAAAATATCCCGGGTCTATCTACAGTAATAAAACCATCACAAATACTTATCTTGACGAAAACACCAGAAACAAATCTGTTTGTGGTGGTTTCAAAAATATCCCATGTCCGTGTTAATATCAGGACAAACGTTGTGTTGAAAACGTCCGGTACAAAAAGCGTATCAGTCATACATAATAACTGCGGATAGTCTACTATTAAAAAAAAACAAAAAACAAAAAAACAACACAAAAAACAAACAAAACAAAAAAACAACACAAAAAAAACAAAAAAACAAAAAAAAAACAATTCAAACAAATTGATTATAAAACAAAATGCGCCAGCTTGGTAGACAGGTTTAACAAAACGTCGGTGACTTATAACTCCAAAAGGTGGGCCATAAAGCGTATCTTTAAAAAAAAAAAAGTCACAAAGCCAATGACTTCAAAAGGCGCTTCAGCAGACAAAGCACATTGACTGGAAAGAATTTGTAGAATTCAGTAAGCTTGAAATATATTTTAGAAACAATCATCAGCGACTAAGATTCCAAATCTGGAGAGATTTCATTCATTAGCGACCAAGAATGAAAACCAGAGATTTTTCTTTTTTGCGAGTAAAATTGTGACCTCCCAGCACGAAATCAGTCTTTACTAGCATTTTTGGTATTTTGAGATATACATATACATATCACTAGAAAGTGTACATTATGCTGATTATTTTGGTACTTGAATAAAGCTTGTACTCAAAAATTGTAGAAGCTATGTATGTTTAAAGTCATTACGTTGTATGACGGCCATTTTGAGAAAAGGCCTCTAAAAGTTTTTATGTACTCTCCTACACATGTTCCTTAAATTTCTTTATCTGGTGGCTTTGACCCAGTTTGTTTCTAATTTTAGCTGTCATTATCTGAAAGGTGCACCAAAGAGCTTTCTGTCAGTATATTACATGTGGGGGTTCTGTACAGGTTACGGTTCGCAATAAGAGACAAAAATAGGTACTTCTGGTAAGAAATTGCGTTCTTTCTGCTGCGATCAGTGCATTAAAATACCATTTCAAATTGATTAATGATATTTTTTCAAGAAAAAAAAATTCTTTGGGAAATAGATTATAGTCCACAGAAATCAATTTTGAGAAAAAGTCAAAACACCCCAGACAGACCCTCAGTCACTTTTTCAGCTCCTAGTGCTGTTTGACTGCAAGTTAAGACTGAATTGGTGGTGGGAGGTCACAATTTATAAAAGGGAAGGAATAGCCAGGAGCTCGAGTCGTTAGTCTTGTGAGAATATTGCAAGCAATATCACAGGCAACAAGACAGAAGGCCAAGTCAAAATACAGATAGACAAAGTGTCACCGTGCCATCGTGTCAGATTTCTGGGTTATCCCTCTTAACCCTTTCACTCCCGCGTCCTATCCATTAACTGCAGAAAATTGACCCTTTGACTCCCGCACCCTATCCACCAACTGCAAAAACTTGACCCTTTTACTCCCGAATCCTATCCACCAACTGCAGAAACTTAACTCTGACTCTTGTGTCCTATCCATTGACTGCAAAAACTTGACTCTTTGACTCTTGCACATTATCCATAAACTGCAAAAACTTAACTCTTTCGACTCTCGCACCCTATCCACCGGCTGCAGAAACTTAACGCTTTGACTCCTGCATCCTATCCACCAACTGCAAAAAGTTAACCCTTTGATTGCCGCACCCTATCCATCAACTGCAGAAACTTAACTCTTTGACTCCCCCACCCTATCCACCGACTGCAAAAAATTAACCCTTTGACTCCCGCACCCTATCTGCCAACTGCAGAAACTTAACTCTTTGACTCCCCCACCCTACCCACCAACTGCAAAAACTTAACTCTTTGACTCCCGCACCCTATCCACCAACTGCAAAAACTTAACTCTTTGACTCCCGCACCCTATCCACCAACTGCAAAAACTTGACTCTTTGACTCCCGAACCCTATCCACCAACTGCAAAAACTTAACTCTGACTCTCCCACCCTATCCACCAACTGTAAAAACTTAACCCTTTGACTCCCGCACCCTATCCACCAACATAAAAAAACTTCACTCTTTGACTCTCCCCACCCTATCCACCGACTGCAAAAACTTAAACCCTTTGACTCCCTCACCCTATCCACCAGCTTCCCGCAAGAAGCTGGTAGATAGGTTGAGGGAGTCAAAGGGTTAAGTCTTTGTTTTGCTAGCATGGTTAACACTGCAGGGTGCTGGTGGACAGCGCTCAGGAGTCAATGGGTTAACTGCATTCTGGCAGCAGGTTTGGAGAAAAGGAAGTAAACGCCGTAAATGAGACACCCTGACAATGTCCAATGTAAAGATCCTTGGCAAATTCTAGGAGGACCACAATTTAAGATCCTTTGCACGTTTCATAGCAGTATCCTATTTCAAGATCTTCTGCATTTCAAGGAAAGATCATGTTTCAAGATTATACTTTTCAATCCTACTTCAAGATCCTTTGTTTTTGTCCCGTTTCAGGATCCTGTGCATTTCAAGAAGCGTTCTATTACGGATCCCTTTGCACTTCCTAGAATGGTCCTTTTTTCAGTATCTCTTGCATTTCATAGAAGGGTCCCATTTCAATATCTCTTGCATTTCATAGAAGGGTCCCATTTCAAAAACTCTTGTATTTCTACATAAAAGGGTCTCATTTCAATATCTCTTGCATTTCATAGAAGAGTTTTTTTTTTTAAAGTATCTCTTCCTTTTCATTGAAGAAACTTAATTTTCAATATCTTTTGAATTTCATAGAAGGTTCCTATCCAATCTCTCTTACATTTCACAGCAGCAAGATTCAAGGTTCTCGTGGCAGTCTACCAGTTTTGTCTGGAAAGTACATCCCAGCGTGTGATAATTTACTGGCAGTTTATGACGAAATTTGAAAAGCTTTCCACTCTCTGTGATCAATGAAGCGATATAGAAGATAAAATAGCACCCACACCCTCCCCACCCACACATGAATAAACAAACAAACAAACAAACAAACAAAAAAGAAAGAAACAAACAAAAAAATCGTAATCCTGGCAACGGAAGAGGGAGTATGAACACTGCGCAGCAACATAGCGCCTGCAGAGCGCAAAAAGACATGCGGACGCACGCACGCACGCGCGTGCGCACCAACGCACACACACACACACACACACACAAACACAACCAAAAAGTACAAACGCAGCTCACAGATCATCCCCTTTAAGAAGCCACAAGATTTGAAAACTGTCAGTCACACGTCCTTTCCTGCAGAAAGCTGGAGGACAGGGTGAGGGGATGAAAAGATTAAGCTGTTCCCTCGCCTCCGAAAGACTTTGCTAAACGATACTAGGAATGGAAACTTTTGATAAAAAAGATATCAGAAAAAAATGCAGAGGTCACCAAAATATTGCATCCAACAGTTTCTTGACATTAAATGAACAATCACGCAGTTTGGAGTAACATCAGATTATGTTACAAAGTATATACAGCAATCAAAAGTGAAGGCGCTCTTATCGTTAACCATGCACAAATTTTCAAAAAACAAATTCAAAGCGTTTTGTCGGCAGACTTTAAAATATCCAGTGTAAATATGGGCTTTAGTGAAACAAGAGATGGGCTTTAGTGGTTAAACAACAACAACAACAACAACAACAATAATATAATAATAAATAATAATAAAATAATAATAATAATATAATAATAAACAATGGAATAAACAAAGCGCACGTCAACTTCACAATCATCGCTCTCTGCGAGCTGCATGACGTAACGGCATTTCGCTGAAGACGAAAGACCGGAGGTTGTCTGGTGCTTAAAGACTCAACCTCGAGCACGAAAAGTACACGGTTTGGTTCCTTCCTGGAAGCTCACAGAGATCCGGGACATTAAGTCCCCTCCCTTAGACCCCCCTCCCTCCCCCCAAGTTTACGGGAAAACCCGCTATGATAAAAATGTCATTATGACGCACGTCTCTACAAAATCCTTTTTTTTTTTTTTTTTAACCCTTTGACACCCGCACCCCATCCACCAACTGCAAAAACTGAACCCTTTGACTTCCTCACTTCATCCACCAACTTCCTCATCCACCATCTTCCTGCAGGAAGCTGGTGGATAGGATGATGGAGTCAAAGGGTTAACTTTTTGCTCTGGATATATGGTTGGCAATGCAGGATGCTCGTGGACAAGGTGCGGGAGTCGCATCTGTTCCATGTCAAAGCAGTGCTGGTGAGACTTCGCGACTTTGGTCTGACAGCTCCGTCCTTCGAAACTCGAGACGGGTTTTTGCTCACTAGAGTTCCTGGGTCATGTGATTGGTGATGGCAAGCTTCGTCCAGAAATGGTAAGGTCACACACACACACACACACACACACACACACACACACACACACAAGACCCCGTCCCCCGACCCTGATTTTATCGGGAAAACCCTCTATGATAAAAATGTCATTTTCACGCACATCTGTACAAAATCCTTCCTAAAGCATGGATACAAAATATTCAACGCCAGTCTGGATCAAGTAAATATGAACAGAACACGCAAGATGTCAAAACACACAGTATGTGAATAGCCAGTACAACGTCCAAAATGTGTATCAAACAGCATATCAACTGTATTTATCGTAACGACTGACAGTAAGTGAATATTCCCTTAACGTCCATTATGGCACAGGCGTGTGGGCCAGCAACGAAGGTTCTCCAATTCTGTCTGTTCTGGGCCAGCCTCTGTTTAGTATCCAAGTGTTCTTCAGTCTTTCATCTTTTACGTCCTCCTTCTGGTGTCCAGTGAAGGACGGTCCGGTTGACCTTATCTTGCTGTCTTCGGATGATGTGCCCAACCCATCTCCATGTCTCTTCATCCATCTCCATGTCTCTTCATCCATCTCCATGTCTCTTCATCCATCTCCATGTCTCTTTATCCATCTCCATGCCTCTTTATCCATCTCCATGTCTCTTTATCCATCTCCATGTCTCTTCATCCATCTCCATGTCTCTTTATCCATCTCCATGTCTCTTCATCCATCTCCATGTCTCTTATCCATTCCATTCTTTCCATCTCCATGTCTCTTTATCCATCTCCATGTCTCTTTATCCATCTCCATGTCTCTTCATCCATCTCCATGTCTCTTCATCCATTCTCCATGTCTCTTCATCCATCTCCATGTCTCTTATCCATCTCCATGTCTCTTCATCCATCTCCATGTCTCTTCATCCATCTCCATGTCTCTTCATCCATCTCCATGTCTCTTCATCCATCTCCATGTCTCTTCATCCATCTCCATGTTTTCATCCATCTCCATGTCTCTTCATCCATCTCCATGTCTCTTTATCCATCTCCATGTCTCTTTCATCCATCTCCATGTCTCTTCATCTCCATCTTCCATGTCTCTTTATCCATCTCCAGTTTTTCTCATTGATGTGATAGTGCCCATACTCTCCTGACTGCATTGGGCACTGAAGATACGTTGTTGACTGGAGATGGTATTAGACAAGAAGATTCGTATGATTTTTCGGAAATTGCATGTGTGGAATTTTGACAGCTTGGTTAAAAAAAAAAAAAAGGTCGCTGTCTGTCATCCTTCAAGCGGCCTAAAGCTGTAAATAAGGTGGAAGACAGCACAGTAAATGAAAAGCAAGCACAGTATCCAAAACAAGTGTGACAGCCCGCGTTCAAGCAAACAGGAACCAGATAAAAAAAAAAAACAAAAAAAAAAACACGAAAGAAGAATACGAACGCGTATTTAATCCAACATTATTCCTTTTCTCACACTGGACAGAGCAGCAGGAAAGTTTCAGTCTTTTTCTCATAATTTTTGTATCTGGTGTGATCTTACGCTTGACAAAGGCCAGTTGGCCGAAAACTTGCGCCTGTCTTGTCTTGTATTAAATACGCAGTTTGTATTCTTCTTTCGTGTTTTTTTCTGGTTCAAGTAAGTATGTAAAGTGTATCAAGTACTACGTCTACCGTTACATGTGACTCAGCATGGGTTTCACACGGAAATGGCGTTCACTCCCACAGGACGGCTTGTTTTACATGTTCAAAGGAATGTTCCAACACAATCATACAATTCGGCGCTTTAACATGAGTTTGTCCTCACACACACACACAATAACTGTTGTCAGTAATCAATAAAATTATGTGTCCATTTCGACCTTTGCCAAAGTGCAAGGAAGTGTATTGGTGGTAAATATTGATGTTAAATAAAATTGTGTGCACATTTCGGCCTTCGCCAATGTGCCAGGAAGTGTAGTGATGATAAATATAATTGTGTGCACATTTAGGCCTTTGTCAATTTGCAAGGAAATGTATTGATGGTAATTATAATTGTGTGCACATTTAGGCCTTTGTCAATGTGCAAGGAAGCGTCTGCTGGTAAATAAAATTGTGTGCACATTTAGGCCTTTGTCAATGTGTAAGGAAGTGTTAGTGCTGGTAAATAAAATTGTGTGCACATTTAGGCCTTTGTCAATGTGTAAGGAAGTGTTAGTGCTGGTAAATAAAATTGTGTGCACATTTAGGCCTTTGTCAATGTGTAAGGAAGTGTTAGTGCTGGTAAATAAATTGTGTGCACAATTAGGCCTTTGTCAATGTGTAAGGAAGTGTTAGTGCTGGTAAATAAAACTGTGTGCACATTTAGGCCTTTGTCAATGTGCAAGGTAATGTAAGTATGGTAAATAAAATTGTTTGCCTTAAGCATACGTGCTGGGAAGTGTATTGATGGTAAATTATAATTGTGTGCATTTAGGTCTTTGCCAATGTGCTGGGAAGTATTATTTTGGTAAATAAATTGCATGCATATTTAGACCTTTGTCACAATGCCAGGAAGTGTCGTACTGGTAAATAAAATTGCACATTTAAGACTTTTGCCAATATGTCGGGAAATGGAATGCTGGTAAAAAAAACAACACAATTTTAATGGCCAATTTTTCTATTGTCTAACGCGCAGGCGATGATCACTTTCATGTTCATGTAAATTTTCCAGCCAGATCGGTCAATGCATAATGTTTGTCTTCAATGGATAGTAAAGGCTGTTTTAAGCAAATTGTCAACAAGCAGCATCAATTTGTCTGAAACAAAATATTGTTCAGGCAGTAGTAAAATGTTCTGAACATTCGTGCATGTAAGAGTGCCGCAGAAGGGTAAAAGTTGGTTAAAAAGGTTTAAAATGTCTATAAAGGATACAGCATTCCATCCCTATGTAAGTGTCCGACTTCAGACCAGAGACTTGATTCTAAAAATAGTAATTCTAAAAATAGTATGCTGATTTGGGTTTTTCCGATTTCCGTTCACCACGAAAAAGTCGGTGAGTTGCAACAAACAACAACAACAACAACATCTTCTTGCAAGAGGAAGGCCATGATGCGGTTGAGGTAGTGGTTGGGCCAAGGCCACTTCGAGACGCTGCAGTCAAATGCAACGTGGAAAAAAAAGAATATGGTAAAGATAAAAGAGTGTCTAAAAATATGTCCCCTGTGGGTAAGAGGACTAGAGAGCAGCGACGACGCCTCTATCGGAAGTTGGTAGTTTGGAGTTTCGTTCAAGAGGGATTCATCGCACTTGGACAATTCCATACGCGCTCCACCCAAATCTGCCAAGAATTATCTGGCAGACTCCCAAAGCCAGGCAAAACCCTATGGGAGGGATTTTTGAAACACTAAGCTGACACCACCAGAAAGATGGAAATATTAAGATGGGCAGCCAACAGGCCATTGGATCTATGAAACACTAAGCTGACACCACCAGAAAGATGGAAACATTAAGATGGGCAGCCAACAGGCCAGTGGATCTATGAAAACACAAGCTGACACCACCAGAATGATGGAAACATTAAGATGGGCAGCCAACAGGCCAGTGGATCTATGAAACACTAAGCTGACACCACCAGAAAGAGGAAACATTAAGATGGGCAGCCAACAGGCCAGTGGATCTATGAAATATTAAGCTGACACCACCAGAATAATAAAAACATTAAGATGGGACAGCAAACAGACCAGTGGACCTATGAAACACTAAGCTGACACCATCACAATGATGGAAACATTAAGATGGGACAGCAAACAGACCAGTGGACTATGAAACACTAAGCTGACACCATCAGAATGATGGAAACATTAAGATGGGGCAGCAAACAGACCAGTGGACCTATGAAACACTAAGCTGACACCATCACAATGATGGAAACATTAAGATGGGGCAGCAAACAGACCAGTGGACCTATGAAACACTAAGCTGACACCATCACAATGATGGAAACATTAAGATGGGACAGCAAACAGACCAGTGGACCTATGAAACAGTAAGCTGACACCATCACAATGATGGAAACATTAAGATGGGACAGCAAACAGACCAGTGGACCTATGAAACACTAAGCTGACACCATCACAATGATGGAAACATTAAGATGGGCAGCAAACAGACCAGTGGACTATGAAACACTAAGCTGACACCATCAGAATGATGGAAACATTAAGATGGGGCAGCAAACAGACCAGTGGACCTATGAAACACTAAGCTGACACCATCACAATGATGGAAACATTAAGATGGGGCAGCAAACAGACCAGTGGACCTATGAAACACTAAGCTGACACCATCACAATGATAGAAACATTAAGATGGGGCAGCAAACAGACCAGTGGACCTATGAAACAGTAAGCTGACACCATCACAATGATGGAAACATTAACATGGGCAGCCAACAGGCCAGTGGATCTATGAAACACTAAACTGACACCACCAGAAGATGGAAACATTAACATGGGGCAGCCAACAGACCAGTGGACCTATGAAACACTAAGCTGACACCATCACAATGATGGAAACATTAAGATGGGGCAGCAAACAGACCAGTGGACTATGAAACACTAAGCTGACACCACCAGAATGATGGAAACATTAAGATGGGGCAGCAAACAGACCAGTGGACCTATGAAACACTAAGCTGACACCATCACAATGATGGAAACATTAAGATGGGACAGCAAACAGACCAGTGGACCTATGAAACAGTAAGCTGACACCATCACAATGATGGAAACATTAAGATGGGGCAGCAAACAGACCAGTGGACCTATGAAACACTAAGCTGACACCATCACAATGATGGAAACATTAAGATGGGGCAGCAAACAGACCAGTGGACCTATGAAACACTAAGCTGACACCATCACAATGATGGAGACATTAAGATGGGACAGCAAACAGACCAGTGGACCTATGAAACAGTAAGCTGACACCATCACAATGATGGAAACATTAAGATGGGGCAGCAAACAGACCAGTGGACCTATGAAACACTAAGCTGACACCATCACAATGATGGAAACATTAAGATGGGACAGAAAACAGACCAGTGGACCTATGAAACACTAAGCTGACACCATCACAATGATGGAAACATTAAGATGGGACAGCAAACAGACCAGTGGACCTATGAAACACTAAGCTGACACCATCACAATGATGGAAACATTAAGATGGGGCAGCAAACAGACCAGTGGACCTATGAAACACTAAGCTGACACCATCACAATGATGGAAACATTAAGATGGGGCAGCAAACAGGCCAGTGGACCTATGAAACACTAAGCTGACACCATCACAATGATGGAAACATTAAGATGGGGCAGCAAACAGACCAGTGGACCTATGAAACACTAAGCTGACAACACCTGAAAGATGGAAACATTAAGATGGGCAGCAAACAGACCAGTGGACCTATGAAACACTAAGCTGACACAACCAGAAAGATGGAAACATTAAGATGGGCAGCAAACAGACCAGTGGACCTATGAAACAGTAAGCTGACACCATCACAATGATGGAAACATTAAGATGGGACAGCAAACAGACCAGTGGACCTATGAAACACTAAGCTGACACCATCAGAATGATGGAAACATTAAGATGGGACAGCAAACAGACCAGTGGACCTATGAAACACTAAGCTGACACCATCACAATGATGGAAACATTAAGATGGGGCAGCAAACAGACCAGTGGACCTATGAAACACTAAGCTGACACCATCACAATGATGGAAACATTAAGATGGGACAGCCAACAGGCCAGTGGATCTATGAAACACTAAACTGACACCACCAGAAAGATGGAAACATTAACATGGGGCAGCCAACAGACCAGTGGACCTATGAAACACTAAGCTGACACCATCACAATGATGGAAACATTAAGATGGGGCAGCAAACAGACCAGTGGACCTATGAAACACTAAGCTGACACCACCAGAATGATGGAAACATTAAGATGGGGCAGCAAACAGACCAGTGGACCTATGAAACACTAAGCTGACACCATCACAATGATGGAAACATTAAGATGGGACAGCAAACAGACCAGTGGACCTATGAAACAGTAAGCTGACACCATCACAATGATGGAAACATTAAGATGGGGCAGCAAACAGACCAGTGGACCTATGAAACACTAAGCTGACACCATCACAATGATGGAAACATTAAGATGGGGCAGCAAACAGACCAGTGGACCTATGAAACACTAAGCTGACACCATCACAATGATGGAGACATTAAGATGGGACAGCAAACAGACCAGTGGACCTATGAAACAGTAAGCTGACACCATCACAATGATGGAAACATTAAGATGGGGCAGCAAACAGACCAGTGGACCTATGAAACACTAAGCTGACACCATCACAATGATGGAAACATTAAGATGGGACAGAAAACAGACCAGTGGACCTATGAAACACTAAGCTGACACCATCACAATGATGGAAACATTAAGATGGGACAGCAAACAGACCAGTGGACCTATGAAACACTAAGCTGACACCATCACAATGATGGAAACATTAAGATGGGGCAGCAAACAGACCAGTGGACCTATGAAACACTAAGCTGACACCATCACAATGATGGAAACATTAAGATGGGGCAGCAAACAGGCCAGTGGACCTATGAAACACTAAGCTGACACCATCACAATGATGGAAACATTAAGATGGGGCAGCAAACAGACCAGTGGACCTATGAAACACTAAGCTGACAACACCTGAAAGATGGAAACATTAAGATGGGCAGCAAACAGACCAGTGGACCTATGAAACACTAAGCTGACACAACCAGAAAGATGGAAACATTAAGATGGGCAGCAAACAGACCAGTGGACCTATGAAACAGTAAGCTGACACCATCACAATGATGGAAACATTAAGATGGGACAGCAAACAGACCAGTGGACCTATGAAACACTAAGCTGACACCATCAGAATGATGGAAACATTAAGATGGGACAGCAAACAGACCAGTGGACCTATGAAACACTAAGCTGACACCATCACAATGATGGAAACATTAAGATGGGGCAGCAAACAGACCAGTGGACCTATGAAACACTAAGCTGACACCATCACAATGATGGAAACATTAAGATGGGACAGCAAACAGACCAGTGGACCTATGAAACACTAAGCTGACACCATCACAATGATGGAAACATTAAGATGGGACAGCAAACAGACCAGTGGACCTATGAAACACTAAGCTGACACCATCACAATGATGGAAACATTAAGATGGGGCAGCAAACAGACCAGTGGACCTATGAAACACTAAGCTGACACCATCACAATGATGGAAACATTAAGATGGGACAGCAAACAGACCAGTGGACCTATGAAACACTAAGCTGACACCATCACAATGATGGAAACATTAAGATGGGGCAGCAAACAGGCCAGTGGACCTATGAAACACTAAGCTGACACCATCACAATGATGGAAACATTAAGATGGGGCAGCAAACAGACCAGTGGACCTATGAAACACTAAGCTGACACCATCAGAATGATGGAAACATTAAGATGGGGCAGCAAACAGACCAGTGGACCTATGAAACACTAAGCTGACACCACCAGAAAGATGGAAACATTAAGATGGGCAGCAAACAGACCAGTGGACCTATGAAACACTAAGCTGACACCATCAGAATGATGGAAACATTAAGATGGGACAGCAAACAGACCAGTGGACCTATGAAACACTAAGCTGACACCATCACAATGATGGAAACATTAAGATGGGACAGCAAACAGACCAGTGGACCTATGAAACACTAAGCTGACACCATCACAATGATGGAAACATTAAGATGGGGCAGCAAACAGACCAGTGGACCTATGAAACACTAAGCTGACACCATCACAATGATGGAAACATTAAGATGGGACAGCAAACAGACCAGTGGACCTATGAAACACTAAGCTGACACCATCACAATGATGGAAACATTAAGATGGGACAGCAAACAGACCAGTGGACCTATGAAACACTAAGCTGACACCATCACAATGATGGAAACATTAAGATGGGGCAGCAAACAGACCAGTGGACCTATGAAACACTAAGCTGACACCATCACAATGATGGAAACATTAAGATGGGCAGCAAACAGACCAGTTTTTAATATGAACTCGAGATATCAGATCTTGAGTCCCCACGGCGCTATCAAAAGAACCAACAAGCCCGAGGATCTATCCATCAAGCAGAGCGACAGTAGACATGACCAGCTACGACCCCGCTGCTTACCTCCAATCTCCATGGCCAGCCAGCCAGGATGAACTTTGCAGGGGGTGGGGGAGGGGCTGGGGGGAAAACAGGCACATTCAGACAGTAAAGGAAAAAAAGAACTAGAAGTCCCACACTATAAACCTGAGATTGCAAGGGGAGTGAGGTGGTAGAGAGCGCAACTTCTCTCGAGGCTGTCAGTGTAAAGGCAATGCATGTCTCCTCTCCCTCGCCGCTTTTTATTTATCTATTTTTTTTTTTTATCTTCTCCAACCCAAAACAGGGTCAGGTACCCATTCGCAGCTGGGTAAAATGAGGTCTGTTTGCACCTGTCCATACTCACGGAATCAGATCGAAATGTGGGCAGGAGTTCTATATCTATGCCAAACATCACATCAAAATCCATCAAACGGGATATACATATTAAGTCAACATCAAATCAAAATCCCACCAAACGGGATATACGTATTAAGTCAACATCAAATCAAAATCCACACCAAACGTGATATACGTAGTCAACATCACATCAAAATCCACACCAAATGGGATATACGTCTTAAGTCAACATCACATCAAAACCCATACCAAACGGGATATACGTATGTAGTCAACATCACATCAAAATCCACACCAAACAGGATATACGTCTTTAGTCAACAACACATCAAAATTTACACCAAACGGGATATACATATTAGGTGTCTCGCACACACTGGAGCGAATGAAGCGGCTCTCTCCATGTCATCCACACAGCCGCTATCTCCCTCGCCCCTCCATCGAGCAAGAGAGAGAGAGAGAGGGGGGGGGAGACATACAGACAGAAACAGAGAGATACAGAGAGGGAGAGAGGGAGAGAGAGAGAGAGACAGACAGACAGACAGACAAACATAGGCAGAGAGAGACAGTCACACGCGAGCGCGCGCGCGCACACACACACACACACAGAGTGAGAGAGAGAGACAGACAGAGAGAAAAGAGACCGGGGTGGGGAGAGAGAGACGGAAAGACTGAGAGAAAGAGAAAGAGAGAAGGGGGCGGGGGAAGAGAAGAGAGAGACAGAGAGAGAGAGAGAGACAGAGACATAAAGAGAGAGAGACAGAGACAGACAGACAGAGAGAGACGCACACACACAGAGAAGAGAGACCGGAGGGTGGGGAGAGAGAGAGGGAAAGACTGAGAGAGAGAGAGGGGGAGACTGAGAGAGAGAGAGGGGGAGAGAGAGAGAGAAACAGAGAGAGAAAGAGAGACAGAGAGAGAGAGAAACAGAGAGAGAGAGAGAGAGAGAGAGAGAGAGAGAGAGAGAGAGAGAGAGAGAGAGAGAGAGAGAGAGAGAGACAGCCCCAGTGAAGTGGAAGTCATGAGGTAAAACGAAATAAAACGAAGCTTTATAGTCCAAAGGTTCAGATACTAGCACATGACGGGTCAACTTACATACCTGCTTTTGATAACCTTTTTTTTTTACCGAGAGAAAAAAGCAACACACACACACACACACACACACACACACCCCACACACACACACACACACACACACACACACAAGGAACCACTGTACTGTAAACAAAACGTAGCAGCCAAGGATCACAACTAACTGTCAGTTGTGCAGGTGAAGCCTCTACATTTTGTACAGTTCTGTTACCAAAGGTTTGGGTGGGGGAGAGACGGGAGGGAGAGAGAGAGAGAGAGAGAGAAAGAGAGAGAGAGCGCGTGTGTGTGTGTGAGTGAGAGAGAGAGTGAGTGAGAGAATGAGACAGAGAGAGACAGAGACTGAGAGAGATAGAGGGAGACAGACAGACAGACAGAGATAGAGAGAGAGAGAGAAAGATAGAGAGAGAGAGTGTGTGTGTGAGAGAGAGTGTGAGAGAGAGAGAGTGAGTGAGAGAGTGAGACAGAGAGAGACTGAGAGAGATAGAGAGAGAGAGAGAGAGAGAGAGAGAGAGAGAGAGAGAGAGAGAGAATGAGTGAGAGAGAAAGAGACAACACACAAAACTTCTCTCTCTCTCTCTCTCTCACTCTCTCTCTCTCTTCCCCGTGTCTCTGTCTGTCTCTCTCATTCTCTCTGTCTGGATGGCTCTGTATACGTATGTGTGCCCCATGATTGTTATTATTATTGTTGTTGTTGTTTAAAGCCCAGCCGACTGCGTAGAGCCATATCAGGACTATAACCGCTTCAAAACATACAAAACTTCAACAGGTTCTAAGCATACCAAAGGACATCAAAACATATAAAAACGGGCATAAATTACCTAAAATTGCTTCCGCAGATCTCACCTCCCTAGAGCCAAAAATGCACTAAATACATGTACCCAATTATCAAGCCTAAGAAAAAGTACGTAAGACTTTATCGAACACATACAGGTGAATGAACCATTAAGGCAGAAATTGATAGGTAGAAATGACAGAAAGCAAAGGATGAAGAAAGGAACAAAGAAAGTGACAAAAAAGAAGAAATTTCTAGCAGAGAATTTCCAGAAGGTGGGGATACTATTTGTACTGGAAAAAGCCCCGAAGACATCCCCACGGGGGAAGCGAAGTAACGATACACACGACCACCAGGTAAAAATGCACAAGTTGTAAAACTTTACTCGACTAACATCAAAATATTTTCTTTCTGTTATAGAATAACGAAGCAATAGAACATACTATCACCAGGTAAAAATGCACACAAAAATATTGGACAACTGGACTAAACGCGAAATGCCACCGAGACGAAATATGACTGTGACATGTAAAAGGAAGCGATAAAACATACCGATTTTCATGGAATAAAAATTAAAGTTAAACGTTGATAAATGAAAAGGAAACACGAAAAACATTAATCAATTCGTTGCACATTTAAATAGATCGATAAAACCAAAAACTGCAGGAGCCAGGGAAAGGTCATGTTTAAGACATGTTCGTCATTTCAAAATCTCAAAATACAAAACACTTTATTACTCAAGGATAGTGGCAACAGGTCCCACTAGACCTTTCTTACAGCAAGTCCTCGTTACCTTACATATAACACGAAGCATCGAAACACTTTCTTGCTCAAGGATAGTAGCAACAGGCCTCACTGGACCTGTTTTACAGCAAGTCTTTGTTTTTACATATACCATAAAATTTCGAAACACTTTTTACTCAAGGATAGTAGCAACAGGCCTCACTGGACCAGTCTAACAGCCAGCCCTTGTTACTCTACAAGTTACACAAAACTTGGAAACACTGTATTACTGAAAGATTGTAGCATTAAATTCAAGGCTCAAAGCTCGTCACTTCAAGATCTCAAAATTCAAAACACTCTAGTACTCAAGGATAGTAGCAACAGGTCTCACTGGCCTGTTTTACAGCAAGTCATTGTTATTCTACAAATAACACACAACACTCCTAAAACACTTTCTTACTCAAGGATAGTAGCATCAGGTCTCACTGGGCCTGTTTTGCAGCCAGTCCTTGTTTCTTACATATAACACAAAACTTGGAAACATTTCATTACTGAATGATAACAGCATAAGGTCACACTGGGCCTGTCTAACAGCTATTCCTTGTTACTCTACATGTAACACAAAACTTGGAAACATTTCATTACTGAATGATAACAGCATAAGGTCACACTGGGCCTGTCTAACAGCTATTCCTTGTTACTCTACATGTAACACAAAACTTGGAAACATTTCATTACTGAATGATAACAGCATAAGGTCACACTGGGCCTGCCTAACAGCTATTCCTTGTTACTCTACATGTAACACAAAACTTGGAAACATTTCATTACTGAATGATAACAGCATAAGGTCACACTGGGCCTGTCTAACAGCTATTCCTTGTTACTCTACATGTAACACAAAACTTGGAAACACTTTCTTACTGAAAGATGGAAGCATTAAATTCAAGGCTCAAAGCTCGTCACTTCAAGATCTCAAAATTAAAAAATCCCTTTAGTACTCAAGGATAGTAGCAACAGGCCTCACTGGACCTGTTTTACAGCAAGTCAATGTTTTTACATATACCATAAAACTTCGAAACACTTTTTTACTCAAGGATAGTAGCAACAGGCCTCACTGGACCAGTCTAACAGCTAGCCCTTGTTACTCTACAAGTTACACAAAACTTGGAAACACTTTCTTACTGAAAGATAGTGGCATTAAATTCAAGGCTCAAACTCGTTACTTCAAGATCTCAAAATTTAAAAAAAACTTTAGTACTCAAGGATAGTAGCAACAGGTCTCACTGGGCCTGTTTTACAGCTATTCCTTGTTACTCTATACACGTAACACAAAACTTGGAAACATTTCATTACCGAATGGTCATAGCATTAGGTCTCACTGGACCTGTCTAACAGCTATTCCTTGTTACTCTACACATATAACACAAAACTTGGAAACATTTCATTACGGAATGGTCATAGCATTAGGTCTCACTGGACCTGTCTAACAGCTAGTCCTTGTTACTTAAAATATAGCACGAAACTTCGAAACACTTTCTTACTCAAAGATAGTAGCATTAGGTCCTACTGAACCTGTCTTACAGCTAGTATGGGATACTCACCACTAGAACCAGCAAATATGGTCATACAAAACAAAACAAAAAAACCCCAATCAAAATAACCAAAAACAAAAAAACACACAAAACAAATCAAATGAACAAACAAAAAAGAAAAACCCCAACACACACACACACACACACACACACACACACACACACACACACCCAAACAAAACAAAACAACAAAAAAAGAAAGGAAATATTTAACCCCCAAACAACAATGATTTCAGTATGGTGTTATGTGCTGATCTGGTTGATATTTTTCTCTGTATATCGTACTCCGAACCTTGAAGAAACGTAAGATTTGTCCAACTCCACCATCAGATGTTGTGAGAAAATGTCAGCTTCTTGGTTTTCACTGTTGCGAAATACATATTAGTTAGAATAGAAGAGAAAAAAAATCAGCTTATGTGAAATATCTAACAGTTGTGCGCGATCAAACAATGCAGGGTTCCTCGACGCCTATGGGGGAAAAACAGTAACACAATATTTAGCGATTATGTTTATGAAAACAATAACCTGCCCAATGGAAAACGGTAAGCGATTTTGGGCGATAAAACCAAAAAGCATGAAGGAAAACGGTAAGCGATTTTGGGCGATGAAACCAAAAAGCATGAAAAACAATAAATCAAACATCAACTGTCCCTTTGTCCGAAAAATTCAAGCCAGTAGTTATGTCGTGATCGCATGTATAGGAATATACGTAGAAGCGGGAATATATTAAAAAGTAAAATCATACTCAGGAGATTGTGTCATTTTACATAACAACATGACGCCGATTGTATCATTTTACGTAACAACATGACATCTTGTTATTGTTGACTGCTTAAAGTCGTTTTGTAGCTGGAGTAGGTTAAAAAAAAAAAATCGAACATATGTATCTGTTTATATTATGAAATAGAGAAACAAATTAATTGAAGGAATGATCACTATCACCACCATACAGGAACAGAAAAGACAGTCACTGACAATATTGATACCCTCTCTTACAGATGCCATGTCAGTTGTGAGAAACACTACCAGCAAACTACCACATCTGGGAGAAAAACTGCAAAACATCAGGCGCACCAGACAAGTACTACATACAATGGTTCCCCTCATCATCATCATCATCATCATCATCATCATCATCATCATCATGTGCCCTGCCGAATGGCGTTGGCGATCATGGACCTCCATATGTACATATCCCTTGTTGCCGCAAGCACATCTTCCACCCTGTCTGTCCTCAGCCACCCTGCAAGTCCGTCCAATATTTTCTTTCTGGGTCTACCTGGTGCTCTCTTTCTCTCCAGCTTTCCCGTTTTGACCAGGTGTTCTAATTCCCCTTTCCTCATAAAATGGCCTATAAATGTTGCCTGTCTTTTCCTAATTTTCCTCATGAATGATCTTCTTGTGTCTGCCTCCATCAAGACTGTCTCGTTTGTTTTCTTTGCTGTCCATGGAACTCTCAACATTCTTCTTAGAAACCACACCTCGGCTGCCTCAGTCTTGTTTCTGGCTTTGCGTGTTGACGGTCCACGCCTCACAACTGCATAACATTATGGGTTCTATATAACATTCAAGAACTCTCTTCCTGATGTTAACTGATAGGCATTTGTTGGTAAGAATGCTTTTCATCCTCTTGAATGCTGTTTCGGCTTGGCCGATTCTGCTGGCTATTTTCTGATGTGCATCTGCCGTCTGGTGAGATGATCGCTCCCAAATATTTAAACTTATCAACTTGTCTCAAGGTTGTGCTGACTGCAGGAGGGGATTTCATGTTTTTTACTGATTATCATGACTTCCGTCTTCTTGCTATATAGCTCCAACCCTTTATTTTTGCTTTCTATTTCTATTATATTCACAAGGTTTTGTAGGTCCCTTTCATTTTCTGCAATTAGCTCGTCGTCATCTGGTTCCCCTCACACTATGCTGTCCCAGGAAATAATAGGCGGACAG
>JAPXFY010000027.1:46910856-46915856 GCA_030674185.1 Monoplex corrugatus
CATTAGGCTGTCCAAACTGACATTAGGCTGTCCAAATTGACATTAGGCTGTCCAAACTGACAATAGGCTGTCCAAACTGACAATAGGCTGTCCAAATTGACATTAGGCTGTCCAAATTGACATTAGACTGTCCAAATTGACATTAGGCTGTTCAAATTGACATTAGACTGTCCAAATTGACAATAGGCTGTCGAAATTGACATTAGACTGTCCAAACTGACAATAGGCTGTCCAAACTGACATTAGGCTGTCCAAATTGACATTAGACTGTCCAAATTGACAATAGGCTGTCGAAATTGATGATGGGCTGCCCAAACTGACAATAGGCTGTCCAAATTGACAATAGGCTGCCCAAACTGACAATAGGCTGTCCAAATTGACAATAGGCTGTCCAAATTGACATTAGACTATCCAAATTGACATTAGGCTGTCCAAATTGACATTAGGCTGTCCAAATTGACATTAGACTGTCCAAATTGACATTAGACTGTCCAAATTGACATTAGGCTGTTCAAATTGACATTAGACTGTCCAAATTGACATTAGGCTGTCCAAATTGACATTAGACTGTCCAAATTGACATTAGACTGTCCAAATTGACAATAGGCTGTCGAAATTGACATTAGACTGTCCAAACTGACAATAGGCTGTCCAAACTGACATTAGGCTGTCCAAATTGACATTAGACTGTCCAAATTGACAATAGGCTGTCGAAATTGATGATGGGCTGCCCAAACTGACAATAGGCTGTCCAAATTGACAATAGGCTGCCCAAACTGACAATAGGCTGTCCAAATTGACAATAGGCTGTCCAAATTGACATTAGACTGTCCAAATTGACATTAGGCTGTCCAAATTGACATTAGGCTGTCCAAATTGACATTAGACTGTCCAAATTGACATTAGACTGTCCAAATTGACATTAGGCTGTTCAAATTGACATTAGACTGTCCAAATTGACATTAGGCTGTCCAAATTGACATTAGACTGTCCAAATTGACATTAGACTGTCCAAATTGACATTAGGCTGTCCAAATTGACATTAGGTTGTCCAAACTGACAATAGGCTGTCCAAATTGACATTAGGCTGTCCAAACTGACAATAGGCTGTTCAAACTGACATTAGGCTGTCCAAATTGACATTAGGCTGTCCAAATTGACAATAGGCTGTCCAAATTGACAATAGACTGCCCAAACTGACAATAGGATGTACAAATTGACAATAGGCTGTTTAAATTGACAATAGTCTGCCCAGATTTACAATAGGCTGTCCAAATTGACAATAGGCTGTCCAAATTGACAATAGGCTGTCGAAATTGATGATGGGCTGCCCAAACTGACAATAGGCTGTCCAAACTAACAATAGGCTGTCCAAACTGACAATAGGCTGTCCAAACTGACAATAGGCTGTCCAAATTGACATTAGGCTGTCCAAATTGACATTAGACTGTCCAAATTGACATTAGACTGTCCAAATTGACAATAGGCTGTCCAAATTGACAATAGGCTGTCCAAACTGACAATAGGATGTACAAATTGACAATAGGCTGTTTAAATTGACAATAGTCTGCCCAGATTTACAATAGGCTGTCCAAATTGACAACAAGCTGTCCTGATTGACAATAGGCTGTCCCAATTCACGGCAGGCTGGCCAAATTGACAATAGGCTGCCCTGATTGACAATAGACTGTTCAAATTGACAATAGGCTGCCCAAATAATATGCTGTCCAAATTGATGATGAGTTGCCCAAATTGACAATGGGCTGCCCAAACTAACGATAGGTTGTTAAAATTGATAATGGGGCTGCCCAAATTGACTGACAATAAGCTGTCCAACTTGACAACAGGCTGTCCAAATTGATGACGGGCTGCCCAAACTTACAATAGGCTGTCCAAATTGTCAATAAGTTGTCCAAATTGACAGTAGGATGCCCAAACTGACAACAGGTGGCCCAAACTGATGATGGTATATGCAAACTAACCAAATGCTGCCTAAACTGACCATAGGCGGCCCAAACTGATAGGCGGCCCAAACTGACAATAGGCTTTCCAAAGTGACACGAGGTTGTCCAAACCGACAGTAGGCCACCCAAACCGATAATAGGCCGCCCAAAGTGACAAGAGGCTGCCCAAACTGATGACAGGCTGTTCAAATTGACGATGGGCTGCCCAAACTGACGACAGGCTGCCCAAACTGACAACAGGCTGCTCTAACTGACAACAGGCTGGCCTAACTGACAACAAGCTGCCCTAACTGACAACAGGCTGCCCTAACTGACAACAGGCTGCCCTAACTGACAACAGGCTGCCCTAACTGACAACAGGCTGCCCTAACTGACAACAGGCTGCCGAAACTGACAACAGGCTGCCCTAACTAACAACAAGCTGCCCAAACTGACAACAGGCTGCCCTAACTGACAACAAGCTGCCCAAACTGACGACAGGCTGCCCTAAGTGACAACAGGTTGCCCAAACTGACAACAGGCTGTTCAAATTGACGATAGGCTGCCCAAACTGACAACAGGCTGCCCAAACTGACAACAGTCTGCCCTAACTGACAACAGGCTGCTCTAACTGAAAACAAGCTGCCCTAACTGACAACAGGCTGCTCTAACTGACAAGCTGCCCAAACTGACAACAGGCTGCCCTAACTGACAACAGGCTGCCCTAACTGACAACAGGCTGCCTTAACTGCAACAGGCTGCCCAAACTGACAACAGGCTGCTCTAACTGACGACAGGCTGCCCTAACTGACAACAGGCTGCCCAAACTGACAACAGGCTGCCCTAACTGACAACAGGCTGCCCTAACTGACAACAGGCTGCCCTAACTGACAACAGGCTGCTCTAACTGACAACAAGCTGCCCAAACTGACAACAGGCTGTCCTAACTGACGACAGGCTGCCCTAACTGACAACAGGCTGCCCTAACTGACAACAGGCTGCCCTAACTGACAACAGGCTGCCCTAACTGACAACAGGCTGCCCTAACTGACAACAGGCTGCTCTAACTGACAACAAGCTGCCCAAACTGACAACAGGCTGTCCTAACTGACGACAGGCTGCCCTAACTGACAACAGGCTGCCCTAACTGACAACAGGCTGCCTTAACTGACAACAGGCTGCCCTAACTGCACAGGCTGCCCTAACTGACAACAGGCTGCTCTAACTACAACAGGCTGCCCTAACTGACGACAGGCTGCCATAACTGACAACAGGCTGCCCAAACTGACAACAGGCTGCCCTAACTGCACAGGCTGCCCTAACTGACAACAGGCTGCTCCAACTGAAAACAGGCTGCCCTGAAACAACAGGCTGCCTAACTGACAACAGGCTGCCTAACTGACAACAGGCTGCCCTAACTGACAACAGGCTGCTCTAACTGACAACAGGCTGCTCTAACTGAAAACAGGCTGTTCAAATTGACAACAGGCTGCTCTAACTGAAAACAGGCTGCTCTAACTGAAAACAGGCTGTCCAAACTGACAACAGGCTACCCTAACTGACAACAGGCTCCTAACTGACAACAGGCTGCTCTACTGAAAACGGTGTTCAAATTGACAACAGGCTGCTCTAACTGAAAACAGGTTGTTCAAATTGACAACAGGCTGCCCAAACTGACAACAGGCTACCCTAACTGATAACAGGCTGCCCAAGCAGCTAACGGACTGCCCAAACTGACGACGGGTTGCTCAAATTAGCAATGGGCTGACTAACAACACGACCCAAATCCGGCAAAATTCTGAAATCAGCACTGCAGCAGTTTCTGGCTGGAATGTATCATTGTGCAAATTTTTTCGTTGAAAACGCATATTTCAGTGATTTGTCCGTATGTATATCTTTCATTTGATTTTTAACTTACTATATATATATATATGTATATATACTTTTTGTGTGGTTGCTTTGTTTGGATGTATCATGGCTGTTTTGCTTTAATGTATAATTGTCTAACTTTATAATTGAACGCATGGATGCCTTAGCGTATTTTTGTTTTGTTTTGTTTTCTTGATGCATCATTGATTTAATGCTTTGTTTGAATATATGATTGATGTAACATTTTCTTTGAATGTATCACTGATTTGACGTTTGGTTTCATGTATTTTCTGATATAACGTTTTATTTCAAATTACTGTTGATTTGACGCTTTATTTTAATGTATCACTGCCATAATTTTTTTTATGGTATATATCACAGTATTACTGTTGGTTGTGTTGTTGCTTAAATGTATCGTTGCCTTAACTGTTGCATAAATATATATATGATTTTACAAATGGCATGAACACATGACAATAAATGGCTGCGTTCGTTGTCGTTTTTAAATTTTTTTTTTTTATTAATGTTGTTTCTTGAATGTATCATTGCTTCAAATCCATTGCGTTGATTGCTTTATTATCTGAATGCATCACGGTTTTAAGTTTTGATTAAATCTATCCTTGATTTAACTTTTCGATTGAATCCGTATTTGATTTAACTGTGTTTTTGTTGTTGTTGTTGTTATCAAATGTATCATTGTATTCACTTTTCTGGACCGAATGTATAATTGTTTGGGCATTTTGCTTCAGAGTTACATTTCATTATTTGTTTTTTGTGTTTGTTATTGCTTTAACGGTTTTCTAGAACGTGTGATTGAATAGATCATTTTGTAATTGCAATTCGGCTTGAATTATTTTTTTTGGGGGGGGGGGGGGGGGTGTTTATGCTAGACTATGTCATTGCTTTACAGTTTTCTTTTTTTTTCTTTTTTTGGTTTGATGTATGATTGCTTCATTTTGCTTCGATGCGTAATTGTTTGAATAATACATATGTTTGTATTTGTTTTGTTTGAATTTGTATGATTGCGTCAACATTTTGCTTCAATGCGTAATTTTGTTTGAATAATACACATATGTTTGTATTTGTTTTGTTTGAATTTTTTTAAAAGTATTTATCTATTTTTGTGGGTGTCTTAAATGTATTCTTCTTATTTTTAATCAGAACTTGACGACATATGTATAACTAGAT
>JAPXFY010000027.1:46918356-46938356 GCA_030674185.1 Monoplex corrugatus
ATAGGCCCTAAACACTGGCAGTCTTACGGTCATACGTAGCACACTGCTTTCTGCCTCTGTATCAATCTGCCATTGTAACAACCTGGGCCACACGGTATAATACTGAAGTTCGCCCAAGGATCGAACCCACGACCCACAAAACTCAAAACTGTTAACAGATAATGAAGTGAAGTAAATGCTCGAAATAAAATCAAAACTATGCTGACTGTTCACTTTTCGCCATGATTATTGTCATTATCACCATCACCATTATCTGTGAGCGAACGAAGACTGTTGTGATGACAAAACGATTCATTATTATTAAATGGTGTGTGTGTGTGTGTGTGTGTGTGTGTGTGTGTGTGTGTGTGTGTGTGTGTGTGTGTGTGTGTGTGTGTGTGTGTGTGTGTATGTGTGTGTATGTGGAGCGGTCACGTGCTCTGCAGCTGCCATATCCGCTAAGGGAGTGCACTGTGTTGAACCTGTTCTTGGCACAAGCAATTTAAAGATGATTTTTTTTCATTTTTTTAATGAGATTAAAAAGACAAAGTTATTTTTGTTTGTTTGGTTGGTTGGTTGGTTAGTTGTGTGTGTGTGTGTGTGTGTGTGTGTGTGTGTGTGTGTGTGTGTGTGTGTGTGTGTGTGTGTGTGTGTTTGGGGGGGGGGGTGTTTCCACCAAGAGCCAAAAGAATAAAAAATGAAATAAATAAAACAAGATTAAAAAAATGAATATTAGCTTGTGCTTCCATTATGATGGATCACAGATGTGAACTATAAGGATAGAAAGAATAAAACAATTAATAAAAAAAAAGTTGAAATTTCGAAAGAAAGAAAGCTTGATTTTGAGAGACATAGAAAAAGAAAGAAAGAAAGAAAGAAAGAAAGAAATGAATGAAAGGAAAGGAACTGAAACATATATTTTCCAACGATACAGATATAAGCACATAGACAAGCTTACATATCTGTTATTGTGTTTGTTTAAAATGTTAATTCTTTCGCAGTATCCAACTTTCTGGATATCCATTTCCTAATTTAATTAGAGTAACGATGACTGATATGTAAGCTTGTCTAAGTGCTTATATTAAGAGCAAAACAAAAGATTTCATTGTGTGTGTATTTGTGTGCATGTGTGTGGTGTGCGTGCGTGTATGTATGTTTGTGCGTGTGTGTGTGTGTGTGTGTATGAGGGCGAGAGAGAGAGGAGAGAGAGAGAGAGAGAGAGAGAGAGAGAGAGAGAGAGAGAGGAGAGAGAGAGAGAGAGAGAGAGAGAGAGAGAGAGAGAGATTTTCGAAGTAACTGCGAGACAAAAAGCTAAGAAAAGCACTGATGGAATTTTGAAACAGATGATGTGATTATGACAGTGAACAAAAAAACAAACAAACAAACAAACAAACAAACAAACAACCCCAAACTAAAAGAATTGAAAACAAAATGCCAAAACAACGAAGCAAACAAAACAAAATTGTCTTTGCATTTAAATGTGATCAAAGACGGGCTGTTGTACGTGCATTTCAAAACTTGTAGTGAACATATATCTACATATCCACATATACATAAACGTACATACACACACACACGCGCGCGCACGCATTTACATGTACACGGACACAGAGGTATACACACACACTCACACACACACACACAAACACACAAATATCACTCATAGTGAAAAGACGTTAAATCAAAGAACGAACACACACACACACACACACACAGACGCACACACACACACAGACGCACACACACACACAGACGCACATACACACACACACACACACACACACACACACACACATGTAGGATAGATACACACTATCCGAAATCAACATGATCGTATTTATCAGACTGATAAATGTCTGATTATACATTCATCACTTGCATTTACTGGAAAGATACATACTGTACATTATTCTGCTACACACAATCTTCTCCTCGCCACAAACACTACCATTATGTTTTAGTAAATAACTCTACTGAAATAGTACCAAATATGTAAACATGAGATAAATACTGGTCTCCCTGCTGCAAGGATTGCCACTACCATCGAATCTGTGCGGACAAGTTGCGTTAAATAGTAAAATATATGCTTATGCTTGGCTACAATATTTTAACACATATGTTTTTCTTGCCGCAAGGATTATTGTAATCCGGGAATTAACGAGTGAAATGTAAAGAGACATGTATACATATAACCGATAACTTTTCATATCTTTGTAACAAAAATCGCTATCAAATTTGTGCTGGTCAAATGATCTCAATTAACCGGATATATGTTATAGTCCTGGTATATATCATATTATCCTCGTCGAAAGATCATTACAATGCAGGAATTAACGCCACTGAAATGTAAGCAGATATGTGAGCAAGCAGTAACATTTTCATCTTCTTGCTATATTCATTATCATCATAATCAATTTTGTCCATGATGAATCGATATTCACTGGAGATATTTTCTCGCCATACATTATCTTCCTGTTGCAAAAAAACAAAACAAAACAAAACAAAACAGATTTATCAATACAATCCAAAATGTGCAGGATAGATTATGTTCACATACATGTTATATTCTTACCACTAGAAATATCATTACAGTCCAAATTGTGCAAGATGAATTACGTCGTTCATTAGACAATACAAGTTGTCTTCTACACTAGAAATATCATTAGTCCAAATGTGCAATGAATTACGTCGTTCATAGACACTACAAGTTGTCTTCTTACCACTAGAAATATCATTACAGTCCAAATTGTGCAAGATGAATTACGTCGTTCATTAGACACATACTTGTTATCTTCTTACCACTAGAAATATCATTACAGTCCAAATTGTGCAAGATGAATTACGTCGTTCATTAGACACATACTTGTTATCTTCTTACCACTAGAAATATCATTACAGTCCAAATTGTGCAAGATGAATTACGTTCGTTAGACAGAAACATGGTATAGGTTCTTGCATGAATCATGTTCATTAGACACATACTTGTTATCTTCTTACCACTAGAAATATCATTTCAATCCAGATTGTGCATGATGAATTACATTCATTAGACAGAAACATGTTATATCTTCTTGCATGAATCATGTTCATTAGACACATGCATGTTATCTTCTTACCACTAGAAATATCATTTCAATCCAGATTGTGCGAGATGAATTATACTCATAAGACAGAAACATGTTATATCTTCTTGCATGAATTGTGTTCATTAGACACATACATGTTACAGGGTTCATACAGATTTCCAGACAAAAAAATTAAGGACTTTTTAAGTACTTTTGAAGCACTTTTTTTTTAAATGCCTTCACACGAACAAAAGCTGTAATGACTTGTCACTACTTTTAAAATACACAGTAGTTCAGCTTTCATTCCCTGTGTTTTAGTACGGCTCAGGCTGTTCACTGACATCTGAGTTTGAGCAGAACAGTTGTTTGATGAACTGCAGGATGACGAACTGCTAGAATGATGGGATCGCTCGTTGTAGAATTTTTTGTAAAAAAATTCGAAAGACGAACTGCAGGATTTGAAGCCTTCATCAGGTCGCAGTGTTTTTTTCCCTTTTCCATGGGTATTTACAGCCGATTCTCCCATTGAACGTATGTCTATGGTCTTCTTACAAATGCGGCAAAAGGCCTTGCATCTCTCTCCACTTGGGTCTGCCTGCAGCCATTCTTTGTATTCGTCTTTTTCCAGCCAAACCACGTTAAACAAACACTTCCCCGGCATGTTGACTTCTCAATTTCAAAATGGTGGAACATTCTTTCACGTACGCGCATGCGCCATGAAGGCACGTAACTTTGGTGTTTTGACCTATAGCAGACGACGTATCGGTCAGATCGTAGATCTTAACTCCGACTCAGACTTTGTCTCTTTTTTTTTCCAATTCAATTTCAACCTTTTTTTTTTTACAAACTCAAGATTTTACACAGACTTTATTAAAAATCATAGGCAGTGACAAAACTTAAGGACTTTTTAAAGACCTTTCAGCAAAAGCCTGATTTTTAAGGACTTTTAAGGCCTTAAAAAGCATGCCCTCAAAATAAAGGACTTTTAAGGACTGTGCGAACCCTGTGTTATCTTCTTACCATTAGAAATATCATTTCAGTCCAGATTGTGCAAGATGAATTACATTCATTAGACAGAAACATGTTATATCTTCTTGCATGAATTATGTTCATAAGACACGTACATGTTATCTTCTTACCACTAGAATTATATTTACACTCCAAATTGTGCGAGATGAATTACATTCATTAGACACAAACATGTTACTTTCTTGTATGAATTATGTTCATTAGAGAGAAACATGTTACTTTCTTGTATGAATTATGTTCATTAGACAGAAACATGTTACTTTCTTGTATGAATTATGTTCATTAGAGAGAAATGTTACTTTCTTGTATGAATTATGTTCATTAGAGAGAAATGTTACTTTCTTGTATGAATTATGTTCATTAGAGAGAAACGTTACTTTCTTGTATGAATTATGTTCATTAGACAGAAATGTTACTTTCCTGTATGTATTATGTTCATTAGACAGAAACATGTTATGTTCCTGCACGAATTATGTTCATTAGACAGAAACATGTTACTTTCTTGCATGAATTATGTTCACTAGACAGAAATGTTACTTTCTTGCATGAATTATGTTCATTAGAGAGAAATGTTACTTTCTTGTATGAATTATGTTCATTAGACACAAACATGTTACTTTCTTGCATGAATTATGTTCATTAGAGAGAAATGTTACTTTCTTGTATGAATTATGTTCATTAGAGAGAAATGTTACTTTCTTGTATGAATTATGTTCATTAGACACAAACATGTTACTTTCTTGCATGAATTATGTTCATTAGACACAAACATGTTACTTTCTTGCATGAATTATGTTCATTAGACAGAAATATGTTACTTTCTTGTATGAATTATGTTCATTATATAGAAACATTTCCCTTTCTTGTATGAATTATGTTCATTAGAGAGAAATGTTACTTTCTTGTATGAATTATGTTCATTAGACACAAACATGTTACTTTCTTGCATGAATTATGTTCATTAGACACAAACATGTTACTTTCTTGCATGAATTATGTTCATTAGACAGAAATGTTACTTTCTTGTATGAATTATGTTCATTATATAGAAACATTTTACTTTCTTGTATGAATTATGTTCATTAGATAGAAATGTTACTTTCTTGTATGAATTATGTTCATTAGACACAAACATGTTACTTTCTTGTATGAATTATGTTCATTAGATAGAAACGTTACTTTCTTGTATGAATTATGTTCATTAGACAGAAACATGTTACTTTCTTGTATGAATTATGTTCATTAGATAGAAACATGTTATGTTCCTGCATGAATTATGTTCATTAGATAGAAACATGTATATCTTGCATGAATATGTTCATTAGATAGAAACATGTTATTTTCTCGCATGAATTATGTTCATTAGATAGAAACATGTTATTTTCTCGCATGAATTATGTTCATTAGATAGAAACACGTTATGTTCCTGCATGAATTATGTTCATTAGATAGAAACACGTTATGTTCCTGCATGAATTATGTTCATTAGATAGAAACATGTTATCTCCTTTCTGTAAATTGTCTGCATCAAGTAAATATCATCACAATCCAACTTGTCCTGGACAGATTACGCTAAGGTGGGTGCAATGCATTTCTTTTTCGTGTTAATTTATCATTTCATCCGAAGACATACGTTCTTTCTCAAAATAATTATCATCATCACCACGGTCTTTCATGGCTTAGACATTGAGAAACCTTTCGATTCCCGAAACTGGCAATTTTTACTCAAAGTTCTAAAGGTGCATGGACTTAGTGAAAATATTTGTAAATGGATAGAAACGGTTTATAAAAACATAAAATCAACAGTTATCGTTAATGGCCAAACCACAAACTGAGTCACTATGGAAAGTGGCTGAAGACACGGCGACCCATTCTCTTCTTATCTTATTTGTATCATGTGTAGAAAAATTAGGAATAATTATGACGAGAAGAAATGAAAAGTACAAAAGACATTGTGGTAAGGTATGAAGAACACAAAATATCTTTCATTTACCACTTTTCATTCACTTGATAAAGATCCTGGGGCTCGAAACGTTGTGCTTATATTACTCCAAAGGATCTTTCACAAACAAGCCACTTTTCGATGTTTTATGTTTTACAAAATATCTTAGTTTGCAAATGACCTTCTGTCAATGAATAATGGAGATAAATTGTCTTTGGAGAGATCTATTGGCCTTGTTTGAAATTCTGAGAGCGCTTCAAGGCTTTTTATGAATGATGAAAACAAAGTAGTCTGATTAGGAGATAAAAATAGATCAAATGTTATATACATGCAGCATCTGAATATCTACTGGAATCCTTAAAGATGTAAGATATTCGATATGTGACTTACAGAAGACATAAAAAGATGAGAAGAAAGGATTCATTAATCAAAATGATCAAAAACACGAGTTTCGTTTAGTATTTGGGTGAAAAGAAGTATAACACTTTTAGGAAGATTTGCAGTATACAAATCACTCATCCAAACTTATTCACCTATGGACCGTTCTCCCCCCCTTCCCAGATCTTCTTTGTGAGTACTCTTGAGAGAACGTGTTTTTCATTTGTCTGGAAAGGCAAACACGATAGCATCAACAGAAAGACGATTTAGAAAAGCTTATAAAACGGATTTTTCAAACATAACAGATACTAAGAAAATCATTACAGCCTTAAAACTGTCCTGGTTGAGAAAGTTTAAAAAAGTTCAAAGCCACAAACGGAAAAATATATATCATCTTGGTGAACTTTACTTTGAAAAAATAGAAGCATGGATCTAGCTATAGGATACATAAAGTTGATATTAACTTATTCTGAAAACACATTCTGAAAGCATTCTGAAAACACATTCTGAAAGCAATACAAGAATTTCTGCTGAAATATAGAATGAACATCGCACACTGATTTGCTCTCAGAACCAACTGTTTTTAACGATACAATCAACAATGGAAATGGTAATATGAAAATTTACTGGTTGGTTTCACACGGGGGGGATTATTGTACTGCACATTTTCAAAAAAATAATAGGTCATTCATGACACAAAATTTTAATAGCAAATACAAGTTAAATATGAGTTTGTTTTTCATAATGTATTCAAAGTATCAATTAAAAATTACAAACAAGAAATAAAACTTAACATACCACACAGTTGAACAAATGATATTCCTACCGCACTTAAAACAATCAGCTTTATACCAAAAGGAGCAAGGCTATACTATATTCTAACAATGCGTTTCCCAGTTCTTTTTTCTAAATGGTTAGAGAGGCTGGGAACAAAAGTTCCATGGAAAAAAGGATTTTCATGAAAATGTAAGAAATACAAGACTGTAAATTAAATTGGTTTGAAATACGCCTTGTGCATAGAATTCTTGGAACTAGTGTCATTTAAAAAATGAGAATTGTAAACTTCTTTCACCAGGGCTCCTATTTAGAAACGAGGGAAAGCACTGATAACATATTCTGGAATTGTTTACATGTCAAAATACATCACTCGTGCAAATATCAAGCTCACTGAACGCGTAAATCCTACTTGGTGCTATGAAAATATTCCCACAGATTTTATAGTTGGTTTATTAATTTTTCTAGAAAAAGATTTAATACTTGATTTACTAATTTTTCTAAAAAATGTTTTTCTAGAAAAAAACATAAAAATATGTGCCCATATTTTCATAGCACTAAACAGGATGACCACATTTTTTGTGTAGTTTTTTTTTCAAGTATACGTTATCGTTATAAAAACAAACTGAAATTTTTTTTTTACAAGATATCTTACAACAAAATACTAGGTAGATGAATATGGTGCAAAACTAACGTGGAACTTGTTTTTAGAGAAAAACAGACGCCACATCTATCCCTAGTTTCAGATGAAGTTTGATATAACTTTTTGTTTGTTTTTGTATATATATATATATATATATATAAATATAGTGTGTGTGTGTGTGTGTGTGTGTGTGTGTGTGTGTGTGTGTGTGTGTGTGTGTATGTATACACATTCATACACACACATATATATACATAGATATGTATATAACTTTTTGTTTGTTTTTCACACACACACACACACACACACACACACACACACACACACACACACACACACACACACACATATATATATGTATATATATATATATATATGTAACAGTGCCTCACTCTGTTACGGTCTCATTCCCCATTTACCTACAAGTACAGCGGTGTTCAAAGGCAACAAAATGTAGTGTTTTTGTCTAGATCAAAACCGCCTTGCGTTTTCTCAGCTAAGTTGTACTTTAATTTTACAGCCTCTGTCCATCCATACCTATGCATCAACATTAAAAAAAAAGAACTTATTGTGCATTTAGGATCCAGTTGTCATATCTGTGTAAACAATAAATAGATCAACAATGAAAATACATGTGTTCTGAAACTGGGCCAGCAGACTTCGTCGTCATTCATTATGACGCTTTTCTACAGCTCCAATCTTCAAATTGACGTCACGCACATTAGTAGTAGTAAGAAACGCTGGGGAGAGCTGGGCAGCAGAAGGTCCTCAGAGGAGAAAACCCTCGTCAAGCAAGTGTTAGGGCCCTTAACTCCCGACACTCTAAGGGGGCCTGTGAGGATCTTACGGAATAACACGGAGTAATGGTAAGAAACTCTGGTGGGGAGAGCCAGACAGCTGAAGGTCCTCAGAGGAGAAACCCCCGTCAAGCAAGTGTTAGGGCCCTTAACTCCTGACACTATAAGGGGGCTGGGCCGCATCCAGGTCATGACTCCTGGATGCTTCTCTGTTGTCGCCATATTTCGTCTCTGCGGCCCCAATCTTCAAACTGACATCAGACATAGTACTTTGTACAGGCCTCCCAATGCCAAAGGAAAAAAATATCTAAAAATCTAGGGGGGGGGGGGGGGGGAGGTCCGGGGGTATGCTCCCCCAGAAAATGTTTTTGAATACAGATGCGAAATAGCGCAATCTGACACTATCTGGCACAACTTTTGGCTTGTTTATGATCCTTTGTACAGAAGCAAATAATTGATATACACTGGTGTCAGATTTCAAGAAAAAATAATTTGGTATTTTTCTAATGTATGCTCCAACAATTATACATTAACCAACAACCTAAACTGAAGAGCTTCAAGGTTCTTTGCATTTTTCTGCCTCATCCAATGCTTCTTTGACTTGAAATGGTCTGAAAGTTTGTGGATGCCTGCTCAACTATAGTTATTTTAATTGACTTCACTGTGGCACAAGACACAGTAGGCTACGCCAGCCTCTGCTATTTTTGAAAGCCATGCGATCATTTCCATGACATCAATTTTTCGTGAAATCCACTCCCAACACCGCTTGTTTTTGCAGCCTTTGTCAAACGTTTTCGCTGCAATAGCCCTGATATGGTTCTATTGGTCGGCTGGGCTATAAGCAATATGAATTGAATTGAATTGGCAGACCCTCTCTCCAGAATATTGACTCGAGACATAGCCACAGTCTTCAAAAGTTTTGCAATCGGTTCTGAAAACAAGCCGCGCCTGACAAACAAACAAAAAATACCGGAAGTGACTTAAGCGGAAAATAATACCGGATTTATCCCCCTTCCCGAAGTTTCGTCGTGTGCTACGAGAGATCGGCAGACTGACAAATAGCCGAATGTTTCGCAGAAGAAAAAACAAATTATCAGTCGATTTTTTTATCATCTCGGAAAGCACATTTTCTCGGAAGCAGCCTGTAGATTTTCTCGGATATCCGAGAAAAATCGGAAAATTGGGAGCCCTGATTGTAACAGTATAGAACTTGTGTGAGATTGACTTCATTTGTACGGCGCCTGCAGTAGGTGGGCAAATAAATATTTCATAATAGCCAGTAAGTAGGGGGCTGAGAAACTCTAAGACAATGGCGTGTACACCAATAACGTATGCTGAAGTGCTGCGCTAATTACATTGATGATGCAAGACTATTCAACCGTCGGATCAAAAAAGACAAAGCTAGGCTATAATTACAAACAACAATGACCACATTATCGTCGATAATGTTCCGAGGCGAAATCACGAGTTACTATGAATTAATCTATTATTATATTTGATAGATTTTAATGCCTAGTGAGAGTATTCTGGTTAATATGTAATAGATTGAAATAGTGTGTAGAAGGATTAGTATTAATTTTCTCCGTGACCTACCTGTGTCTATTTATAAATTTCATCTTGTACATCGTTGACAGTGACTGTACTTCATACACACAAATCTTTTGTTGAAGACATATGTGTAAGTCTCGCATTTTAAGTCTTAAGTATAAATTATTCTTTGCTAGATCTAGTACTGTTTACCTTCGTATGATGATAAGAAAATAAATTTGAAAAAAAAAATTATCAACACAAGCTGTTTCGGGGAATTAGAAAAAGGGCCAGAATTGATGTCCGTGTTTGAAACAGAATATTTTTCTTCACCACCCCGTTTTCTGCATTTCTGCTTTGTCCTTTTTACTCATGCTCTCAATTCAACTCTCCAACCCACTTCCAAAACTACCGAAATTGAGGTCTTGGGATGAAAGACCCACAGACTGTGGGACATTTGTTTTCTTTTCACAATGCCATGATGATGATGAGAATGGATGATGGCCATGACGCTACAGAGTTCCATCCAGGATTGAGATTGCGTGACAGGGCCGTTGTACTCCGCACTTCCTCTCATGATATATATCCTGGCGTCAACCAAGGCTCGAGAGATTCAGACACCTGCAGTGTTGGTCAGGAAATTGGAGCAACACCCACCGCGAAATGGATAAGACCCGACTGTGTGGGTCCATGCCTTTTCAAACGAGCTCATTGTACGTTTAGCTCTGTGTAGAAGCCCATAGCAGTCCCCCAATAATCTTTTTCATACCAGCGGAAGTTCCAGCCCCAAACTTTCGAGTCAGTAGTCCGTTGTGCTTGTCACTTTGTCATGTTGATTGGTTATTGTTACTGTTATTGTTATTTTGTTTAAAGCCCAGCCGACTGTGTAGGGCCATATCAGAGCTACAACCATTGCAATATACACACAATACATCGACAGGGAAAAAAAAAAGGAAAAAGAAAATTAAATACACATAAATACATTTTCGCGAATATAATCTAAAGCAATATCCCTGGCATTGACCACTCCGTCCAACTGATTACACAGGGGATTTAAAAAACAACAACCTCAATACGAATTTAAACATAAGTAAGGTCACTAACATATATACAAACGGGCTTAAATTATCTGAAATTTCCTCCGCAAATCTCATTTCCCTAGCGCCAAAAATGCACTTAATACTTGCGCCCAATCATCAATCCTAAGAGAAAGTACGTAAGACTTTATCGATCACATACAGGTGAATGGACTAGCAAGGCAGAAAATGATAGGAAGAAATGACAGAAAGCAAAGGAACAGGGCAGAGACAAATAGAGTGACAGAAAAGAGGAAATTTCTAGCACAGAATTTTCATCAGATGGGATACTACTTGTACTGACAGAGCCCCCGGCATCCCCATGACGGTATATTGACTGGTTCACAGACAGAATATTTTCTATTCTTAAAAAAGGATCAACATGTTCCAGACAATTTTTCAAGAGTTAACAAGGCCGAATCTTCAGCCAGTATTAAACGCAGACATGATTTATTTCTTTTAAAACGATATCGTCATGTGCCAGGTTTGCATGTCATTTAAAGGAGTCAAAATTTAAACACATTTGTAAGACAAATCATGAAGAATTCAATCATTAATAAAATAAAAAAATGATCATCATAATCTGGTCGGTTTGCTTACTAGCAGGGCTGAAATTTTGACTGAACATAACATAAATTATACTTCATACTACTACGACTGCTAACAATGATTTCACTTATTTTGGGCGAACGGTATGTGTCAAAATTATGCTCTTTATACTTTACGGAAAGAGAACAATATTAAAATTTTAATGAAAGTAAAAAAAAAAAAAATTAAAAAAAAAAAAAGCAAAACCAACAAAATCCAGACACTGCTAAAAAATGAAATGAAAATAACCACCAGGAACCATAGTAATGTAAGTACTAAAAACCGTTGTAAAAAGAAAAGCCCAATGATGCAAATGAACACAAGTATTCACAGACACATGAACAATGCGCAGTGACGCAGACACAGATACACACTCAGAGATGGAGACAGACACACACAGATACACAGACACAGACAGTCAGACAGACAGACACAGACAGACAGACAGACACACACACACACACACAAAACACACACACACATGATGCTGAGCTAGGGTACATTCATCCTGTCATCTTCTTTTAAAAAGAATACACAACAGTTATTTGGACCGGTCAGGATCTTAAGCATCCCGTTTTTGGATAGAGACAACGTACAATTCTGTTCTTGCTACAAGATCATGATCTGGTCATTTGCACACACAGACAAAGAAGCCTGATTCTAAGCATTCTTTAAGACAGTGTTCCAGTCTTTTGCAAGATTCAAGCGGACCATAATCAAAGCACAAGTTAAGGACACGTATGATTAATAATTCATTTCCTGCTACAAGAATAGTCAGCATGATCTTGAACTTTGCATGGGTTGAATGGGCCAGAATTTAACCATATTGTAAAGACAGCAGACAAATTATCTTCCTCCAATATCACATTGTTTCGGAGAATTTGCGGGAGTGAGCGGGGCCGAATGTTCAGCGAGTCACTAAGACGGATATAAACCGTTCGACTCCTGCTCACTGTCCACCAACTGCAAAAACTTAACCCTTTGCCTGCAGAAAGCTGGTGGATAGGGTGAGCGAGTCGAAGGGTCAAGTTTTTGCTTTGCTATCATGGTTGACAATGCAGGATGCTGGTAGGCAGGGTGCGGGAGTCAGAGGGGTCATTTCTTTTAAAACTTGCCACCTTGTAGCAGCCTGTGCATGACCTTCGCGGAGCCAGAATTTAAATACATGGGACGTAAGACGGAGAAAAATCAAAGTTCACTTCTTGCAACAATAATCATCATCATAATCCAATTCGTCCAGGACACCAGAAGGACCTAAACCTGAAGTAATATATATATTTTTTACGATAGATATTAACCATTTTTTGTAAAACTTTCACCACACACACAGACTCTAGCCATTGGCAGGAGTTTAACAGAGCCACATTTTCAGCACGTTAAAAAGAAGAACAGCGGAAAGAGACCCTGGGGAGAGCTGGACAGCAGAAAGGCCTCAGAGGCCAAGCCTCCTCTGAGGAAGAATTTCGGCGATAAAAATTATCGCTACATTCCAGCCATTAGCATGACATAAAAAGATCCAGAATTTAAAACACATTTGTAAAACACAGATAATGGATAATTCTTTTCCTCCTTGAAATTATAACCATCATGATGTGTTCATTCTAAACGAGGGCTGGAATCTGATATTATAAGACAGGGGCTCTTTTTCTGCCAAAACAGTCAGCAAGTTCCAAACGGGTCCATAATTTCTGACGACCTGAATAAAAAGCACATTTCAAAGGCAGGTAATTCATTATTCACTTCCTATTACCACAACGCTTGTCATGATTTAAAGGCCGGAGTTTAACCACAATTTATTTTTAAGACATACATGATCTTTGTCAAAAAGTTATCACAACATACCAGCCATTTTCATAACTCAGTGGGGCCTGTTATTATTAGTTATTTTTGTTTAAAGAATACTTCAACAGGGGGGTGAGGAAAAGAAAATCAAGTACACATACTAATGCATTCGCGCCCATAATCTAAGGAGATGCCCCTGGCGTTGACCACTCCGTCCAATTTATCACACGGGGAACCGACGTGATTCTACGCACATTTATATTGATGGATTCTACTGTTGATCTTGACGTGTCAGGAGGCATACTTGTCTTCAGTGCCTGGTGTAGGTCTTCATGTGGGACACACAGACCCATCTGGAGGCACACGTTCTTCCACAGGCATTGCACGAGAAAGAGTTCTGTGGCTGTAGGTTGTCTGTCTGCCAGTCCCCTTTCTGTTGACTAGCAGCTGTTCCGAGCTGGTCAGATGTGACTTGTGTTCTACGTTTGCCTGTTCGCCTGATTGATTGATTATTCGACTAATTGATTGGTTGATTGATTGACTGAGTGATTGATTGATTGGTTCATTGATTGCTTGATTGATTTGATCCAGATTTTACGCTGGCACCCACCTCAGGTGATATGGCCGAAGGGGATAACCATCCCAGGAAGTGGCGTAAGAAGGACTTTTCTATCTTATCTTCTGACTGATTGATTGATTGATTGATTGATTGATTGATTGATTGATTGATTGATTGAGTGAGTGATTTGATTCAGATTTTACGTCAGCACCAACCTCAGGTGATATGGCCGACGGGGAATAACCATCCCAGGGAATTGGGGTAAGGACTTTTCTATCTTATCTTCGTGACGACCTGAGTGATCAGCACATTTGAAAGGCAGCAAATTCGTCATTCACTTCTTATTACAGCAACGATTGTCATGTTTAAAGGGGCCGGAGATTAAACCACCGACACCACCAGAACAACAATGAGGTTAAGATGGGACTGTTTTAATGTATGTGCACACCCCAGGATTCGGACCCACAAAACCTTTTGCATGTGAATCCGACTGTCAACCAACTGAGCTACTGAGGGCTGCGCCTGTATGGCTGATCAGCTCGGGGGACTGCAATTCTCTCCCCGGTATCTCATTTTTCTAAAGCTCAAAGTTCCACAATAAATCACAAGTGGAGAACGGCCTCAACAGGAGCAACTTAGTTGCTAACAGTACCCTTCTCCTTGCCTATGGCTCAGAAACCTTCATAGGAGACACGGCGACATTTAGCCAAGGCCGTTGTGTGGGGGTCTGAAATCATCAAAGTTCATTTAGCTGAGGGTTGGGGCACCTCGTATGGGATCTGAAGTCATCAAAGTTCATTTAGCTGAGGGCTGGAGCACGTCGTGTGAAAGTCTGAAATCATCAAAGTTCACTTAGCTAAGGGATGGGGCACTTCGTGTGGGGTCTGAAATAATTAAAGTTCATTTAGCTAAGGGCTGGAGAACGTCGTGTGAAGGTCTGAAACCATCAACGTTTATTTAGCTAAGGTCTGGGGCACATCGTGTGAGGGTCTGAAATAATCAAAATTCATTAAGCCAAGGGCTGGGACACGTCATGTGAGGGTCTGAAATAAAGTTCATTTAGCTAAGGGTTGGAGCATGTCGTGTGAAGGTCTGAAACCATCAAAGTTCATTTAGCTAAGGTCTGGGGCACATCGTGTGAGGGTCTGAAATAATCAAACTTCATTAAGCCGAGGGCTGGGACACGTCATGTGAGGGTCTGAAATAATCAAACTTCATTCAGCTAAGGGCTGGGGCACGTCGTGTGAAGGTCTGAAATAATCAAAGTTCATTTAGCTAAGGGTTGGGACACGTCATGTGAGGGTCTGAAATAATCAAACTTCATTCAGCTAAGGGCTGGGGCACGTCGTGTGAAGGTCTGAAATAATCAAAGTTCATTTAGCTAAGGGTTGGGGCACGTCGTGTGAAGGTCTGAAATAATCAAACCTCATTTAGCTAAGGGTTGGGGCACGTCGTGTGAAGGTCTGAAATAATCAAACCTCATTTAGCTAAGGGCTGGGGCACGTCGTGTGAAGGTCTGAAATAATCAAACCTCATTTAGCTAAGGGTTGGGGCACGTCGTGTGAAGGTCTGAAATAATCAAACCTCATTTAGCTAAGGGCTGGGGCACGTCGTGTGAAGGTCTGAAATAATCAAACCTCATTTAGCTAAGGGTTGGGGCACGTCGTGTGAAGGTCTGAAATAATCAAACCTCATTTAGCTAAGGGCTGGGGCACGTCCTGTTAAGGTCTGAAGTCATCAAAGTTCATTTAGCTAAGGGTTGGGGCACGTCGTGTGGGGGTCTGAAATCATCAAAGTTCATTTAGCTAAGGGCTGGAGAACGTCGTGTGAAGGTCTGAAACCATCAAAGTTCATTTAGCTAAGGGCTGGGGCACCATCGTGTGAGGGTCTAAAACCATCAAAGTTCACTTAGCTAAGGTTTAGGGCACTTCGTGCGTGGGTCTGAAATAATCAAAGTTCATTTAGCTAAGGGTTGGGGCACGCCGTGTGAAGGTCTGAAACATCAAAGTTCACTTAGCTAACAGCTGGGGCACGTCGAGTGAGGGTCTGAAATCATCAAAGTTCATTTAGCTAAGGGCTAGGGCACATCGTGTGAGGGTCTGAAATCATCAAAGTTCATTTAGCTGAGGGCTTGGGGCACGTCGTGTGGGGTTTTGAAACCATCAAAATCTATTTAGCTAAGGGCTGGGGCACCATCGTGTGAGGGTCTGAAATCATCAAAGTTTGTTTAGCTAAGGACTGGGGCACATCGTGAGAGGGTCTGAAATCATCAAAGTTCATTTAGCTGAGGGCTGGGGAATATCGTGTGGGGTTTTGAAATCATCAAAGTACATTTAGCTGAGGGCTGGGGAATATCGTGTGGGGTTTTGAAATCATCAAAGTTCATTTAGCTAAGGGCTGGTGAATATCGTTAGTGGGTCTGAAATCATCAAAGTTCATTAAGCTAAGGGCTGGTGAATATCGTGTGGGGTTTTGAAATCACCAAAGTTCATTTAGCTAAGGGCTGGGGCACGTCGTGTGGGGTTTTGAAATCATCAAAGTTCATTAAGCTAAGGGCTGGGGAATATCGTGTGAGGGTCTGAAATCATCACAGCTCGTTTAGCTAAGGGCTGGGGAAATATCGTTAGCGGGTCTGAAATCATCAAAGTTCATTTTGCTGAGGGCTGGGGCACATCGTTTAAGGGTCTGAAATCATCAAAGTTTATTTAGCTAAGGACTGGTGAATATCGTGTGGGGTCTGAAATCATCAAAGTTCATTTAGCTAAGGGCTGGGGCACATCGTGTGAGGGTCTGAAATCATCAAACTTCATTTAGCTAAGGACTAGTGAATATCGTGTGGGGGTCTGAAATCATCAAAGTTCATTAAGCTAAGGGCTGGGGAACGTCATGTGGGGTTTTCATATCATCAAAGTTCTCCCTCTTCTCCACGGCCTGCCTAAGCATACCTACAGGATAGAGATAATTAACAATTCGTTCCCTTGCTTCAAAATGGTCGGGGCCTTAGGGGCTTCACTTCGGGACTGCAATTCAACTATTGTTTAAGAAGACAAGGAGTAATCAGCATCTGCACAAATTACAACCACGTTCAAGTTCTCGTATTACATAAACAAGACTGGCGTTAAACATTTTCAAAAAAACCAGAGATTAATTAAATGCTTCAAAACTTATTTCAACGATATTCGAGCACATATTCATGACAGAGATGTGTTGGGTTAGTTTCTTTTTCGATAAAAATAAACCACCATGATTCAGCCATTTGCAGAGTAGAATGTACATTTGCTTATACAACAGAAGAAAAAAACTGAATAATTCACTGCTTTCTAAAAGAAAAATCACACGGAATCAGTTTATGCTCCATACTTACTGGTTGAACTGGAATCGGCCAATATTTTAAGACAAAAGTAAACTCTCTCTCTCTCTTCTTCTTTTTCTTTTTACTATATTATTTTTTCTGGATAAAGAACATCGACAGTACTGGTTAACTCCCCTTACCCCCCCCCCCCCCTCCAACAACAAACAGCTAATTCTTAAGACAGATTCCTCTCTCTCTCTCTTTCTCCGTCTTCTATTTTCATTATTCTTTTTTTACGAAACAACATCGACAGTGCTGGTTAACTCCCTCCCCCCAACCCCCACCCCAATAACAGCAACAACAAACAGCTTATTCTAAAGACAGATTCCTCTCTCTCTCCCTCTCTTCTTTTTTTTTATTGTATTTTTTTTAATAAAGAACATCAGCAGTACTGGTTAATTCCCCTTAAACTCCCCCCCCCCCCCCCACACACACAACAACAAAAAGCTAATTCTTAAGACAAATTTCTCTCTCTCTCTCTCTTTTTTTTGTATATTATTTTTGTTATAAAGAACATCGACAGTACTGGTTAACCCCCCTTAACCCCCACTCCCCATCAACAGCAACAACAAACAGCTAATTCTTAAGACTGATTCCTCTCTCTCTCTCTCTCTGTTCTATTTTTTTTTCATTAAATGAAAGAAAAAACCTATATATTCCTTTTGTAGCAGAACCAACTCGTGGAGATGAGAGAGAGAGAAAGAGAGAGAGAGAAAGAAGAGAGAGAGAGAGAGAGAGAGGGGGGGGGTAGGGGAAGGGGAGTTAACATTCTGTGTGTGTGAAACAGATCATGGCATCAACAGGTTCATGTATCGTCCCAACTCTTAAATCATATTGATACTGGCTGTTTTAGGAGTGTCATAACAAAAACCAATGAAACAATGAAACAAATAAACAAAATAAAGTTTAAATGAACTGATCGACCTGTTTGATAAATTGCAGCTGTGGAAAAGAAAAATAAACATCATCTGTCTGTATCCGGATGGAGCAAAATTTCATGTTTAGTCAGTCACGTACACAATAAATCCAAACAGAAATTTCATGTTTAGCTAAGTATACAAACAATGGAACAAAAAAAAAATCATGTTTAGCGAGATATGCATTGAATAGAACAAACAAACGAAACAAAGAGAAATTTCATGTTTAGCCGAATATGCAGTGCAACAAAATTAACGATCAGAACAAAAAGAAATTTCACATTTATCCAGATGTGCGATAAACCGAACAAAAAGAAATTTCATGTTTAGCTAGCAAGACATGTTTCAACAGAAATTTCAGACATTGCAATCAACGGAACGAAAAGAAATTTCATACTTAGCGAGACATGTTTCCAAAGGGGAAAAAAATTCACGTTTATCCAGGTGTGCAATCAACGGAACACAAAAGAAATTTTGCGTTTATCCAGACGCACAATTAACGAAATAAAAAGAAATTTTAGAATTTTGCATTATCCAGATACAGTCAACAGAACATACAGAAATTTTGTTTATCTAGATATGAAGTCAACAGAACATACAGAAATTTCATGTTTATCCGGATGTGCAATCGACGGAACAATAAGAAATTTCATGTTTATCTAGATGTGCAATCGACGGAATAAAAAGACATTGCATTTTTATCTAGATATGCAATCAACAGACAAAAAGAAATTTCATATTCATCCAGACATACAATCAACAGAAAAAAAATCATATTTATCTAGATGTTTAATCAACGGAACATATCAACGAAACAAAAAGAAAGTTTATCCAGATGTGCAATGAACACAACAAAAAGAAACTTCATGTTTATCCAGATATGAAATCGACGGAACAAGAAGACATGTCATGTTTATCCAGATATGAAATCAACGGAACAAGAAGAAATTTCATGCTTATCCAGATGCACAATCAATAGAACAAACAAAAAACAAAAAACAACAACAAAACAAAACAAAAACAAAAAACACAAAAACAACAACAAAATATTCATGTTCTGCTACATATGTAAAAAACACAATCTTTAGTATTCAAGAAAAAAAAGTGTTTCCTTCAGATGAATAAAAACCAACCAACCACACAAGCCAGAACCAGCGGGTTATTCTTAGTCTTGCTCTTATTGTTGCTTGAAGCCTAGCCGACTATGTAAGCCATATCAGGGCTATAATCATTTCAATATACACAAAGTATTTCAACCAACGGTAAAAGACGGAACAGAAAACGAAGTACACATATCAATGCATTCGCGCGCACAATCCAAGAACAGCCCCTGGAGTTGACCACTCCATCCGATTTATCACACAGGGGAATAAAACAGAAACTGAATACAAATGTAATCATAATTAAGGACACTAAAGCATATACAAAAACGGGTCTAAATAACATAAAATTGCTTCTTCATATCTCATTCCTCTAGAGCCAAAAATGCACTTAATACATGTACCCAATTATCAATCCTAAGAGAAAGCATGTAAGACTTTATTGAACACACACAGGTGATCGGACCAGCAAGGCAAACAATGATAAAAAGA
>JAPXFY010000027.1:46943356-46983356 GCA_030674185.1 Monoplex corrugatus
TTTCCAGCTCCTAGTGCTGTTCGACTGACTGCGAGTTAAGACTGATTTCGTGGTGGGAGGTCACACACACACACATATATGACGTTATTTCTTCTCCCGAGTCTTAGATACAAACTTCTTTTCAACCACATGCACACAGACCTTAATTTTCCATTTCCGTGCTTTTCACACTGTATCATCCCTATAAAGGTTTTTTGCTTTAAAAGATCTATCAAACATGATTAGAATTCAGCTTTGTAGTGTTTGCCATTTAAGAAGTATACATTCTCGAAAAATGCTTTAAAATCAAGCTATAGACATATTGCTTAAACGTAAAGAGATTAGACGTAATAATAGTTGGTATCATTTTTTGCTTTTTAAGAAGTAAACATAATTAGAATTAAAACTTAGTACCTTTTGCTGTCAAAGACATAAACATATAACTGAGCTTTGTTTTGCTCTTTAAAAAACAAACATTATTAAAACTAACTCAGTCCCATTTTGCTTTTAAAGGTGTAGACATAATGAAAATCAAGCTTTGCCTAGCTCTTAACAAAATTGACACAAATAAGCTTAAGCGAGTGCCTTTTGCTCTTAAAAATGTACACATAATTGAAAATAAGTTTTGCGGTTTTCACATTTGAAGGCGTGGACACAATTAATATTAAAAGCTTTGCAACTGTTTTTTTTTAAAGAGTAGACATAATTAAAAATAAGCTTGGCACTTTTTGCTTTTAAAGACGGGTGAATGATTCTCTTTTAAGTCCTGCGGATGCCTGTGTTTAAAGACACAGACTTCATTAAACTTAAGCACGTCACACCGTTTGCTTTGAGGAACGTAGACATAATTAAATTAATGTTCAATACTTTAAACTTTAAAAACAAAAAGTAGACATAATTTAAAAAAACGAGCCATTTTTGCTTTCACAGACGCTAACATACTTAAAAGCGCTAGTTTTGCAGTTTTCACTTTAAAGAGATAGACAATTGGGGGTTTGTTTTTTTTGTTTTTTTTTTGAAGTAGACATAATTAATGTTAAACCAGTTTCTGCTTTTCAAGACGTAGACACAATCAAAATTAAGCCAAACTTTGCTCTAAAAGAAACAAACAAGTAAAATGAAGCACCGTAGTGTTTGAATTTAAGGAAGTAGACAATTAAAATAAAGCTATGCATTTTTATGAGCTTTTTAAGACGTAGACATAATTAGAATTAAGCTTTGTAGTTTTGCTTTTAAAGAAATAGACATAATTAAAATTCAAACTTTGCACCTTTTCTCTTTTGAAGATGCAGACATTATGAAAATCAAACTTGTTTCCTTTTCACGAAATAGTTAAAGTTCAACTGGGCAAATTTATCTCATAAACATGAGAATGTTTAAGCTCAAATCAGAGGATATTGAGAGAGGAGGAAAAGACCTGGGATAACAGTAATCCCAAACTCAATCAATGACAAGAGAGCTTGGTAAGTCAATGTTCCAGTAAACGAGAAAAAAAAAAAAAAAATAAAGGCTTGATCTTGAGGGCGATATATATATATATATATATATATATATATATATATATACTATATCTGAGATATATATATGTCACATAGAATTCAATTCAATTCAGTACCCCTTTATTAATCCACATTTTTGGACTTGTGCTACATGTGCGTCACTCTTATATCTACTTAAAACATGAACACAAACATGTCACAAAACATACAAAAATAAAGACGCCTGAAAAGATCAAATCATGTACATAACACAGCAACCAATAATGATGATACAAGTCGTCTGGAAAGATCAAATCATGTACATAATACAACCAATAATGATGATATAAGTCGTCTGGAAAGATCAAAACATGTACATAATACAACCAATAATGATGATATAAGTCGTCTGGAAAGATCAAAACATGTACATAATACAACCAATAATGATGATATAAGTCGTCTGGAAGGATCAAATCATGTACATAATACGACAATCAATAATGATGATATAAGTCGTAACTCCGCTCATGAACATCCCCCCAAAACCGTCATCCCCCCTCCCTCTTCATTACCACCCACACACATACAAAACAACAGCAAAAACAACAACAAAAAAACACCATATGAAATCATTAATAACAAAACAAAGAGAAAAAAGCCACGAGCATATGACAGTGTACAGCATATTAAATCTCTCACGTTTAAAGTATATATGGCTGTTGAGATAAAACAACTTAAAAGCGTGTTGCTCAAGAGATTACGCTGTCGGCAAGTTTGCTTTTGATGTCATATGTAAAGGACGGGTATAATCGAACATATTCACAACAACAACAACAACAAACCAACCAACGAAACAAACAAGAAAAAGCGCTGACGCGTGGACTTATTCGCAAACTATTGGAGCAGATGGCACACAAAAAATGTCCGTGGTTCAAAATATCCTGGGTGATACATACAAAGTCTGAGCCTGGTATTCCAGCTTTATGTTGTGCTCTTAATATATGTAGATGTGTTTTTCTTGCGGTATGAAATATAGTTTGAAAAAAATAACGAGAAATAAAATGGCACTTAATAGAAGGTATAAAAGTTAACACAAAATGTATATGTTCTTTTTCAACCACATGCACACATATCTTACTTTTCCATTTTTGTGTGTTTTTTTTTTTTTTTTACATTGTGTCATTCATATATGGGTACAATACTTTCCAAAACTTTCTAATAATACATGTAATACATATAACATACCAAATAATATATCATATATATTTATATATTGTTGCAAAACTTGTATTTCTATGTCGATATGAGCATGTCAACATTAACATTTTATAATGATCCAGTAACATACAGTCGAACGTTGCGACTCGCAACCGACCCAAACTTGATTGTATAAATCTCTGAGAGGATCGACCAAAATTGTATAGATCCCTTTATTCATATGGACGCTTTCACAGTCAACATTTTATCACGTCAATAAGAAAGTATCAACAAACGTTGATGTTCAGTTGGCAAGCATTTGTGTTAAAACCGACAAGCGCTGATACTACACTGACAGGTGCTGATAATATGCTGACTGGTGCTGACATTAAACTGACAGGTGCTGACATTATGCTGACAGGGTTGACATAAGGCTGACAGGTATTGGCATTAGACTGACGTGTTGACATCAAACTGACAGGTGTTGACATTAAACTGACAGGTGTTGACATTATGCTGACAGGTGTTGACATAAGGCTGACAGGTATTGGCAATTAGACTGACGTGTTGACATCAAACTGACAGGTGTTGACATTAAACTGACAGGTGTTGACATTAAACTGACAGGTGTTGACATTATGCTGACAGGTGTTGATATTATGCTGACAGGTGTTGGCATTAAACTGACAGGTGTTGACATTATGCTGTCAGGTGTTGATATTATGCTGATAGGTGTTGAAATTATGCTGACAGGTGTTGATATTAAACTAACAGGTGCTGACATTAAGCTGACAGATGTTGACATTAAACTGACAGGTGTTGACATTAAACTGACATATCGACATTATGCTGTCAGGTGTTGACATTAGGGTGACAGGTGTTGACATTAAACTGACAGGTGTTGACATGAAACTGACAGGTGTTGAATATGCTGACAGGCGTTAAAATTAAACTGACAGATGTTGATATTAAATTGATAAATGTTGGTATCAAACTGACAAATGGTAGTGTCAAACTGACAAATATTGATACTAAACTGGCATATGTTGATATTAAACAGATAATTGTTGGTATTAAACTGACAAATGTTGGTACTGAACTGACAGAGGTTGGTATCAAATTGACAAATTTTGGTGCCAAACTGATAAATGTTGGTATTAAACTGACAAATGTTGACATTAAACTGAGATGTTGGTATTAAACTGACAAATGATGGTATTCAATTGACAAATGTCGATATAAAACTCACAGATGTTGTATTAACCTTGACAAATGTTGATATAAAACTGAAAGGTTGGTATTCAATTGACAAATGTCAATACAAAACTGACAGATGTTGGTATTAAACTGACAAATGTTGATACAAAACTGACAAATGTTGGTATTAAACTGACAAATGTTGATACTAAACTGGCATATGTTGACATTTAACTGACAGATGTTGGTATTAAACTGACAAATGTTGATATAAAACTGACAAATGTTGGTTTTAACTGACAAATGTTGATACTAAACTGGCATATGTTGACATTTAATTGACAAATGTTAATATTAAACGGACTGACACATGTTGGTATTGAATTGACACATGTTGGTATTAAACTGACAAATGTTGATTTAAAACTGACAAATGTTGGTTATTAACTGACAAATGTTGATATAAAACTGACAAATGTTGGTAATTAACTGACAAATGTTGACATTAAACCAACTGACAAATGTTGGTATTAAACTGACAAATGTTGATATTAAACTGACAAATGTTGGTATTAAACTGACAAATGTTGGTATTAAACTGACAAATGTTGATACTAAACTGGCATATGTTGATATCAAACTGACAAATGTAGGTATTAAACTGACAAATGTTGGTATTAAACTGACAAATGTTGATATTAATCTGACAAATGTTTTATTAAACTGACAGATGTTGGTATCAAACTGACAAATGTTGGTATCAAACTGATAAATGTTGGTATTAAACTGACAAATGTTGGTATCAAACTGACAAATGTTGGTATCAAACTGATAAATGTTGGTATTAAACTGACAAATGTTGGTATCAAGCTGACAAATGTTGATATCAAAATGACAAATGTTGATACTAAACAGGCATGTGCTGACATTTAACGGATAAATGTTGGTATTAAACTGACAAATGTTGGTATTAAACTGACAAATGTTGGAAATAAAACCGACTGACAAATGTTGGTATTAAACAGATATATATTGGTATTAAACTGACAAATGTTAGTATTAAACTGACAAATACTGATACTAAACTGGCATATGTTGATATTAAACAGATATATGTTTGTATTAAACTGACATAGATATTAAACTGACAAATGTTGGTATTAAACTGACAAATGTTGGTATTAAACTGATAAATGTTGATACTAAACTGGCATATGTTGATATTAAACTGACAAATGTTTTAAACTGACAGATGTTGGTATTAAACTGACAAATGTTGGTATCAAACTGACAAATGTTGGTATAAAACTGACAAATGTTTGATCAAACTGACAGATGTTGGTATTAAACTGACAAAATGTTGGTATCAAACTGACAAATGATGGTACTAAACTGACAAATGCTGAAATAAAACCGACTGACAAATGTTGGTATTAAACTGATAGATGTTGGTATTAAACTGACAAATGTTGGTAATTAACTGACAAATGTTGACATTAAACCGACTGACAAATATTGGTATTAAACTGACAAATGCTGGTATCAAACTGATAAATGTTCATACTAAACTGGCATATGTTGACCTCAAACTGACAAATGTCGGTATTAAACTGACAAAAAAAAAAAGAAAAAAAGAAAGAAAAAAAAGATTCAAACTGACAAATACTGATATTAAACTGATAAGCGATGACTACAATGGTACTGATGATGATGATGACGACGACGATGATAATGATGATCATGATGATGATATCTATATAACGGTAAATCTTGATGTACACACCATACAGAGGCGCACGTCCTCATCATTCACTCAAACTTTCACTCACAATGACAAACACAACTTGAAACACATGCATACTAGGAAGGGAGAGAACAGGAATAGAGTTGGTTGACTGGTTGAATGGTGGGGGTGGGGGTGGAGGTGGGAGGGAGAAACCACTGCTGGAGAAGAGGGGGTATGGGAGGGGTGAAGGGAGAAACCACTGCTGGAGAAGAGGGAGTATGGGAGGGGTGAAAGGAGAAACCACTGCTGGAGAAGAGGGGGTATGGGAGGGGTGAAAGGAGAAACCACTGCTGGAGAAGAGGGGGTATGGGAGGGTGAAGGGAGAAACCACTGCTGGAGAAGAGGGGGTATGGGAGGGTGAAAGGAGAAACCACTGCTGGGGAAGAGGGGGTATGGGAGGGGTGAAAGGAGAAACCACTGCTGGAGAAGAGGGGGTATGGGAGGGTGAAGGGAGAAACCACTGCTGGAGAAGAGGGGGTATGGGAGGGTGAAAGGAGAAACCACTGCTGGGGAAGAGGGGGTATGGGAGGGGTGAAAGGAGAAACCACTGCTGGAGAAGAGGGGGTATGGGAGGGGTGAAAGGAGAAACCACTGCTGGAGAAGAGGGGGTATGGGAGGGGTGAATGGAGAAACCACTGCTGGAGAAGAGGGGGTATGGGAGGGATGAAGGGAGAAACCACTGCTGGAGAAGAGGGGGTATGGGAGGGGTGAAAGGAGAAACCACTGCTGGGGAAGAGGGGGTATGGGAGGGGTGAAGGGAGAAACCACTGCTGGAGAAGAGGGGTATGGGAGGGGTGAAAGGAGAAACCACTGCTGGGGAAGAGGGGGTATGGGAGGGGTGAATGGAGAAACCACTGCTGGAGAAGAGGGGGTATGGGAGGGGTGAATGGAGAAACCACTGCTGGAGAAGAGGGGGTATGGGAGGAGTGAAGGGAGAAACCACTGCTGGAGAAAAGTGTATGTCTTCAAGCTGGACTTGAAGGAAGACAGAGTATGTGACCACTGAAGAGACAAAGAAAGCTCTTTCTAGTTGTATGGATCATCATCATCATCATCAGGTGCCCTGCTGCATGGCGTTGGCGATCATGGACTTCCATCTGTCTCTATCTCTCGTTGCCCCTAGCATCTCTCCCACCCCCTCGTCCCCAGCCACTCTGCAAGTCCGTCCAGCATTTTCTCCCTGGATCTACCTGGTGCTCTCTTTCCCTCCAGCTTTCCCGTTGTGACCAGGTGCTCCAAATCCCCTTTCCTCATAAAATGGCCTATAAATGTTGCCTGTCTTTGCCTAATCTTCCTTATGAGTGATCTACTTGTGTCTGCCTCCATCAAGACTGTCTCGTTTGTTTTCTTTGCTGTCCATGGAATTCTCAACATTCTTTTCACTCTTGTGATATATCCTAACTTACCGGTTCTGCACACTATGCTTAAATCAACTTGACACTGAAACACATTTGGTTATCTCAAATGCCCAATGAAACAAATAAAAAACAAATAAAACAAAACAACAACAAAAACACATGAAAGCTCCCCAACCCTGTCCTGAAAACCTGATATAACCATTTTAATGCTTCCATCTAATATCACTCATAGTGAAAAGACGTTAAATCAAAGGACGGACGAACTTACCATTACGCATTGGCAGCTGGAAAACAATTCATTTAATTTCTGTTCACTTCAATATTCCATGAGTTCGCGACTCCATCAAAAGGACCAACCAGCCCGTAAAAACAGTATATATATATGTATATATATCTGTACAAAGTAAAGAATGCCATTCACAAGCGTTGATAAAAAATTTGTAACACTGTGTATGATTGTGTCGCTACGTATACCCGAACATTTCAACATTTCATAATGCCCGTTGGAATACAAACATTTATACATCAAACTGACTGGTGTCGATTTCATCATCAAATATGGCCGGACCACGTAGACGGCGAAGGAAAGAAGAAGAGAAAGTTGAAGATGAATCAAAATCTCTCTTTGTGGATGTGATTTCAATTTCTATTTCAATTTCTCAATATGACGTCTCCGAGCTCGGAATGAATTCCATATGCACTAACGTCACAGGTGCCATGTGATGGAGAAGATCCAGAATGATCATGGCACAAGCCTTAAACCTGCACATAAACGCAAGAGCTGGTCAAGTCCTGAGATTCTACCTAGATAGTTCTATAACTCTCGGGTGGTAGGGGAGTGAGGTGGCAGAGACCTCGGTAATGTTGTACAATAGAATACGAAAATAATTGGAGCTAATTTCACGCACTTTTACGGGTGTTTTCGGTTCTGCTCGATGTAAAGAGACGTAAGACACCCTTACCTTCGATGTAAAGAGACGTAAGACACCCTTACCTACTCGCTTTGACCAGTCCTTCCCCACAAACATGCATTAAATATCCCTGAATGACTGGCGACCATAACCCTGATCACGTGGGTGACGTGGGTGAAAACGTCATCACTGTTTGTGTGTTTTTATTTGAAACCGAAAATAGGAAACACGTGGTAATGTTTACATCTAGATCGAGACCAGTAAACTCCGGAAAATGCCGAAAAAAACGCGGAAAAAGCCAAAAAACGCGAGGTAACCGAAGGGGTAAACAAGTGTTGCACTGCACACATATTTTAGGTCGGTGATTGCACTGACACACGTGGTTGATGTTACTATTTATAGACAATAACTCCCCACTAGTGATGACGTTGTGCCCATGTGATCAGCAACCAAAATGGCGTGCAGGTGACTGCTGGAGCTGTGGTCGCCAGTCATTCAGGGATATTTTGTGCATGTTTGTGGGGAAGGACTCGTCAAAGTGAGTAGGTAAGGGTGTCTTACGTCTCTTTACATCGAGCAGAACCGAAAACACCCGTAAAAGTGCGTGAAATTAGCTCCAATTATTTTCGTATTCTATTGTACAACATTACCGAGACCTCAACTTTAGTGGATGTGAACGACTTGACAGTTAGCATGTCGTAATATCGTTAAGAATACACCACAGACATATGACTTTCTTCATGGAATTCAGTCACAAACGTTGACACTGAACTGGCAAACATTCACTGATGTATGGAGGTTTTGTTTACAGCTGTCAGCTATTGTGCCAGCACATTTAGTCAGTGAAGCTCGCTTATAACGTGTTTTACATGGCCAGCTCAAACTCGAGAGTCCAGTGCAACACGTGGCTATCAAAATTGTTTTCTGTCTTCTGTGAGTGTTTCTGTCGTTTGGGAGGAAATGAAAAGAAAGTGGTGGGCTTGGCAGTGAGATAGACTCTGTGTGTGTGTGTGTGTGTGTGTGTGTGTGTGTATTACTATTCAGTACTTCATATGCACGTAGGGTTTGGAGACATATCTCCAGTACTTTTGTACATATATTTTCTTAGAATATTTTGTTTTTTGCATTACTAATCCATAACGTTTAACAATAAATTCTGTGCGATTTATTTATGTCAATTTTATGGCCCATTCTTCACTTACCAAATTGTAAAATACAGTTAAAGCTATCATAAATGGATAGTCTTTTCATTGCCCTTTCAGAAAAAAAGGGTTATGATTATTTTCATGCAATAATTTGCAAGCTAGAATTTTTTTGTTAATTATTATCCTACCCTGCCAAAATTGCTTGGCAAATAGCATACACTAGCAAAACAATGTACTTGGCAATGAAGGGGTTAAGAAAAAAAAAAGAATAAATACATAAAAATAACATCCAGGCCCACAGCACGAACTGACCACATCAACGTCCTACACGACCACATCAAAGAGACTCATCCCTGGGTGGCACAAAACACAATCCCCATCAGCCTATATACGCTGGTTTGTGGTTGTTGTTGTTCTTCTTCTTTTGGGGGAGGGGGGTGTCGCCCACAGCCCAATTCCCTTGGCCAATCCTCTATCCTCTATCAAGAAAGCACACACACACACACACACACACACACACACACACACACACACACACATACACACAAACAACAAAATTCACCTCCACAATGTGTGCTTGTAATTTCCTCTTTTTCATCACTCTCTGTGGTCACGTCTTGTTCCCCTTCCCTTTCCATTTCTTCCATTCCCTGTGTGCCTATGTCATACAAAAACCTCACCTGACAGTCTATTTAAGACTTCAAGAAACCCTTCTGCTGGTCCAATTATATCTATCTTCAAGAAACTCTTCTGCTGGTACAACCATGTCTGTGTCTTCAAGAAACTCCTATGCTGGTCCATTTATGTCTGTGTTTTCAAGAAACTCTTCTGCTGGTTCATTTATGTCTATGACTTCAAGAAATCCTTCTGCTGGTCCAATTATATCTGTATCTTCAAAAATCTCTTCTGCTGGTCTATTTATGTCTGTGTTTTCAAGAAACTCTTCTGCTGGTCCAATTATATCTGTTTCTTCAAGAATCTCTTCTGCTGGTCCTTTCATGTCTGTGTCTTCAAGAAACTCTTCTGCTGGTCCATTTATGTCTGTATCTTCAAGAAACTCCTATGCTGGTCCATTTATGTCTGTATCTTCAAGAAACTCCTATGCTGGTCCATTTATGTCTGTGTTTTCAAGAAATTCCTATGCTGGTCCAGTTATATCTGTATCTTCAAGAAGCCCTTCCGCTGGTCCAATTATATCTGTATCTTCAAGAAACTCTTCTGCTGGTCCAATTATATCTGTATCTTCAAGAAACCCTTCTGCTGGTCCATTTATATCTGCATCTTCAAGAAACTCTTCCGCTGGTCCAATTATATCTGTATCTTCAAGAAGCCCTTCCGCTGGTCCATTTATATCTGTATCTTCAAGAAACCCTTCCGCTGGTCCAATTATATCTGTATCTTTAAGAAACTCTTCCGCTGGTCCAATTATATCTGTTTCTTCAAGAAACTCTTCTGCTGGTCCAATTATATCTGTATCTTCAATAAACTCTTCTGCTGGTCCATTTATATCTATGACTTCAAGAAATCCTTTTGCTGGTCCAATTATATCTGTATCTTCAAGAATCTCTTCTGCTGGTCCATTTATGTCTATGACTTCAAGAAATCCTTCTGCTGGTCCAATTATATCTGTATCTTCAAGAATCTCTTCTGCTGGTCCAACCATGTCTGTGTCTTCAAGAAACTCCCATGCTGGTCCATTTATGTCTGTGTCTTCAAGAAACTCCCATGCTGGTCCATTTATGTCTGTATCTCCAAGAAACTCTTCTGCTGATCTGCTTATGTGAGTCCTAAAGAAACTCATTTGCAGGTTTATTTATGTCTATGTTTTCGAGAAACTCTTTTGCTGATGATTTATTTCTCTGCCTTCAGGAAACTCATTTGCAGGGGCATTCATATCTATGCTTTGAAGAAACTCTTTTGAATGTCCATTTATGTCTGTGTCTTCAAAAAACTCTTCTGCTGGTTCATCCATGTCTGTATCTTCAAGAAACTCTTTTGCTGGTCCATTTATGTCTGCGTCTTCAAGAAACTCCTTTGCTGGTCCCATTCACATCTGTGTTTTTAAGACACTCATTTGCCGGTCCCATTCACATCTGTGTTTTCAAGACACTCTTTTACTGGTCCATTTATGTCTATGTTTTCAAAAACTCTTTTACCGGTCCATTTATGTTTGAGGTTACAAGAAATTCTTTTGTTGGTTCATTTATGTCTGTGTTTTCAAGAAACTCTTCTGCTGGGCCATTATATCTGTGTTTTCAAAAAAACTCTTTTACTGGTCCATTTATGTCTGTGGTTTCAATAAATTCTTTTGTTGGTTCATTTATATCTGTTTCAAAGAAACTCTTCTGCCAGTCTACTTATACCGTGTTTACAAGAAACTCTTTTGCCGGTCTGTTATACCTGTGTTTTCAAGAAACTCTTCTGCCGGTCAATTGCGTCTATGTTTTCAATGCCTTGTAGTCCATTAACGTCTATGTCTGCACAAAATTCTTCTGCCGGCCCATTTACGTCTATGCTTTCGAGAAATTCTTCCAATGGTTCAGTTCAGATACATCTGTGTTTTCAAGAAACTCTTCTGCTGGGCCATACGAGTCTCAAGAAACTTCTGCAGTCCATTAACGTCTTTATCTACAAGAAACTTTTCTAAAGGTTCATTAAAGTCTCATAAATTCTATAGCCAGCCCACTTATGTCTAAAAAACCCTCTTTTACCGATCCATTTATGTCTCTTTTGATAAAGCTCTTCCACATGTTTTATATCTAGTTCATGGCAGATTTGGAAATTAGTAACGCAAGACTGGAAAATGGCCTTTAACTAATAACCTTTACCGCTGAAAAACAACAACAATGAAGCATCGTTGTTACTGTCATACTCTCTCGGACTGAGATTTACAATCCACTCAAGACAGATTACGCAAACTGCGCATCAACATTGTGTTGCATGCACAGTTTGGGCCGTTCCATCAGAATAATAAAAAACAAACATATATCACGCATCTCAGACACCAATTGCAGAACACCACAGACAAAAATAATTTTAAAAAAAAGAACATTTCAAAAAATCAACACCAGATAAAGTCATCTTAACTAACGCTGTTGCCGTGTTGCCAACTTTAGAGCAGACAATGAGAATTCCCTATCACATGAAGAACTTAAACGAAACATAATGCACACACAGATTTTATTATGTATTCAGGTTGTCGCTAAAGATATAATAATAAAGAGCAATGTTACCGTAAATGATAATAAAACAATGCTTATGAATATTGCCTTACAAAAACGGTTATTACCAAAGGTACAGATTCGTACTATGACGTACTAAATAATGATGATACAAAAACCACAATGTTGGTAAAAATACGAAAGAAAACTTGTAGAAATATTAACTGGATGTTATAGTCACATTTTTACGGAGTGTAAAAAGATTTGAAGATGTCAAATCATGATTCCCAGGATTATAAGAACAAATATCATTGTTCGATACTCAGTACCATTGTATGCCGTTTCTGTCACATTCTAATGGAAAGTTAAACACATTTTTTGAAAACATGAAATCAGCACAAATTTTGGCACACGATTGAAAACATGTTTAACTTCAAACATACAGATTACCGAGAATATAGTGATGATGTATTTGAATTTAACTTAATCTTTGCTAAGCATTATTTGTACACAAGCAAGATGACATATCTTAGCGTAATACAAATACTTTTAATAAGCAACTACACATTCTTACGGAAAGCTAAACACATTTTTTTTTGAAAACGTGAAATCAGCACAAAATTTGGTACACGATTGAAAACATGTTTAACTTCAAACATAAAGGTTACTAAGAATATAGTGATGTATTCGACTTTAACTTAATCTTTTCTAAGCTTTATTTGTATACAAGCAAGAGACATGATTCAGCGAAATACAAATACTTTCAATAAGCAACTACACCAATGGTTCTTGGTAGCTGAATATGACACAAAAGTTAGTCTTGTTCTTAGGTCTCTGCGAGGTACGCAGAAGAACACGGACCTCATGGCGACCACCTTTCGTGGAAAAACATGGCAAAAAGGAAGAAAGGCAAACCTCCAACCTCATACATCAAGAACATAACCAACATCAGTGGCCTAAATATTCAAGAAGTTGTCCACAAAAGTCAAGACAGAGCTTCCTGGAGGAGATGATGGTGTCCGGATGTGCAGCAGCCAACACCGAACCCGGTGTCGGCGACAGGTGAGACAGGTCAGGTGAGTGCTATCATAAATCTTACGTTTCCTGGAAACTCACTTCAGGTTACATGGCTTTCATTGCTTTTCTTTCCCCACTGTTGTTTATCAGTGATACCTCCACATGCGTATAATTTTCCTTTCTATTTTAAATTTCTCCCATTTTCTATGCATTCATTGGTCACAGAAGCTGGAACCATTTTACTTTGTAACGATGGGTAATGATAATCGTGATGTCATAGATTTTATGTAGGGTACATAACAGGAAACAACTCAGGTCGAGTTGTGTGTGTGTGTGTGGGGGGGGGGGGGATCCAGACTATAGCTGAGGAAAAGAGAGCCAGGCAGAAAACAAGCTCCTGTGAAGGCAATCCATACATGCATCCAGTGTCGCAGAGACTGCCTTTCCCGCATCGGCCTTACCATCCACAGCTGACGCTACTCCGAGGCGTCAACTCAACTCGACACGACACTAGGGCGCATCATCAACGCCAACTGACGTAGGATCTACTACTACATGACCGGGCTTTACTCTACACGCTATCATAATACACTCTGGCTCAACCAGGCCCGAAAGATGCAGACACCTACAGTGCTGATCATGAAATTTGAGCAACATTCTCTGTAACGTGAGCAAATAAATGAATAGTAAAAGAATGAGCGAATATGTTTAATGAATGAGTGTGTATGTATGTATGTATGTATGTATGTATGTATGTATGTATGTATGTATGTATGTATGTATGTATGTATGTAGTTGTATGTATGTGATGTGCGTGGGTGCGTGGTGGTGGTGGTGTGTGTGTGTGTGTGTGTGTGTGTGTGTGTGTGTGTGTGTGTGTGTGTGTGTGTGTGTGTGTGTGTGTGTGTGTGTTCTGGAAGAAAAACTATTTCAGAATAATAATCATGCACGAATGTTCTTAATAATCAATGAATTAATGTCACCATTAGTTGCATGTACCCAATTATCAATCAAAGAAAAAAAATGCTTAAGGCTTTATATAACGCATACAGGTGAAAGGACCAGCAAGGCAGAAAACGATAGAAGAAATGACAGAAAGCAAAGGAGCAAGGCAGAAACAAATGAATGACAGAAAAGAAGAAACTTCTAGTCACAGAATTTCCAGAAGGTGAGGATACTATTTATTCTGAAAAAGCCCCCGGTATCCCCACGAGGGAACTTGTTTGGGCTGGTAAGGGGACTTCACAAAGGTGCACTGTAAATCAAGGTCGATGAATACGAGCGCGCAGAATAACAGAAATCTGTTTAAGCAAGATGCACCAACAGGCCAGAAACACAAACACTTATCAATACATGAGCACATTACACAACTCATGTACGTACAAGCTACATCAGCACAGAGCTGTCGATTTTCGAGCTGTCTATTTTCGCCACTAATTTAGGCTTTCTGGACAGTAACGACTGGAAATTGCACGCAAAGGCTGTGAGAGGTATACGTAACAAAGTCACGGTATTTTGAACAGGAGCTGTTGCATTCAGCATGTGCGGTATTTCAAACAGTAATCTACCACATAAATTTTTCCATATTTATGACTGTATCTTGCTGCAGATCTCGGAGGCATTAGTCCTCGTAAAATGGGTCGTTTCATACTTCAAAACTACGAAACAACACGGTGGTAAAAACAACAACAATATCAACAACAAAAACCCAAAACAAACCAAATGCACACACACACACACACACCCCCCCCCCCCCCCCCACACACACACACAAAGCCAGGTGTCTCGTGATTAACTGGTTTCTGTCGTCAGCTGTGGACAGATGTTGCAAATAGTAGAAGATCCCCACATCGGCGCGAGTCTCTCGATCATACAAATGACTCTCTCTCTCTTTCACACACACACACACACACACACACTCTCTCTCTCACTCTCTTACACACTCTCTCTCTAGACTGTTCCTAATATTTCTGACACTGAAAATGACTTTCTCTCTTTCACACACACACACACACTCTCTCTCTGTCTCTACCTATCTAGACTGTTCTTAATATTTCTGGCACTGAAAATGACTTTCTCTCTTTCACACACAAACACTCTCTCTCTCTGTCTCTACCCCTCTATCTCTCTCTTTCTCTCTCTCTCTCTCACTCTTTCTCTCACACTTTCTCTCTGTGTGACTGTTCTTAATGTTTCTGGCACTGATCAAATAGTAGCACACATATACGGAAGAGGGAAAGGCGGAACGGAAAATCTTCCACGTTAGCTACAGATTGAAAGATGCAGCAAGGTCAAGAACGCTGGTACACGTTAGCTACAGATTTAAAGATGCAGCAAGGTCAAGAACGCTGGTACACGTTAGCTACAGATTTAAAGATGCAGCAAGGTCAAGAACGCTGGTACACGTTAGCTACAGATTTAAAGATGCAGCAAGGTCAAGAAACGCTGGTAAAACGCTGTTAGCTACAGATTTAAAGATGCAGCAAGGTCAATAACGCTGGTACACGTTAGCTACAGATTTAAAGATGCAGCAAGGTCAAGAACGCTGGTACCAGCAGTGTGGAGTACTCATTGTAGCATGATCACTCTTGTTGAAATGACGTTGTTTTCGAAGTGGAAAAACTCAATGGCAAAACAACATTGTCTGCACAAAATTGACCAGTTAAGGCTGCGTGACCAGTTAGCAACGTTACAAAAAATGTTTCTTATCTGTAACAAACAACTCTCTCTCTAAACACTAACATGACTCATTATGACAAATGTACAATTTCACTGAAGTTTCACACTTAAATATAAAGTTACAAGGAAAAGACTTTGATTATGCATTTCTCTGAAAACAACAACAACAACAACAAAACAACGTCAAGTGTCAGCCAAAGGGGGAAACAGAAATAAAATGTGAAATCAAATAAGACGAAACGTTAAAATTCAACGACTTTATCTCTGTCCGTGCCTCTCCAGACACACACACACACACACACACACAAAAGACGTGGCATCATATTCAAGGGGGGGGGGGGGGGGAAGCACAGGAAAAAAACGTGTTTTACATCACACACACACACACACACACACAACACACACACCACACACACACACACACACACACACAAAAAGACGTGGCATCATATTCAAGGAAAAAAAAAACAAGTTAAAAAACGTGTCTTTTTAAGGAAAAATTAAAAATGACAGCTCAAAAACTGAGGCTCAGAAATGACCGACCGAGAGGGCGACTTTGACCAAAACGTTAATCAAGGACTGACGGAAGTCCCTGAAAGTTTCTCACCCCAACATCACACATAACACACAACAGGAGGCACAGCATAGCACAGCATTAATGAGGCCGAAGCACTGTTTTCATTCATGTACGTAAATTGTATGTATTTCACTATGGACATACAAGCAGAAAAGCTCGTGAAATAACGTCGGCCGAGGCGAATGACCAAGACTACTATGATCTTTAGAACGGAAATGACGTCACAACACACACAAACACACATGCACACACAAACACCACGACTGCCATTCGGTACGAGAGTTGAGGTAGACTTCGGAGTGCTGTCCCTTGAGAGGAGGAAAGAAGCTGGAAGATGGCGCAGAAACAGGCACAGTGGTGTGTTAGTGATGGTTGCAAATACCTGGCACTGTTCGTTCGTTCCCTGTCCCAACCACCATTCTCTTTGCACAGGTATGGACAAGTCTGTCTGGAGAGTCTGCTTCTCATCCCTCACCTATCCACCCCATTTCCTCCTCAAAGAAAAAGCTGGTGGATAAGGTTAGGGAACGAGAGTCTGGTATTAACTTCAGCATTTGACTGTCACGCCCTAACTAATAATAATAATAATTACAATACTTATATAGCGCAAAATCTTGATAAAATCAAATCTAAGCGCTGAAACAGACACACACGCACGCACGCACACACACGCACACACACACGCATGGCTATAAATGGGGAGAAAGCTGGTGGATAGGGTGCAGGAACGAGTCTTATGTTAACTTGAGCACTGTCTCGCCCTACCTATGCAGAAAGCTGGTGGATAGGATGCGGGAATGAGAGTCTGATATTAACTGAGCGTTTGTCTCGCCCTACCTACGCAAAAAGCTGGTGGATAGGATGCTGGAACCAGAGTCTTGATGCTAACTTGAGCATTTGACTGTCTCGCCCTACCTATGCAGAAAGCTGGTGGATAGGATGCTGGAACCAGAGTCTTGATGCTAACTTGAGCATTTGACTGTCTCGCCGTATCTATGCAGAAAGCTGGTGGATAGGATGCGGGAATGAGAGTCTGATATTAACTTGAGCGTTTGTCTCGCCCTACCTACGCAAAAAGCTGGTGGATAGGATGCTGGAACCAGAGTCTTGATGTTAACTTGAGCATTTGACTGTCTCGCCGTACCTATGCAGAAAGTTGGTGGATAGGATACAGGAACGAGTCTTTACGTTAACTTAAGCATTTTCACTGCCTCACCCCACCTACGCAGAACGCTGGTGGATAGGATGCGGGAACGAGTCTCTTATATCAACTTGAGCATGTGACTGTCTCGTCCTACCTATGCAGAAAGCTGGTGGATAGGGTAAGGAACGAGAGTCTGATGTTAACTTGAGCATTTCACTGTCTCGCCCGCCCTACCTGTGCAGAAAACCGAGGATGAAAATGAAGGAATATGAAGTCTTGTCTTTTTCTTCCCTCACCTTATCCATATCAGCTTCCTCGTGGGATAAAAGAAATCTTTTGGATATGGTGAGGAAGTTACTGTTTCCCATAACCTTGCAAAAAGCTGGCAGGTGCACTGAAGGGGTTAAAGTCTGTTCTTAACCCCTCACCCTATTCACCAGCTTCCTCTTGCAAAAAGCTGTGGACAGGGTGGGGAACAGAAAGCTTGTATAATTATATATAATTGAGCTTTTCATTGTCTCACGGACGCTATCTGTGCGGAAATCTGGAAAATATGAAGTGGCAGTTAGAGTTTCTATTAACTCTTACACTCCCTCACGTTATTAGCGGGTGAGAGTTTATCTGAACTCTTACACTCCCTAGCCCTGTTACACTCTTTCACTTTACTAAGGAGTTACGAGTTTGTCTTAACTCTTACACTCCGTACCCTGTTCACATCTTTCACTTTACTAGGAGTTACAGTTTATCTTAACTCTTATATCCCTCACACTATTAGTGACTTATGTTTGTCTTACCTTCACTCCATAACACTATCAGCATTACACTCTCCTTACTAAGGCGTTAGGTTTGTCTTAACCCTTACACACCCCCACACCACATGTATTAGGGGGTTAGAGTTTGTCTTAACTCTTACACTCCCTCACTATTATGGTTAGACTTTGTCTTAATTCTTACGCTCTCACCCTCTTACACTCCCTCACACTGTTAGTGAGAGTTTTGTCTTAACTCTTACACTCCCCACACTGTTAGTGAGAGTTTGTCTTAACTCTTACACTCCCTCACCTGTTATGGTTAGAGTTATTCTTATTCTTACACTCCCCCACACTATAGTGAGAGTTTGTCTTCACTCTTCTTACACTCCATCACACAGTCAGAGTTTGTCCTAACCCTACCCTCCTCACAAATTTGTGGGTTACAGTCTATCTTAACTCTTACACTCGCTGACCCTATTGCATCCAGATTCCTCCCGCACAAAGATGGTGGATAGGGTAAGGGAATGAAGGTCTGTTTTTAACTGACCCTTCCAGTTCCACCGTCACCACCCTCTATCACCGTTCTCACCTTTCTATGCAGAAAGATGTTGAATAGGGTAAGGGAATGAAGGTCTGTTTTTAACGACCCTTCCACCGTCATCACCCTCTATCACCGTTTCTATACAGAAAGATGGTGGATAGGGTAAGGGAATGAAGGTCTGTTTTTAACTGACCCTTTCACCGTCACCACTCTCTATCACCGTTCTCACCCTCATTATGCAGAAGGATTGCGGACAGGGTAACGGACTACGAGCCTCTTCCTAACCCTTTCACTACCTCACCACATCCTTCAGATTCCTCCAGCAAAAAGCTTTGGGCAGAACCAAGAGGGTTAAATTTTGCGCTCTCTCGCCTCAGCCTAGCACAAAGCCGAAAGGGTTCACTAAGAAATTCAACGTATGTTTAACCCTTTGATTCCCCCACACCGCATCCTCCGGTATCCTGCATTGCCAACCATGTTAGCAAAGCAAAAAGATAACCCTTAAAGTTTTGTAGATGGTGGATAGGGTGCGGGAGTCAAAGGGTTTTAAACATGGTGGATAGGGTGCGGGTCAAAGGTTTTAAGACCTTCATACTTCCATAAAAAATCTGATAGTGAGGGAAATGAGTGTGGTCGTTTTTATTCATTTCATCATTATTTTTTCTGTATTACCTTTTCTCTGCCTGATCCTATCTGCCAGCTTCCTAAAGACAGCTGGTATATATATATATATATATATATATATATATATATATAAATATATGTGTGTGTGTTGTGTGTACAGAGTGAGGGAACAACAGTATTTTTTAACCCTTTCAGCCCCCTTACCCTGTCAAGATTTTCTGCAAGAACATGGTGGATAGAGTAAGGGAGTAAAAGTGTTAAGCCTGTTCTTTACCTTCTTGCCCCCTAGCCCTGTCAACACCCTTTTCTTTTTTGCAGGAAGCTGGTGGATAGGGTGAGAAGCGACAAAACAATCAAGAAGGCATACTGTAGGAAATGAGTGAGTAAATTATAGGAACAAAAACACGGACAAAAACGAGAGACAGAGAGAGGACAGAGAGAGAGAAAGAGAGAGAGAGAGAGAGAGAGAGAGAGAGAGACAGACAGATAGTGAGAGAACAGACAGATAGAGAGAGAGAGACAGAGAGAGACACAGAGACAGTGAGACAGAGAGAGACAGAGACAGAGACGGACAGACAGACAGAGACAGGAAGAGAGAAGGCCTGAACAAGAATAAGATAAAAAGAACAAGAAAAACAATTTTTTGGAAAGTAGTGGCATCAGCAAAATCATGCTTTCTCGCGTCCAGCCCTCACCATGTGGAGGTCTACACTGATACAAACACACCATACTTACTTATAGAGAATGGGAGACAGAGAGAGACAGAAAGCGAGCCCACAAAACCAAAACAAATGAGAACATTAAGTATGTAATGAGCGACAGTGTTTGCAAATGAAATACCTTGTCTTAACATGGCAGGCAGTGCGTTTTGCAAAATTTTCGTATTATTTTTGAGGAGTTCATATAAATAAATAAATAAATAAATATGTATCCATATCTATTTTTCTATACACATATATATATTACATAAGACAATGTGAAAAATAAAGACATGATTCTAAGATGAATAACAAAAATACTAATAATAACAACAATACTACTACTACTACTACTACTGCAGGCTTCTCTAGCGACACATTTTCAAGATTAAAAAAAAATCATTTAGTCGTGAATAAATCAATAAATTGCAGGACGCGCGCGCGGAGAGATAGAAAAAGAGAGAGAGAAAGAGAGAGAGAGACAGACAGACAGACAGAGAAAGAGGGAGAGAGGGGGGAGAGGGGAGGGAAAGAGGAATCATATGTTGATAAACAGCGATAAATGAATATTCTGAGTGTCATATCCACGCTTTAATGTTCAACAACCAATACCTTTCAACATGAACAATAAACTGCGATAAATGAATGTTCCAGTTTTGAGTGTCATATTCACGCTTTAATGATCAACAATCAGTACCTTCCAACATGAACAGATTATTATCAATGCTACGAGCAACAACACAACACAACAACAACAACAACAAAAATCATAGTCAATACATCAATGTGTCAACAATTAATGCTATGAGCTAAAAAAAAAAAATCAATTAATAAATCAATGTGTCAACAAATAATTATCATAAATCATTCACGAGGTTTTATCCAAGAGATGGACAGAATGGGGAAAAAATTACGAGTAACTGTCAAAATGACGACACTGTTGAGACGTGCACATCTCGAAACGATGACGTCAACGATGACGTTATGACGCGTAAAGCTTAAAACTGCTACGTCAGCGAGTGGTGACTAAAATGACGCAACGCCAAACGATGAACACTGTAGAATGGGTACATCAGCACAAGATAGAAACGCTCACCCTCTTCAATCTCCCCCCCCCCCCCTCAAATCAAATCAAATCAAATCAAATCAAATTACAATCAAAAAGTTACATACTAACAATTCAAACAAACGAAAAAAAAACAAAAACCAAACTAACAAATTTATATTTTAAAAAAGTGACATCACTTGCCACGAAAACTTTGAAGCAGGGATGTCTTCCTCAAGTAAAATCAAAACAATGACAAGGTAGACCTTTAAAGCAGGGGATGTCATATGCAACGATTAAATCAATCTTCAAGCAGAGAATTCCCATACTTGTCTCCTCCAAGTTACGCAGGAAAAAAAAAAAAAAATGGACAAGCCACTTTCATTAATCGTGCTTTACTAGTTGGTGTCCATGTTACGTTAATAACCAACTAACCATACAAACAAACAAACAAACAAAAAATCAAGACAGTCAGGCCATGTTATCAATTTTTCTTTTCATAAAAAGGAAGGGAAAACTGAAAAATTATTACAGAACATCCAAATTTCGTTCTTCTCAAGGTCATTGTGGCCTCGCTCGAGGAAGCTTCTGTGTAAATAAAACATGCGCATCGTCGACAGGGGTAGACTGTCACAACAAGAGTTCTAAAATATTGTCAGAAGTGTCCCCTCCAAAAAAAAAGAAGTGATATTTACTACACATATTGCTTAAGAAGTGCTTTGTCTAAATACTCTTTCGATCTGTGTGGCCTCGTCTTCCTTGTCTCATTCTTCAATAGGAGGCTTTTGCCACTCCTTAATAGTCCACACATCTTTAAGAGAGCTATAGTAACGATTCAAGTTTTTAGACAGCTGAGAAAATCTTGTTGACATATTAGTCTCTCTCTTTCTCTCAACACACACACACACACACACACACACACACACACACACACACACACCACACACGCAAGCGCTCACACACGCAAGCGCTCACACACACTTCTTTATTCGAAAAGAAATAATCTATATCTTAAAACGAAGGGGGAGAGAGAGAATGAGAGAGAGAGAGAGAGAGAGAGAGACAGAGACAGAGAGACAGAGAGAAAGAGGGGGGGGGGTGGAGATGAAAAGAGTTGACCCTGTTGCTGTCGATATCAGATATTACCGTACCACGGGGGGAAAAGTCAAATCATGTGATATCAAGGTCCAAGACAAATAAAATTTTAAAATGCTAATCATACTGATGCATGTATAACCACAGACAAAACGTTTGGCAATCATAAAAAACATGAGGTATCAAGACGTACAAACCCTCAAATGTGTGGCATCGACATTGTAACACGGAAAACCCCTTGAAAAAAAAAAAAGAAAAACGAAACCCCCCCCCCCCCCCCCCAAACTGACTGGTATCGTAGCTAAATGGTCAAGATGTCGAAATTCCAATCATCTAGTCTAAGTTCGAATCTGGTTTGGGTAACCGCCTGATGGTAAACCCTTTGACTCCCGCACCCTGATCACCAGTTCCTTTTACTGTCAACCGTGTTAGCAAAGCAAAAAGTTAGCCCTTTGACTCCCTCACCCTATCCATCAGCTTCCTGCAGGAAGCTGCTGGATAGGGTGAGGGAGTCAGAGGGCTAATTTTTTGCAGTTGATGGATAGGGTGTGGGAGTCAAAGGGTTAAATGCGTTTAGATTTCTTTACCCGATCTCCCAGGTCGGCATATGTAGAAACCTGCGAGTGCCTGAACATCTTTCATGTGTGTACGCACGTTAAACATCCTGTAAGTCATGTCAGAGTTCGATGGCTTTTGGAAACGGGGAAAACGCCCAACATGAACACTCACTAAAGATGGAATCTGCAGACTGTGCAACAATATGGCGACTGCACAGTGTGTGCCTAATAAGGTGCAGACCCGCAACCGAGACAACAACAACAACATCATCGTCACCAACACCAACAGCAACAATAACAATGACCAGAACACGAGTCAAGAAAAAATAATCTCAAATACAAAAAAACAACAACAAAAAAGTGTAAATTTTAAAACACTGTTTCAACCATACGACTTTGGAGCAGTTCTCTTGGCGCTCCTAAAAAACATTTCTCAACTTCTTATTTTTTTCACACCGAAGATATAGCTTAGATGAAGGAAAAAAATCGAAATCCCCGTGTGGTAAGTCGCCTGGAAACATTTTTAGCGGTTTTTGATCAAACCACTGTATTCAGCATACAGCCAAAAAAGACAAAATTAAAACTCCAAGATGGTCAAATTCTTTAAAAATGTTCATCACGCCTCTGGACACAGCGTGTGGAAGAAAACAAAAAAGTTAAAACAAACAAACAAACAAACAAACAAATAAATAAACAAAGTTACAAACAAACACTTAGGCCATTCAAATTCTTTAAAACAGTTCATCACATCCCTGGACACAGCTTGTGGAAGAAAAAAAAAAAAGATAAACAAAGAAACAAACAAAGAAACAAACAAATCAGATGCGCAAAATGGTCAAGCCAGTGAAATATTTGTGCAGTTTGTCGTCCTTCGCTTGGAAACAGCATATGGAAGGGAAAAAAAAAAACACCCTCAAAAAGTCGATCCTCAATCGGTGATGCCAGCCAGTTCCAGTGTTCGTCACAACTATGGTCACAGCACATGGCAGGAAGAAAGGGGGGGGGGGGGGGGGGGGAGGGAGGAGGGAGGATGAGCAAAACAAAAGCTCCAGACGTTTAGGCCATTGAAATATTTGAGTGATTTACACCACAACTCCGAACACAGCTAATGTTAGAAAAAAGAAAAAAAACAACACAAAAACAAAACAGAAAAAAAAGAAAGAAAAAAAAAGAAAAAAAATCCCCAAAAGGCCGTGCCATTCAAATAGATGTGCTGTTTGAACCTTGTGGACATATTTTGTATGAATAGAAAAAAAAATTACAAATCAGATGGTCAAAATAGTCAAACCATTCATATATTATGATCTATTTGTTTATGTCAGGCAAAATCAAGACTATTGCTATATCGATGTGTGTCCGATGATGTTTCCACCGTCTTAGTGTAGTGATATTGTAACTACCCCACCATATCCATTCCCATATTTTGTGGACATTGTTGTTGTTGCTCTGTAAAGTGCAACTGGCATGCTTTAACCCTTTGACTTCTGCACCCTGTCCACCAGCATCCTGCATTGCCAACCATGATAGCAAGGCAAAAAAACAACCCTTTGATTCTCTCACCCTATCCACCAGCTTCTGCAAGAAGCTGGGTATAGTGTGAGGAAATCAAAGGGTTAAGTTTTTGCAGTTGGTGGATGGTGTGCGGGAGTCAAGAGGTTGATATGGACTGTGTGCGCTGTACCCTTTGTTTTTGTTTTTTTCTCCCCCTTTAACTCAGTGAGGAGTCACTGGGGCTCCGTCTTAAAGAACTGTTCACAAGATTTCTCCAGCTCTGACGGTTGTGTGCCAAAGCCTGGGTCTCTGCAAATGGTTGCTCTATCCATTCCGCAATGTTCTCAGTCCCTTGTTTTTTTGTGTGTGTTTTTTCTGTACACGCTATACAAATAGATTTCATTTCCTTATCATTATGAGAAACAGACAATCAAGGCAAGGAAATCAGCTTGTGGGGGCTTGGTAAGTGCAAAAAGATAAATGCACGAAGAACGGTATGCATGAAAAGATATTGTTAACACAAGATGGCAGTATAGTTTGTTTTGTTTTTTGCGTGGAACGGGCTTTCAAATAATATTGTGTGAATAGTCACATTAGCACACGTCTATACGTATAAACACCACGCGTGCGTACGCACGTGCGTTAATGGGTATGCGTTTCTCAAGGTTCAGCCTTTATCTTCTACCTTTCACGTTCTTCTCTATAAGTACACCTATAACGACTGTATCACAATCACATCACAGCAAGAATGGAAGGACGGAGGGAGGGAGAGAAGAGAGGGCGTAGACAAAGAGAGGTGGGAGGGGGAGGGAGGAGAGAGAAGACAGAGAGAGAGCTACAGAAAGAGAGAGAGAGAAGAGAAGAGAAAAAAAGAGAGAGAGAAGAGAGAGAGAGAGAGAGAGAGAGAGAGAGAGAGAGAGAGAGAGAGAGAGGGGAGAGAGAGAGAGAGAGAGAGAGAGAGAACGAGACGAGAGAGAACCGAACGAGAAATTCGTAAAAGCATAAAAAAAACAGATCGACAACCAGCAACAGAATCCAGTATATCAGAATTCATGATTTTATATAAAATTCTTAGTTCCAAAACGATTACAAACACATCACGCATCAACGTCCAACACAATAAGGCACAACGTAATAACAGTACATGAATCTTATAAAGATAACACCCATTACCGATCAATTACATGAGCTGGTATCAAACGACAAGATATCTATGGTGCTAATAACAGTCACACTGAACAATAAACAACACGCCACCTCCATCTTTTACCCACACGAGCTGGTAATCAGACATGACCAGATCTTATGTGTATAAACTTAAAACACACACAATAAAAACCAAACACAAAACAAACTAACTACCAACAAAAATCAGAAACCGAGCGCGAGGGAGCGTGTGGAATCAGACTGAAAACTACACACAAACCGATCCTTCGTTTGGCAATAACGTAAGCATGATTATATGTAATGGGATGGAAACAAAAATCCTCAAAACGTGCGCCAGATGCAGGATTATCCGCAACAAAAGAATCCCATGGTATACAAACAATATGTGCGGGAAAAAGATCAGTTCCATAATTTTTATAATTGTATCCAAATAATGTTTCAGAACAGAGTACATTTTTTGTATGATGATAGTAACCACAATATGATGCCATTTCCACTCCCCCCTCCCTCCCCCCCCCCCCCCCCCCCCCGGCAAAGTTGATGTCGTCATTGCTCCAAGATGACGTAACAATGACGTTGTTCGTATAAATAAGCAGGAAAACAAAATAGATACCAAAAAAAAAATAATAAAAATTAAAAAAAATAAAAGAGAGCGAGAGAATGGGGCAGTTTACCCTTTAATGCCCTCACACATATCCACCAGCTTCCTGGCCAATCGAAAGATTTTAAAGGATGTGCACGCATGTAAGGTGTCCGTTTGTGTGCCATATCTCAACAAAGTTATGGACTCCAGAAATCAGCACTGTTTATAAAGCTGTCATTATGATGAAAAAAAAAAAAAAAAAAAAAAAAATACTCGCGTTTGTCATGCCCTACTCAATCACAGAGACTACAGAAATCGATGATTGAGGAGGTAGATCGGTACAGCTGCACGCAAAGTACAGCCAAACTTGAACAGCTGGACCCTGGAATCGGTACAGCTGCACGGAAAGTACGACCACACCAGTACAGCTGAACCCTGGAATCGGTACAGCTGAACGAAAAGCACAGGCAGAAGTACACCTGAACCAAATGATCAGTACAACTATTACACACAATACAGCCACCAAAGTAGTACAGCTGAATCGGAGAATCGGTACATCTGCACGCAAAGCACAGCCAAAGTAGTATAACTGGACTAAGGTATGTTGAACCTAGTGAGGAACGTTGTACGTGAACCCAAGGTAGAGGGATGCAAGAGAGCCTGACGAAGTTCAGTACAGATGAACCAACAGGAGAGCCTACAGGTGAATCCAAGCCAGTGCAGGACAGGTGATGGTGACATAGTTCAGCACAGGTGAACCCACCGGTTATCAGTGAAAATGAATCCCAAATTTGGCAGCATCGATGAGGCTGAAGCAGTACAAGTGAACGCAAGTGCAGCTGAGCTGCGCTGAATTCAGGATGGTCCAGTACACCAGTACCGGAAGAGTACACTTGTACCCAAGGTACAGCGCAGACTGACGAATGATGACGGGTGGAAACCTTTGCTTATCACTGGCGTTTTGGCCACAGTGTCTGAAACAAGACAGCAAAATGATAAACCAGGCTGAGTAATCTCTCTTTAGTAAACCAAATCAACAGGCTTAGGATGTTATGCTCAGCATACTGTGTATGTGTGTGTATGTGTGTGTATGTGTGTGTGTGTGTATGTGTGTGGCGCGCGCGGCGTGTGTATGTGTGTGCGTGCGTGCGTGCGTGTGTGTGTGTGAGTCTGTCTTCTGTGTATGTAGTGTGTGTGCATGTGTATGTTGCTAATGTGTGTGTGTGCTATGTGTGTGTGTTGTGCTGTTGTGTGTGTGTGTGTGTGTTGTGTGTGTGTGTGTGTGTGTGTGTGTGTGTGTGTTGTGTGTGTGTGTGTGTGTGTGTGTGTGTGTGTGTGTGTGTGTGTTGTGTGTGTGTGTGGTGTGTGTGTGTGTGTGTGTGTGTGTGTGTGTGTGTGTGTGGTTGTGTGTGTGTGTCTGTGTACATTTGTGCGTGTTTAAGTAATAAGTATGTGTGTGTGCATGAGTCAGAAAGAAGATAACGATATGCGTAAAGGATCTGTCCAAAATTATCTGTCTGGGTCCACCTGATATTCTCTTTCCCTCCAGCTCTCCTGTATGATCTTTATTGGACAACAACAACAGCAAGATAAAGAAAAAAGCGTCTGAAACAACAACAACACGAACAAAGAAAAAAACCTCTGTCAATACGGACCTTGCTTGTCTACGAGACAAAAAAACAACAACAAAAAAACAAAAAAACAAAAAAACCCACAGGAACCAGAAGAACAAGAAAACCAATATAAGCGCGTATCCAACAAAACAAAACAAAACAAGCGCAAATTTTCGGCCAACTAGCCTTTGTCAAGCGCGAACGCACGGTCACAAACAGATCACAGACACCAAACAATGCATAATAAAAACGGGACTAAAAACTTCCCTGCCGCCTCGTCCAGTGGGTAAGAAATGGAATTCCATTTTCTTACCCACTGGACGAGGCGGCAGGGAAGTTTTTAGTCCCGTTTTCCATTTCTTACCCACTGGACGAGGCGGCAGGGAAGTTTTTAGTCCCGTTTTTATTATCCATTGTTTGGTGTCTGTGATCTGTTTGTGACCGTGCGTTCGCGCTTGACAAAGGCTAGTTGGCCGAAAATTTGCGCTTGTTTTGTTTGTTTGTTGGATACGCGCTTATATTGGTTTTCTTGTTCTTCTGGTTCCTGTTGCTTGGGCGGGCAGTCACACTTGTTTTAAAACAAAAACAAACAAACAAAAGAAAAAAACCCCCGGCCCTTGTCAATAATGACCTTCATTATCTACAAAACAAAACAAAACAAAACAAAACAAAAAGGAGCCCTGTCAATATGGACCTCTGCTTGTCTACGAGTCAAAACAAAACAAAACAAAACAAAACGAAAAACAGCCCCCTTGGTCAATACGACCTTCGCTCGTCTTACGAGACGAAGTTGTCCTTGAAGGGTTCGTAGTTGGGGATGGTGTGGGGGTACTTGACGTGCCACACAGTGTGGAACATGAACTCGATGCGGTCCTGGCAATGTTGCCACAGGAGGGGCAGCGGAATGGGTAATCCTCGTAGGGCATGTGCAGGCTCTCGTGCAGGTGGAACATGGTGTAGTCGTAGAAGAAGATGTTGCAGTGCTGGCAGCGGTGGATTCCGTTGTCCGCCAGGGGCGTGGATGACGTGGTGGTGACGTCACGCTTCCCTTCGCACTCGGACTCGCTGCTGGGAGTCTTGGGGTGTGATCTCGCTGAGTCGTCGCGCTCGTCGATATCGGGGCGTTTCTCCGCGTCGGATCCGGTTCCAGAGCCGGAGCCGGACGAGGGTCTTAGCTCGGGGGTTTTGTTGATGCTCAGGTCCATGACGCTGTCGCAGGGATGCTTCCCGTCTGTCTCCTCCTCACCCCCTGACCCTTCCATGCACCTCCCTTCCCTCGCCTCCCCGTTGCTGAGCCTGCTGAGGGCTAGGGGCAGGGGAGAGGACATAGGAGCTCGTCTACGGTCCAGGTCGTAGTCTGAACCGTTCAATGACGCTTGTTGAAAGCCGTTGAAGGAGGGTAGGGCGTTGTTGTTGCCGTTGTCGTTGGTGGTGGTCGTGGTAGTGGTGGTGGCGGCTTGTGGAGCGGGTGGGGAGACGTGGAGGGGGCTCGCATGGCGGTGATGGTGATGGTGGTGGGAGTGGTGGTGGAGGTGGGAAGGGGTGTTGGGAGGGTAGGGTCTGTGCCCCACCTTCAGCAGCATGGGGGGAGAACCCAGGGGGCCGGGAAGGGACATGGGCGCGTGGCAGGTGGTAGAGGGCAGGTACCTGGGACTGATAGGGCTGTGCTGTAGGTTGGCTGGGCTGTGGCGAAGGTTCCCGGGGCTGTGCTGAACACTTCCCGGACTGTGCCCCAGGGTGCCCGGGCTGTGCCCAAGGGTGCCAGGGCTGTGCTGCAGAGGGTCAGGACCTTGAGACTGGGCGCCCATCATCATCCGCTTCTCCCCCATCGCCATCACCCCTCCCGCCCCTCCGTCCCCGGGTGTGGAGGGGGGCGTCACCTGCTCCAGCTTGACGGGGGAACGGTGCAGGGAGCTGTCCCGCCGCAGGACCCCCGCCGCCGCATTCCTCCACCGTCCGCTTCATCACCGCGCCCCCCCTGGGGGGCAGACACACCCCCACCCCTACTCCCACCCCCTCTTTGCTGGTGACCATGTGGGGGGGATTGGGGGTTTGGGGGAAGTGATGGGTCTGCGTGACGGCGGCGGAGTTGAGGTAGGTCTCGTAGCTGAGGGCTTGGTGGAGGAGAGCTCGCTGCTGCATGGCGAAGGCCTGGTAGGCTGCCAGGTTCACGTGGGAACCCCCACTCCCCGGGGCCGCCGCGCCCCCGGCTCCCCGCCCAGCTGCTGCTGCCGCCGCCGCCACCAGCGCCCCGTTTTTGTACCCGTACAGCTTGCCGCGCATATGGACGTTCCGCTCATGGCGTCTCAGGTCGTTGGACTGGTGAAGCAGCGGTGGCAGATTTTGCACTTGTAGGGTCGCTCTCCTGTGTGGACTCGTTCGTGAACCTGACGACAGAAACCATACATACTGAGAGTCTTTTCTCTTTCTTTGGTTTTTCATTTTATCTTTTTTTCAATCCTTTGACTCCCGCACCCTTGTCCACCAGCATCCTGCATTGTCAACCATGTTAATAAAGCAAAAACTCAACCCTTTGACTCCCTTATCCTGTCCACCAGCATCTGCATTATCAACTTTATGCTTGCAAAGCATGAACTCAACCCTTTGACTCCCTCACCCCTGTCCACCAGCATCCTGCATTGTCAACTTTATGCTAGCAAAACATAAACTTAACCCTTTGACTCCCTCACTCTAACCACCAGCTTCTTGCATTGTCAACCATGCTAGCAAAGCAAAACTCAACCCTTTGACTCCCTCACTCTAACCACCAGCTTCTTGCATTGTCAACCATGCTAGCAAAGCAAAACCTCAACCCTTTGTCTCCTGCACCTTGTCCACCAGCATCCTGCATTGTCAACCGTGCTAGCAAAGCAAAACCTCAACCCTTTGTCTCCTGCACCCTGTCCACCAGCATCCTGCATTGTCAACCGTGCTAGCAAAGCAAACACTCAACCCTTTGACATCCCTTACCCTAACCACCAGCTTGCTGATAGGATGAGGAAGTCAAAGGGTTAAGTTTTTGCAGTTGGTGGATAGGCTGCGGGAGTCGAAGGGTTAAAGCTCTAGCCCCCTGCACTCAAAGGGTAGGTCTTGTGGCTATGAGCTGAAGGTGGCGTAACCCTTTAAAAAAACAACAAAAAAACCCCTTGGAGGCCTTCTAACAAACCGTGATACCATGTCTACAAAAGTTTTCTACATCACGTAAGAATAGCGATCTCCCACTGACGCCCCTGCAGCGTGGAGCAGCGCCGGGTCCTACACCTTAACTTCCATAACAGCCAGTACGGTCTGGGAGGTGGGGGCGGCCACCTTCATCATCACATGTGGGATGATCACGTGAATGAAAGAAGGAGGAGGAGAAGAAGAAGAGGAAGAAGGAGAAGAAGACGAAGAAGAAAAACAAGAAAAGAAGATGACGACGACGATGACGACGACGACGACGACGATGATGATGATGAAGATGAAGATGAAGATGATGATGATGATGATGATGATGATGATGATGATGATGAAGAAGAAGAAGAAGAAGAAGAAGAAGAAGAAGAAGAAGAAGAAGAAGAAGAAGAAGAAGAAAAGAAGAAGAAGAAGAAGAAGAAGAAGAAGAAGAAGAAGAAGAAGAAGAAGAAGAAGAAGAAGAAGAAGAAGAAGAAGAAGAAGAAGAAGAAGAAAAGAAAAGAAAAAGAAGAAGAAGAAGAAGAAGAAGAAGAAGAAAAGACGATGACGAAGAAGAAGAAGAAGAAGAAGAAGAAGAAAAGACGATGACGAAGAAGAAGAAGAAGAAGAAAAGAAAACGATGAAGAAGAAGAAGAACAACAACAAGAAAAAGAAGAAGAAGAAGAGGGAGCTGTCCATTCGAACGGTTCCAATCTTTCTGGTGATATCAACTTACTGTTTCATAGGTCCTGTCCCCCCCCCCCCCCCCAAACACACACACACACACACAAACTCCTCCTCATTCCGAGACCTTGCCATCGCGTAGGGTTTTGCACAGGAACAGAGAGTCTGACAGATAATTAGTGCCAGTTCACATTTCAGTTCATATTGCTTATAGCCCCCCAGCCAACTACTAAAGCCATATTAGGGCTAACACAGATCGCCAAGAGAACAAAGAGGCGGGCAAGACTGACGCAAAACTGAACGACAGAAAAGCTGAAGACTGTATGAATTGAGGAAGAGGTCTTTCTCAGAGCTTCTGAGCGGAGCATCGCATGTAATTTTTAGACATATGCTATCACACAGACATACACAGAATGGAATGTGTGTGTGTGTTTGTGTGTGTGTGTGTGTGTGTGTTTGTGTGTGTGTGTGTGTGTGTGTGTGTGTGTGTGTGTGTGTGTGTGTATGTATGTGTGTGTGTGTGTGTGTGTGTGTGTGTGTGTTACGCACAGGCGACTAAAGAATAGACGAATCGGGAACAGGCGTTTCGGAATTAGGAAAATCGGAAATAGGCGAATCAGGAGCAGGCGAATCAGGAATACGTGAATCGGGAATGGGCGAATCGGATATAGGCGACGCGGAATGGGCGAATCGGGAATGGCCGAATTGGAAATAAGTGGATCGGGAATAGGTGAATCGGAAATAGGCAAATCGGGAATAGGCGAATCGGGAATAGCCCAAACAAAAGTAGGCGAATCGGGAACAAGTGAACTGGAAATAAATGAACTGGGATGACACCAACGCAGGTGAAGGGTCAATGAGTGTCCACGAATCGGATCAGTGTGCCCGGAATGCCTCTTGTTCACTGCTGTCTGTGTCATCTGCTTCAACCTTTTATTTATAATGCTACCAATTTTGAAGAACAAGGTCTCCCAACAGTGTAAAAATCGCTACTCACAGTTCCGTAGCTTTCGATGGCGTTCTCGCCATCTTCGTCAGCGCTCTAATGCTGTCTGCGTGAATCTCTACTCAGATCTCGCGAACATGGGATGAACCCAGTTCACGAGATCGAATCAGAGAATGGTACACCGGGGGCAGGGTGTAACGGCCCCGGTCCCTGTTGAGCGGGGGGTTGGTGGCTGCGATGTAGATGGCCTCCTTGACTCCTCGCTGGAACCACTTATTTTCTCTGTCCAGGATGTTGACATTGTCCGCACTGAATTGATGTTTTTCGGCGTGTAGGTGAGCTCCTACTGGAGAAGAGTCCCTCTTGTGTTCTGTTAGTCTCTTCTGAAGGGGGCGTTCAGTTTCACCGACATAATGTTGGCTACAGTCCTGGCAGTCTATTCTGTATATAATGCCAGCTTTGTCGAGTTTGCTGGTTTTGTCCTTGGGGGTGACCAGCTGGCTGCGTATGGTGTTGGAAGGTTTGGGATGTACAGCCACCCCCAGTTTTCTGATCTTTCTGGACAGAGCGTCACTCACACCTCCTACGTATGGGATGGTGATGTGTCCCTTGCGCTGGTGTTGTTTCACTGGCTGTTGGGATGCGGTGTTGGATTTCCTGCCTCCCGGGCTGTTCCAGGCCCACTTTTTGTAGCCCGAGATGGTGAGCACTTTTTTCAGGTGGTTTGTCTCCTTGTCTTTTGCCTCTTGGGTACTGCATATGGGTGTTAGCTCTGTGGGTAAGGGTTCGAATCACTCCCAGTTTGTGTTCAAGGGGCTGGTGGCTGTCGAACTGTAAATATTGGTCCGTATGAGTTGGTTTACGGTAGACCGAGAAGGATAGAATGCCATCAGTTCTGGTGATGAGGGTGTCCAGCATGGCTATGGAGTTGTTCTGTTCCACTTCCCTCGTGAATTTGATGGCTGGGTGTTGGTTGTTCAGATGTTCTGTGAACTGTTCGACCAGCTGCCGGGGGAGGATAGTCATGGTGTCGTCTACGTAGCGCCCCCAGTATCGTGGTGGGGAGTGGAAAGAAGCCAATGCTTTCTCTTCAAAATCCTCCATGAACAGGTTGGCTACTATTGGGCTTACTGGGGAGCCCATGGCTGCTCCTTCTTTTTGTTGGTAGAATTCACCTTGGAAGGTGAAGTAGGTGGTGGTGAGGCAGCAGGACAAGAGTTCACATACGTCGTCCACTGTGAGAGATGTACGTTGGTGGAGGGTTTGGTCGTTTTGTAACCTTCGGCGTATGATCTCTATGCTTTCTTTCACTGGTACGCTGGTAAATAGGGCAGAGACATCATATGACACAAGGAGTTCATCATGAGCGAGGGTGTAGTTACTCAGTTTTTCCACTAGGTCAGCACTGTTGTGGATGTGATGATCTGTGTGTCCTACGAGAGGTGATAGGATGTCCGCCACAAATCTAGCCGTCTCATACATGATGGAACCTCTGGATGCGACTATGGGACGGAGGGGGACTTCTTTCTTGTGGACTTTGGGTAGACCATAGAACTTGGGGACGTCGGACACAGTTGGGTATAATTTCCTGTACTGTTCTAATGACAGGCGGTCCGTCTCTTTCAGGCGTTTCAGTGTGTCTTTCAGTTTGTTGGAAAACTTGGAAGTAGGATCTTTCTTGAGGCGTTCATATGTTGTAGTATCTTCCAGAAGTTTGCTTGCCTTCTCATAGTACATGGGTCTAGGCATGATGACTGTGGCACGACCTTTGTCAGCTGGTAGGATCATCGTGGCGTGTTCGTTCTTTAAATCCGCCAGAGCCCGTCTTTGGTCCGGTGTTAAGTTGGATTTCGGTAGTTTGGCCTGTTTCATGATTCTGACACAGTCTGATCTTAAGTGTGTGGCTTCTTCTGAATTAGGGCCAATATACCTGCAAGCTGTTTCAATGCTTGTGATGAGGTCTACCACTGGAAGCTTGTTAGGGGCTACGGCGAAATTTAGTCCTTTCTCTAGTACTTCCTGTTCAGGTTTAGTGAGTTGGCGATCTGATAGATTGATCACCCACCTCTCTTTGGTCTTTCTTTTTGTTTCTTCCGGTACAGGTGTAATCTCGCTTTTGTCATTCTGTTGTCTCCTGTTGTTTTTTGGTGCTAGAAGTTCGAATTTCTTTCGATGGCGTTGGCGTACTTTGTCCCATTCTATTCGTCGTGTGTTGTTTAGCCACTCTTTGATTTCGGAGAGCATAGCATCTGGTAGTGTGCTAGAGCTCAGTCTTTCCTCGAGGTCTTGGATTTTCCCTTCCAGACAAGTGATGCGGGTGTTGATTTGCTTGATGCGTTCGTTCATGAGTGCTCGTTGTGCCTGATTGATGATATTATTTGCTGCTGTTCCTTTCATCGGAGTTTTGATTTTTAGGCTGGTGGGAAAGACGCCGTGATGTTTGCAGTGCAGTGTGAAGTGTAGATGGTTCCTGAACTTCGCTAGGGAGCGGTGTAATTTCTCTGATTCACGAAAGGTAGTGATGATCGTCCGATCGTAATCGCGAATGAGACGTAGGGGAAGTTTCAACAGTTGGGGGTAGACATAATGCTACCAATTTTGAAGAACAAGGTCTCCCAACAGTGTAAAAATCGCTACTCACAGTTCCGTAGCTTTCGATGGCGTTCTCGCCATCTTCGTCAGCGCTCTAATGCTGTCTGCGTGAATCTCTACTCAGATCTCGCGAACATGGGATGAACCCAGTTCACGAGATTTATTTATTTTTTTTGCCCCTGCGTGGCAAACCAAGCAGAGGTGGTTTTAACGGTTCCACAACTGACATTTTCAAAGAAACCCAATCCTAGCCGAGACCGTCGCGTCTGAGATGAAAGTTTTGAAGAAAAAAACAACCAAACTTGCACACATAAAAGGCTATTTAAAGGAACAATACCAACTTAATTGTCCGCTTTTTGTTTTTGTGTTTTGTTTTCAATTTGCTGAAATATTGCGACAGTTCTTGTACATGGTTAATTCCAATATTATGGTACATAAAGCTTGTTTCACAGCCGTCAAGTTTTTTATCATTTCGCATCTCACTTACATGTGGTTTATTAGAAGAGTTCTACGGCCTAGCAAAGAAAACAAACGTGACAGTCTTGAAGGAGACAGACACAAAAAGAACGTTAATGAAGATTATGAAAAGACAAGCAACATTGATAGGACATTTTATGAGGCAAGAGACATTGTAGCACTGACTCAAAAAAGGACAGCTGGAGAGAAAGAGAGCAACAGGTAGGCCCAAGGAGAAAACATTGGATGGATTTTCAGAGTGGCTGAGGACAGAGATGTACATGCAGCGACAAAGGATAGATTCGTATGGAGGGCCATGATCGCCAACGCCATGCGGCAGGGTACATGATGATGATGAACGCGTCCGTAGATGCATGAACTGCTCCATTTTTTAGCTTTCCAATTTATGTATGTATATATAACAAGTTTCAGATAAAGTTTCATACAAGTATCAAGTCATTGTTTGATATACACATGTTTTCTGTATGCCTTACCAGTGTGTGTTTCTATATGTATGTATGCATGCGTATATGTATATATATATATACATACATACATACATACATATATATATATATATATATAATATACATATATAACATATATACATACATGATATGTGTATACATATATATATATATATATATAAAACATGTATATATTTATATGTGTATAAATATATACATGTCTGTATCAGTGTATGTATATATACAGATATATATACATATATACAGATATATATGTGTGTGTATGTATATATATATGTGTGTATACATATATATGTATATATATGTGAGTGTGTGTGTGTGTGCGTGCGTGCGTGCGTGTGCGTGGGGTGTGTGTGTGTGTGTGTGTGTGTGTGTGTGTGTGTGTGTGTGTGTGTGTGTATGTTCATACACTTATTGACAATGACGATACTTCATACACGTAGACACACTGCTGTACATGCGGATGTTGTGCATGTATTTTGAACTTTTAAGTCTTTCGTATAAATAATTGTTTCACTAACAACGTTTGTCTTTATATGATATCTATATCTCTCAGGACTGGTTGATGCCAGGTTATATTATGATAATGAGCATAGAGTACAGCTCTGTCAGTGTCACGCATTCTCAATCATAGATGGAACTCTATAGCATCGTGATTATCACGATCAGTCATCAACATCATCGCATTGCAGGAATTGTGCCAGCTTCTGTGGCCATCAACATAGCATAGAAATTGAGATTAAAAAACAAAACAAAACAAAAATAGGTGAGAACGAAGTAAATCTCCTTAAGTGCGATGATACTTTAAACACACACACACACACACCACACACACACACACACACACACACACACACACACACACACACACACACACACACACACACACACAACACACCACACACAACAACCAAACAAAAACAAAACTCTTTTTAATCTCATAAAAAAAAAAAGCGAAAAAAAAAAAATCATCTTCAAATTGCTTGTGCCAAGAACAGTAAAAGGTTCAACACAGTGCACTCCCTTAGCGAATATGGCGGCTGCAGAGCACGTGACCGCTCCACGTCGGATTCTTTTTCCGATTTTTGTTTTTGCTTTGATTTTTTTTTAAGGCAGCGCGGCAGACGACATCATAAATGTGATTTGTATGGGACCGTTTGACTGACATTCTGCACGCAGACGCCGTGTCTATTGGATCAGTTTGTAGGCAGATTCTTCTTCCCGCCATGTGTCTTTTGTTGTGTAATGGGTTGTTCACCTTTTTCATGTTCCATCCCTTCCATTCTTCCCTTCCCTGGCAAGATTACATAATACACAGTGAGTGGATGAGTGGTAAGGATTTTACGTGGACCAGGTACAAAAGTCATGTTATACGTAATGTTCATCGTGACAAGATTTTTTACCACTACTATTATTAGTATTCTTGTTATTATTGTTATTATCAATCTTCTTCTTATATGATTTCTTTCCTTATTTATTCAACGCATTTGTTTACTTATTTACTAATTAATTAATTAATTCATTTATTCATTCATTCATTTTTGTAATAGATAGATAGCTGGACTTGACGATTATTTCCCATTCATTTATTTGTTGTTCTTGTTGTTTCTTTTTTTTTTTTACAGATAATAAATGTGAGTTGGCGATTTTTTTTTTTATTGATAATTGTTACAACACAAATCTATTTGTGTATGGATACGTGTCAGGGTGAACTGTCCATTTTGATTTGATCGTAACATGTTTAAGTTATAGTTGCAAAATGCTTTAATGATAAACGTTTATACTTGATACTTGATTATGAGGGCTGACTGGCTAGAGGAATGGACGCAGGGTCTAATATCTCTAGTTTCTGCGGCTACGATGAAAACGAATAAACAGTAATAATATAACGATAAAGAAGCAATAAACAGATTCATAATCAAATATCTACCAATGTGTCCTTGGGTCAACGTGAAAAGAAATCAGATCACACACACACTCACATGAACAAACACACACACTAACAGTCACACGTACACAAGCACACAAACACGCGCGCGCGCGCGCACACACACACGCACACACACATACACACACACAACACACTTACACGCACACACACACACAGGCATACACAGACAGACATTTACTTATCTAAACGCGTTTAAACAATCATGCACAAACAGCCACATGCTCACACACACTCACACACGCTCCTGCACACCCATATATACACAAATACACAAGACACACAAACACACACAAACTCAAACACACACACACACACACACACACACACACACACACACACACACACACACACACACACACACACACACACACAAAGATGAACCATTACACATTTTGGAATCAGGAGAGAAGAGAAGTTCTCTCCTTGTGTACAGACGTTAAGAATGTCAGAAAGATACTGAGGGCCTGTTCTGGAGACAAGTGCAAAGCATAACGAGGGCAGTTTACAATTGATTCTACATTGAACAGAAAGCCAGTGGGATGGTTTGAGAAAGAAGGGAGATACGTCTATATTCGCAAGACTTGAAAACAAGCCCACACTGCAGTGTTTTGAACTTTTTTGGGCCTGTGAAGAACATATTTTCGACAAGCAGTCAAAAGTGCAACAGTCAAGTCGAGACAGAGCAATAATCGGTGGAAACATTATGAGGAACAGAACTGCTGTGGAAACAGATTATTACAGCAAGAAATGTCATACAATTACAACTCTTAACTCTTGTAGCTGCAGCTACTCTCACTAGTTTTTCCCGGAAGAAAACGAGATCGTTGACAATTGGATTCCTTAACATTTTGTGACTGTTGCTGCTGTTATTAACTTTTCGAAAATGGAGACCATGCATATTTTCTGATCATCCTCCTTCCTCTTTTCCAAAGACAAGGACATGGAAAATGGCACTTTATTAACACACTTCAAGCGATGTCGCACAGTCAGATGAACGTTTGAAAACATAACAGTGACACGAAGGAATCACTGCGATGGAAGGATGCTGGAAATGGTCAAAGAAGAGTGCAAAGACACAAGTTTTAAAAGTTTAAAGTGACCCAGACTATCAGTCTAAAAAATCAAAAGGTGGAGGATATGACTGAGACATGCACGATATTCACGAGAAAGGTCAGAGAGAAACTTTTCTGTTTTTATTATTTTGAGTTTCACCTACTTCACTGAAAAACACCAAAGATGCCATACTCAGAACATAACTGATTTTTTTCAGTCTAAACCATACTTCTTGCATTAACTTCTCGTCGTCTGGGAACAATTACAGAACTTAATTACTGACTGGATACTGGCGAAAACATTTTCAAAAGAAACGTGGTCGAAGAGAAACAGTTTGCAAGACAAAATTGGTTTATTTCGTCTGAGTCTGCTGGACATTCTTGTTGGCATGGAGGCAATATAGGAGAGGGTACCCGGCATATATCAATGAGCAATTTGCTGCAGCAGTAAGCGCTTTGATCTTGCTATTAGTTCCAGAACGACAAGGGCTGTGTTTTCAGCCAACACCGTCCCATACTTATGGTGCTTCAACACGTCTAATTGTCATCAACAACCACGAGGTCAAGGCTGTAGACACATTCTGGCGCTTGGATAGTACAGTGGGCAGTAATGGATCTCTTGATGCTGAGATAGCGCTGCACGTCTCCAAGGCTGGCCTTGCTCTTAGAAGGTTGATTTCACTCGATGCTGAGATAGAGCTGCACATCTCCAAGGCTGGCCTTGTCTCTTAGAAGGTTGATTTCACTCGATGCTGAGATAGCGCTGCACATCTCCAAGGCTGGCCTCGCTCTTAGAAGGTTGATTTCACTCGATGCTGAGATAGAGCTGCACATCTCCAAGGCTGGCCTCGCTCTTAGAAAACTGGTCTGTTCGCTGCCC
>JAPXFY010000027.1:46985856-47005856 GCA_030674185.1 Monoplex corrugatus
TGGTGGTATGTGTGGAAGTGAAAAGGAGCAGAAGAAGGAGACACCAATCGATAAACCAGCACCTATGCTTGCTGACAACGAAGCCGTCACATGATGGGACCGCACGTGCAACACGCAGGACACGGTGACCTGTGCGCGCGCTCAGTTGTCTGGAACATTCCGCAATCTTCCTGACATTCTCAGTCTGGGGATTTTTTAATTTTCTTTTTAAAAAGTTTACACAGTATATATGTGCTTCAATATAAATTGTTTTATTAAAAAAACATGTAACGGGTATTGTCTAGCGTCGGTACATTGTCTAGTTGTCTTGACAAAAGGTCTGGATAAATGATATGATTTTTTTTTCGTTTCTGTTTTTTTTTTTCCCTTCTTCTTTGAAGTTTTCAATCACCTTTAAAAAAAACAAAAACAAACCAAAAAAAAAAAAGGGGGGGGGGGGAGGGGCATTTGATATCGTCGGGATGGATGCGCCTCTCTTTGTCTCTGTCTCTCTCTCTGTGAACAAAGAATTCGGAGTCAGTTTAAGAACGATTCGTCACACTCAGTCAATTCCATATGCGTTCTACTCAAATCTGTCAGCAACAATTTGGAAGACTTCTTCCGCCTGCGCAAAAGCCCACGTGCTCTCAAGGGGTGAAGATTAAACAGGACCCACGGAACACTAAACTGACACCACCAGAAACGATAGAAACATATTCAGACGGACAGCAAAAAGGCCAGTTTTTAATGGAGGCAGGGGACAGAAAGGGCGGAAGATGTACTTGCAGCGGCAGGGGATAGATTCGTGTGGAGGGCCATGATCACCAACGCCATGCGGCAGGGCGCATGATGATGATGATCTAAGAACATGCCCTTGGCGATAACAACCCCGTCTAATTTATCAAACAGGAGATTTAAATATACACCTGAAGACAAATTTAAACATAACTAAGGACATCAAAACTGTGTATAAAAACGGGCCCAATTTACCAAAAATTGTTTCCGCATATCACATTTCCCCAGAGCCAAAAATATACTTAATACAGGTACCCTGTTATCAATCCTCAGAGAAAGTATGTAAGACTATCGAACACATACAAGCCAATGGACCAGCAAGGCAGAAAATGATAGAAAGAAATGACAGAAAACAAAGGAACAAGGCAGAAACAAAGAGAGTGACAGAAAAAAGGAAATTTCTAGCACAGATTTTCCAGAAGGTGGGGATACTACGTATCCTGAAAGAGCCACCAGCATATACTCCTAATCATAATTTAAGGGCCACTTCTTCCTTCCTCTCTAATTTTAAGTTGAAATAATTGACAATGTTTAGAATTGATTCTATGTTTTATTTCATCATTTCCACACCTGTTTTGGAAAAAGAAATTAGCACAATGACCCATTAGTGAACAGCACATGCATTTAAAGGAACATCCCCCCCCTTTTCAAAAAACAGAAAGTGTCAGATTTGGCCAATCTGTTTTCAATATCGCGTGTGTCCGCCCCGAGCCTGGATGCATGCTTCACAGCGCCGATGCATCGACCCCACAAGGGTACGGAGTGTGTCCTGAGGGATGGCCGCCCACTCGATCTGCAGGATGTCGACCAGCCTGGCCAGGGTGCCCGGTGGGGGGTGGTTGTCCCTGATGCGCCTCCCGAGCACATCCCAGAGGTGTTCAATTGGGTTCAGGTCAGGTGAGCACGCTGGCCAGGCCATACGGACGACTTCATGCTGCTCCAGGAAGTCGGTCACAAGGCGTGCTCGATGCGCAGGTGCATTGTCGTCCTGGAAGATGGCGCCTTGACCAAGGTCCACAAGCGCAGGCAGTGCCACGGCCGCCAGAACCTCGTCCCGGTACCGGACCCCGTTCAGGATGCCGTCAATGGGGAGCAGGGGGGTCCGGGTACCACGGCTCATGCCACCCCACACCATCACCGACCCGCCGCCGTACCGGTTATGCTCTTGGACAGTGGCGTCAGCGAACCTCTCCCCTTGACGTCGCCACACCCGAGCCCGGCCATCGTTAAAGGTCAGGGTGAACCTGGACTCATCCGAAAACAAGACCCGGGCCCACTGTTGCCTTGTCCAGGTCACGTGCTCCCTGGCCCAGGTCATGCGGCGCACTCTGTTGACCGGTGACAGCACGGGTCGGACGGCCGGTCTCCGTGACCTCAAGTTTGCCTCATGTAGCCATCTTCTCACCGTGCTGCAGCTGATGTTAGCACCTGTTGCGTCCCTCAGCTGACCCCTCAAGGTCACCGCAGTGGATGCCCTTTCCCTCAGGACGGAGAGGGCAAGGTAGCGGTCTTGCTGTCTTGTCGTTACTCTGGGTCGACCCGTGTGACGCCTTTCCTGGACTGCTCCAGTCTCATTGAAGCGCTCCAGCAGTCTCTGGATTGTGGAATGCGACACTTCAAGTCGTCTAGCAACTTCCCGCTGCGCTAGGCCTTCATCAAGCAGAGCGAGGGCTCTCCCCCGCTGCTCATCCGTCATCCGTCGTCTTGCAAGCATGGTTAAAACGAACCAAGAACGGGTCCTTTTTATCCTCGTCTGCGGGCAACTTTGGCTGGAGTAGTGTTCAAAAAGGGCTTGCCTTGCACGTGCAAAGCGAATTTTGTCGCTACCTTGCCTGCGTCGTCAGAGAGACCCTGCTGAAGATTCGACAATTTCGTGTGGAAATTGTCTTCCTTGGGCCGCCCATTGCAAATCGGCAAATCCCCAAACACGTGCCAAAAGGAAACTGCAATGTTGTCTGAGCTCTTATCCATTCAGTTACGGCAACGAATTGGAGAAAAGAGTAAGAGAAAATAGGTTATTTCTCCTTTCAAAAATTGACTCAAAAACGTTCCTGGCCCTTCAATAATGACGTGTAGTATATATCACTTATAATGATTAAGTTATATCCTTCATGACGAGCACGCAAGTATGAACAGAATATGACCATATCTAATTAACGTTTTTGACAGGAACCAGAAAAACACGAAAATCGAATCAGAACGCGTATGTAATATAAAAAGACAAGACAGGCGCAAATTTGGCCTTTGTCAAGCGTGAATGTGGGATCACAAACAAACACCAAATACAAAATTTGGAGAAAAAGACTGAAAATTCCCTGCTGCTTAGTCCAGTGGGAGAAGAGGACAAATTCTGTATTTGGTATTTATTTGTGATCTTACATTCACGCTTGACAAAGGCCAGTTGCCAGTTTGCCGAAAATTTGCGCCTGTCTTGTCTTGTTGTATAAAATACGCGTTTGTGATTAGATGTTCGCCTGTTTGCTTGAACGCGGGCAGTCGCACTTGTTTTGGATATGTTTGACATTTCGCTTGTCTGAAAATAGTGTTTCCATGCTCGAAATAAATTCCGTATGCACTGACACCTCATATACCATGTAATAATCAGGCCTCCCACTGGCAAATGAAAAAAAAAATCTCTGAAAATCTAGGAGTGTCTGGGGGCAAAAGTTCAAAACACTTTATTACTCAAGAGTAGTAGCATAAAGCCCCACTGTATGTCTTAAAGCATGTCCTTGTTACTGTAAATACGTAACGTAAGCATAAAAATGAAAATGAAAATTTCAAAAAGAAAGTAGAGCCAAAATGAAAATGAATCATGTATGCCACCGTTACAGAAGCACATATAGGCTACTTCAGTCTCAGGTGTTTTTATAGTGCTGTTCTCCGTCTCTCTCCACTTTTTTAAGCGCGCTACAATTGCTACGTGCCACATCCTGGCGTCAACCGGGCCCAAGAGCTACAGACACATTTGCTTAGAGCTTGAATACCGTTAATACGTATACCTATTTATCAATCCTAATAGACAGAACCTTTATAAAGCTTTATGGAAAAATATAGGTGAATGAACCAGCAAGACAGAAAATTATTGGAACAGATGACAGAACGCAAACGAGCAAGGCAGAAACAAAGAGAGTGATAGAAAACTGGAAATTTCTAGCATAGAATTTCCAGAAGTTGGGAATACTACTTATACTGAAAGAGCCCCTGGCATCCCCATAGGGGATATGGCTATGTGCCGAATGACAAATAAAACATGCTTACACCAATTCAGCACCAGTTGAAAGGCCATCAAATAGTAACAGGAAACATACCTTAACAGACAATCTTGAAAGCGGCAAACACAAAAAGAACATTAATGAAGAAGATTAAGAAAAGACAAGCCACATTTATAGGACATTTTATGAGGTAAGAGAAATTAGAGCACCTGGTCACAACATGAAAGCTGGAGCGAAAAAGAGCACCAGGCAGACCCAGGGAGAAACTACTGGACGGATTTGCGGAATGGATGAAGACAGAGGAGATGTACCTGCAGCGACAAAAGATAGATTCGTATGGAGGGCCATGATCGTCAAAGCCAAGCGGCAGGGCACACGATGATGATGGTACCTAAAGACCGTGACTCTCAATCCGACAAGTGGTAGGGTGGAAGGGAGGGGGAGCTAACTACCACGGCAAGGGGCATAATTGTCTATATGGATAACGGTTTGGCTCTTTGATTGTTACAGCTCACATTTCTGTTAACGGAAAGGGAGGTTTATCATTATGGCTTATCTGTCTGATTGATTATTCTTGACATACATTTCAGACATTACTGTAATTAGATAAGATGTATGTGTGTTTTGTTTTGCTTTTTTTCAAGAGTCGTTTTCCCATTCTATTCATTATATTCAAGCTACACTTTAAACATTGTTCTAATCGATTTCTACCCCAACTCACGCAAGATTAAATTTCTGTATGTCGAGTGTTTCAATAGAGCCTCATATGGATCCTAATGCTGCTAAGTATACACAAACCCGCTTCCGCACCTTTTTGTCTGCGTGTCTGTCTCTCCTACACACACACACACACACACACACACACACACACACACACACACACACACACACACACACACACACACACACACACAAGCAGAGACGCACACACAATGATGTTAATTCTCTCTCTCTCTCTTTTCTCTCCTCTCCGCTCCTCTCCCCCTCTCTCCGCTTTTTCTTCTTTTTTTCTCCTTCTCTTCTTCCTCCTCCTCTTCCTCTTTCTCCGCCTCTCTCACGCCAGAAAAAGACCCACACAATCGGACCAGTTTGGGAGCTTGGAATTTGTACATGAAGGATTCATTATGCCCGGACAATGTCATATGCAATTTACCCAGATTAGCCAGTAATCATCTGGTTCAAGTTCAGGATCATATAGCTTATAGCCCAGGCCGACTCATCATCATCATCATCATCATCATCATCATCATCATCATCATCATCATCATCATCATGTGCCCTGCCGCATGGCGTTGGCGATCATGGCCCTCCACACAAATCTATCCGCTGTCGCTGCGAGTACATCTCCCACCCTCTCTCTCTCTTCAGCCACCCTGCAAGTCCGTCCAATATTTTCTCCGTGAGTATACCTGGAGTTCTCTTTCCCTCCAGCTTTCCTGTTGTGACCAGATGCTCTAATTTCTCTTTCCTCATAAACAGCCTGTAAATGTGGTTTGTCTTTTCCTAATCTTCTTTATTATCTTATTGTGTCTGCCTTCTTCAAGACTGTCTCGTTTGTTTTCTTTGTTGTTTATGGTATTCTCAACATTCTTCTTAGAAACCACATTTCAGTTGCCTCAATTTTGTTCTGACTTTGCGTGTTGACTGTCCACGCCTCACAATCGTATAATAGTATCGGTTCTATGTAACATTCTAGAACTCTCTTCCTGATGTTAATTGATAGGCATTTGTTGGTAAGAACGCTTTTCATCTTCTTGAAAGCTGTTTTGGCTTGGCCGATTCTGTTGGCTATTTCTGATGAACATCTACCGTCTGGTGAGATGACCGCTCCCAGATATTCAAACTTATCAACCTGTCTCAAAGTTGTGCCATTTGTTGTTATTTTGCATGCGGGGATTTCTTGTTTTTTTACTGATTACTGTGACTTCAGTCTTTTTGCTATTTAGCTCCAGCCCTTTATTTTTGTTTTCTATTTCTGTTATATTCACAAGGTTTTGTAGGTCTTTTTCATTTTTTGCAATTAGCTCGGTGTCATTTGCGTAACGAATGTTATCATTCTTCCTCCAACCTTTAAATAAACCCCTATCAGCCAGTAATTATCTGACAGACTCCTTAATGTGCACAAAACTCTACGCGCTGGCAAGGCCTTGAAATGGTGGTGGACATGGGGACAGGAAAGAACGGGACTTACGGAACACTAAGCTGAAACCAATGAGTACAGCACCTCATCATCATCAGGTGCCTTGCTGCATGGCGTTGGCGATTATCGACTTCCATCTGTTTCTATCTCTTGTTGCCTCAAGCATCTCTTCCACCCTCCTTGTCCCCAGCCACTCTGCAAGTCCGTCTAGCATCTTCTCCCTGGGTCTACCAGGTGCTCTTTTTCCCTCCAGCTTTCCCGTTGTGACCAGGTGTTCCAATTCCCCTTTCCTCATAAAATGGCCTATGAATGTTGCCTGTCTTTTCCTAATTTTCCTTATGAATGATCTACTTGTGTCTGCCTCCATCAAGACTGTCTCATTTGTTTTCTTTGCTGTCCATGGAACTCTCAAGATCCTTCTTAGAAACCACATCTCGGCTGCCTCAATCTTGTTCTGGCTTTGCTTGTTGACTGTCCACGCCTCGCAGCCGTACAACAGTACTGGTTCTATATAACATTCAAGAACTCTCTTCCTGATGTTAACCGATTGGCATTTGTTGGTAAGAATGCTTTTCATCTTCTTGAATGTTGTTTTGGCTTGGCCGATTCTGCTGGCTATTTCTGATGTGCATCTGCCGTCTGGTGAAATGATCCTTCCCAGGTATTTAAACTTATCAACCTGTCTCAAGGTTGTGCTGTTTGCTGTTATTTTGCATGAGGGATTTCATGTTTTTTACTGATCACCATGACTTCAGTCTTCCTGCTGTTTAGTTCCAAACAATCAGGCCCTAATCATCACCAGATGTCCACGTAGAAGACGAACGAAACACAGACAAGAGAAGCGTGAGAGGGACGACTGACCTTGCAAGACGAACAAAAGAAAGACAGACAAGAGAAGCGTGAGAGGGACGACTGACCTTGCAAGACGAACAAAAGAAAGACAGACAAGAGAAGTGAGAGAGGGGACGACTGACCTTGCAAGACGAACAAAAGAAAGACAGACAAGAGAAGTGAGAGAGGGGACGACTGACCTTGGAAGACGAACGAAGACAGACAAGACAAGTGTGACAGAGGACTGACCTTGGAAAAAAAAGAAGACAGACAAGAAAAATGTGACAGAGGACTGACCTTGGAAGACGAACCACAGAAAGACAGACAAGAGAAGTGTGAGAGGGAGAGACTGACCTTGCAAGACGAACAAAAGAAAGACAGACAAGAGAAGTGTGAGAGGGACGACTGACCTTGGAAGACGAACAAAAGAAAGACAGACAAGAGAAGTGTGAGAGGGACGACTGACCTTGGAAGACGAACAAAAGAAAGACAGACAAGAGAAGTGTGAGAGGGACAGACTGACCTTGGAAGACGAACAAAAGAAAGACAGACAAGAGAAGTGTGAGAGGGACAGACTGACTTTGGAAGACGAACGAAAGAAAGACAGACAAGAAGTGTGACAGGGAACGACTGACCTAGGAAAACGAACGAAAAAAACCCCAAAAAAACCCCAGACAAGAGGAGTGTGAAAGGGGACTGACTAACCTTGAGGTTAGAAGACCAGAGGAAAGACTTGCCACACGTCTGGCACACGTAAGGTCGGTCCGCCCTGTGCAGCTGCTCATGTTTCTTCAGCGTGGCCACCTCGCGGAACGAGCGCTGGCAGATCTCACACCTGTGGGGCCGTTGTGAATTGGAAGAGGAGGAGGAGGCGGGCATGGTGGGAGGTAACTTGACGGCTGTGTAGTTGTCGTTATTGTTGTTATTGTTGATGTTGTTGATGTTGTTGGTAGTGCTCTCCCTTGTAGTGGCTCCATTCTCCATGTCTGAAAAATAATTATGGGGAATTTATACAGCATTGTTTTGGATGCACGCATGGTTTCCTGTCTCTGTCTGCCACAGCGTCTGTCTGTCTGTCTCTCTCGCAATGTTTAGTTTGAAAAATGGCTTTTAGCTAATGACCCCCCTCCTCTCTGTCTGTCTGCCACAGCGTCTGTCTGTCTGTCTGTTCTCTCTCTCGCAACGGTTAATTTGAAAAATGGCTTCTAGCTAATGCCCCCCCCCCCCTCTCTCTCTCTTTCTGTCTGTCACAACATCTCTCTGTCTGTCTGTTCTCTCTCTTCTTCTTCTTCTTCTTCTCTCTCTCTCTCTCCTCTCTCGCAACGGTTAGTTTGAAAAATGGCTTTTGGCTATGACCCCCCCCTCTCCCCCTCCCTCCTACTCTCTTTCTCTTCTCTCTGTAAAAGAATGACGACGACAAAGACAACAACAATGGAATTTTATTTTCCAGTGATAGAAGTTATTAGCTGAAAGCTGAGAGAGAGAGAGAGGAGAGAGAGAGAGAGGAGGGAGGAGAGAGAGAGAGAGAGGGAGGGAGAGAGAGAGAGACAGACAGACAGACACAGAGATGGAGTGCGTGCGTGCGTGCGTGCGTGTGTGTGTGTGTGTGTGTGTGTGTGTGTGTGTGTGTGTGTGTGTGTGTGTGTGTGTGTGTGTGTGTGGCGTGCGTGTGCGTGTGTGTGTGTAGGTGTCTGTCTGTCTGTCTTTTTTTTTTCAATTTTTTTATTCAAATATAGGCAAGGATTCATACAACATAAATATAAACTGTATTTTTGTAGAGCACACACTTAAATGGATATCATACATGACAATCCAAATACACAGACAGGTGTGTATGCTCATTTATGATCAAAACGCACACACACATACACCCACGCACGCACGCACGCACATACACACACACACATGTAAACAGACTGCACAAAGACGTACAATCATATGTGCACGCACTCTCAAGCTGACATTTGAATAGTTTGATAAAGCTGTCTGTCTGTCTGTCTGTCTCTTTGTGTGTAAGTGTGTGGTGTGTGTGTGTGTGTGTGTGTGTGTGTGTATCTGTGTGTGTGCGTGTATCTGTGTGTGTGTGTGTGTGTGTGTCTGTGTGTGTGTGTGACTATCCGTGTGTGTGTGTATGTCTATCTGTGTGAGTGTGTGTGTGTGTGTATATGTCTATCTGTGTGAGTGTGTGTGTGTGTGTCTGTGTGTTAGTGTTAAGAAAACGCTTGTTAAGGTCAGAATCACTCAAACGATTACTTCACAAAGTGTTTCACGGCAGTATTTAAAATGCCACAGACGGGCGTAGGCGGCCAAGAACAAAACGCTGGCAAGCAGTGGGGTGGCTTTCAGAAGCAGAGCTATGGACCAACCCATTTCACTGAGGTCATATCTATTTTAGAACAGTGTCACCCTACCTTCGGTCAATACATACATACATAGCACCGGAGAGGTTGGAGCACACTGTTACAATCTCATGACTCTGTTCGAACATTATGTAGGGTGCGAGGCGAAAGTCAAGTGGTTAAAAGGCACTAGTTCTCTCTTACTGCTATTTTTGTTTAAAGCCCAGCCGACTGTGCAGAGCACTGTAAGAGTTATAACTATCTCAAAATGTACACAATGTATCACTTGGGAAAGAAACACCAGGAAAACGGATATATACATATATATGTATATATATATTGTCATGAATGCTAGTTACTTTCTACATTTTGTCAGATCTGTTGATCAGGCATTGTGCACATTTCAAGATGTTTGTATGAACTATATATTTGAAAATAAATAAAAACAAGTTAAAAAAAAAAGAAACACCAGGAAAAGAAAATTAAGCACACATATCAACGCATTCGTCCACATAATCTAGGGATATGTCCCTGGCGTTGACCACTCCGTCCAATTTATCACCAAGGGTTTAAAAATATTTGAATACAAATGTAAACATAACTAAGGACACTATAAAACATCTAAAAACAGGAACCAGAAAAAAACACGAAAAAAGAATAAGAACGCGTATTTAATACAACAAGACAAGATAGGCGCAAATTTTCGGCCAACTGGCCTTTGTCAAGCGTAAGTTCACAAACAAACAAACACCAGATACATAATTAGGAGAAAAAGACTTAACTTCACTACTGCTCCGTCCAGTGTGAGAAAAGGAATGTGGGCAGTCACACTTGTTTTGGAAATCTAAAAACGGGTCTAAATTACCGTAACTTGCTCCTACACATTACATTTCCTTATAGCCAAAAATGCACTTAATACATGTACCCAATGATCAATCCTATGAGAAAGTATGTAAGACTTAAACAGAACATATACATATACATATGAACGGACCAGTAAGGCAGAAAATGACAGGAAGAACTGACAGAAAGCAAAAGAGCAAGGCAGAAACAAAGCGAGTGACAGAAAAGAGGAACTTTCTAGCAGAGAATTTCCAGAAGGTGGGGATACTGTTCACACTGAAAAAGCCCACCCCCCACCCCCACCCAGCAACCTCACAGGGGAAAGTTTTCCAACTGGAGAGTTTTGAGTTCGAGCTTGCTTGGGTACCACCTGATGGATTAACTTAAGAGGTGTAGGTTTTTTCCTCATCTCCCAGGTCAACATAAATGCACACCTGAACTCTCTATCGTGTGTATAAGAAAAGCAAAACGTCAAATACGCATGTTAGAGATCCTGTAAACCTTGTTAGTGTTCGGTGGCTTATGGAAATACAAAAACACTCGGCTGACGCAGGCTCCTACAAACGGAGTATGATTGACTTACGGCAGTATTTACGAAAAGTTTAAAAAAAAAAAAAACATAAACAAAACGTATAAGCTCACTCAAATATTCGAGTGCACACATTACAATTGCAACACACATGAGCGCAAAAAGATGGATAGACAGATGGATAGATAGACAGAAAGACAGACAGACAGATAGACAGGCAGACAGAGAGATAGATAGATAGATAGATAAGTAGGTAGGTAGGTAGGTAGGTAGATAGATGGACAGACAGACAGATAGATAGATAGATAGCTAGATAGACAGAGACAGACAGACAGACAGACAGATAGACAGACAGATAGATAGACAGACAGACAGACAGATAGATAGATAGATAGATAGATAGATAGATAGATAGATAGATAGATAGATAGATAGATAAACTTCAACTGTTGCTGGTTTTACTGTGGAATCCATCTAAGCATACCGACTTATTCTACCTATAAGACTTTTTTTTCTCTCGCTACCTGCCTGTCCGCTTATCTGTCTAGTCTGTCTGTCCGTCCGTCCGTCCATCCGTCTCCTTTCTTGCCTGTCTGCCTGTCTGTCCCTCTGTCTGTTTGTCTGCCAGCCTGTCTGTCCGCCTGCCTGCCTGTCCGCCTGCCTGTCTGCCTACTTTGTCTGTCTGTCCGTCCGCCTATCTGCTTGCTTGCCTGTCTGTCCGTCCACCTGTCCGTCTGTCTGTTTGCCTGCCTGCCTGCCTGCCTGTCTGTCTGTCCGCCTGCCTGTCCGTCTGTCTGTCTGTCCATCCGTCTGTTTGTCTGACAGTCTGTCCGCCTGTCTGTCTGTGTCGTATATCCGATCATATGAAATGAAGAAAGTCTTTTGTTCTATGTTTCAATACTGTTTGTGTTAGTTCAATCGTTTACTATCATTCCTATTGCAAATGTTACATTACGCTGACGTTTTTATTATGTCGTCATACGTTCAATTATTCCCCCTTTTTTTTTTTTTTTTCGTTTTTGAAAGACACACAAACAAATACAAGAACAGATATGACAAAGCGCAATTACGCACTGAGAAGATTGAAAAAACAAAAGAAAACAAAACAAACAAAAAAAACAACACACTAACATATAGGCATCATATCTTCAAATCTATAGCACGTCATGTATACTTGCATAAAGCACAATCAAAGCATGAAAAATAATAAATAAGTAAACAGCACCATATACGGGTAGTTTGTTGATTTTTTATCACGCGCAACACAAATGACATCATACGCATGACACATAAACAGACAACAGTATCAAGTTTCAGTAGTAATCGATGATAGATATGGCAGCCACTTCGCTTTGAAAGCGTGGAAATTCCACGTCGATTATTGAACGTTTGTGTTAACCTTTTGACTCCCGCGCCCCATCCACCAACTGCAACACTTATTAACCCTTTGACTTTCTCACCCTATCCACCAGCTTCTTCCTGCAGGAAGCTGCTGGATAGGGGAGAGAGTCAAAGGGTTAAGATTTTGTTTTGCTAACATAGTTGAGAATGCAGAATGCTGGTAGACAGGGTGCACGTGTCAAAGGGTTAATCTACAGCCTCCTTGGACGATGCCTCGGTGTAAAAACGGAATTGTTACATTTATGCCAGTATTCCCATTCATGGAAAAGGTTCTTGTTCTCTTTCTCTAACATTTTCGTCTGGTATCATTAAACTGTAGTCCCCCATGGGGATGCCGGGGACTCTTTCAGTATAAATAGTATCCCCACCTTTATGGAAATTCTGTGCTAGAAATTTCCTCTTTTCTGTCACTCTCTTTGTTTCTGCCTTGTTTCTTTGCTTTCTGTCGTTTCTTCCTATTCTGCCTTGCTGGTCCATTGGCCTGTGTGATTTCGGTGGGGTCTTGCGTGCTTTTTCTTGGGATTGATAATTGGGTATATATATTGGGTGCCGCTTTTGGAACTGGGGAGGTGACATGTCCGGAGGCGGTCTTTGGTGATTTGAGGCCGTTTTTATATATGTTTTGGTGTCCTTGGGTATACTTATGTTTGTATTCAGGTGTGTTTTTTTTCGGTCCCCTGTGCGAAGAATTGGACTGAGTGGTCAACGCCGGGGGGGGGGGGGGGGGGGGGGGTCCTTTGATTGTGCGCGCGAGTGTATTGATATGTGTGCTTAATTTTTTTTTTCCTGTTGAGGTTTAGTGTTTTGATGCGGTTATAGCCCTGATATGGCTCTACGCAGTCGGCTGGGTTTTAAACAAAAATAACAATAACAGTCAGACTGTAGCTCTGGAAACAGGACATAGCCACACAACGCGCACCAACCAGGTCCAGCCCAGCCTCCGGACCAAACAGACCGCTCGCTCTCTCTTCTCTCTCTCTCTCTCTTCTCTCTCTTCTCTTCTCTCGCTCCTCTCTTTAAGACAGCCCGCCCCGCCACCAGCTCGCAAAGCTGTTAGCTCCCTTCCCCTCACTATAGTGTTGACAGACTGGGACAAGATAATGCGTGCTTTTGTGTGTGTGTGTGTGTGTGTGTGTGTGTGTGTGTGTGTGTGTGTGTGTGTGTGTGTGTGTGTGTGTGTGTGTGTGTGTGTGTGTGTGTGTGTGTGTATGTGGAACTCAGAACACATGTACTTCAACTCTGAACAGACGTATTTGAACTCAGAACACATGTACATGGATTGAGTATACATGTATTTGAACTCAGAACACATTATTTGAATTCAAAATACATGCGCTTAAACTGAGAACACACTTATTTGAGAAAAAAAAGCTGAATTATAAGCATCAGCTGACCGGTTCCAGAGATAGTCTGGCTGTTAAAGACCTGTCGGTAATAGTATTAACACGACATTTTGCTCTTTTGACAAGGATGAGCAACCATAATATGACTCTACCCAGAAACACGGATGCGGATATCCGGTGATGTGATCAGATATCTGATTCTTATTTATTTTATGTACTGTATATACCTTTTTTTTTTTTTTTTCGAAAATTTGAGTAAGAGCTTTATTCTCAACCCACTCTTGTTTGTCAAAGCGCTCACAAAGACTGTATCAATCATATTCGTTCATTTTAAGAGTTGCCCTCTCTCTGTCTCTTTATTCCTCTCTCTCTCTCTTTCTCTGTCCTCTCTGTGTCTGTCTCTCTGCTTCTCTCTGTGTCTGTCTCTCTGCTTCTCTCTCTCCTCTCTCTCTGTGTCTCTTTTTGTGTGTCTCTGTATGTCCGTCTGTCTGTCTGTCTCTCTCGTGTGTCGGCCTATGTCTCCCATGCTTCTGTAAAGTCCTTGATCAATACCCTATGGTATGTCTATTTTTTTATGCTTTTATCATGTGTGTAGAGAAGCAAGGACTAGTTGTAAGACAGGTCCAGTGGTTCCTAATACTACTATCCTTGAGCAAAATATAGTGTTTGAAATTCAGAAGTTTCTCTCGTGTTTTTAGCAAACTAACATTTGGGGGGTTAAGTCGGGAGGTTTTAAGTTATGATAGGTAGGCTTCATAAAACATTACATACAACCCATGTTTGTTTCAGTAACAGACTGATACAAGCATAAACTATAATATATAGACCCCATAAGTTAGGTCATCATTACCATCATCATCATCATGTGCCCTACCGTATGGCGTTGGCGATCATAGCCCTCCATATGAATCTATCCCTTGTCGCTGCAAGTACATCTTCCATCCTGTCTTTCCTCAGCCACACTGCACGTCCGTCCAATATTTTCTCCCTGGAGTTCTCTTTCCCTCTAGCTTTCCTGTTGTAACCAGGTGCTCTAATTTATTTTTCCTCATAAAATGTCCTGTAAATGTTTTGCTTGTCTTTTCCTGATCTTCTTTATTGATGATCTTCTTGTGTCTGCCTCCTTCAAGACTGTCTCGTTTGTTTTCTTTGCTGTCCATATAAGTTAGGTAGAACCTCAAAAACCTTGGGTTTAATGCACAAGCCTGTTGAAGTACTCCTGCTGCCTTATGTACAGCACTACGCAGGAGCTTGCATGTAAGTTATGTCCACAGTCATGATCATTTTGGATCTTTATCCATCACATGGCATCCGCAGCGTTGGCGGACATGGAATTTAATCCCAGCACGGAGACGCTGTCGAGAAAATATCACGGGCTGGTTGGTTCTTTTCGTAGAGCCGTGGACTAAAGATCTGATGTCTAAGAGTTCAATTCCAGTCCGCTACATCAAAACCTGGCCTGCTCGCTGCCCATCTTAACGATTTCCTACAGTATGGAGGTCCCTCTCCCCCACCCCCCTTCAGTCCACCCCTGTCCATCTTAACGTTTCCTACAGTCTGGAGCCCCCCCCCCCCCCCACACAGGCTTCAGTAGCTCAGTTGGTTGAGCGTCAGATTCACACGCTAATGGTTGTGGGTTCGAATACCGGGGTGCGCTACATTAAAACTGGCTTTCTCACTGTCCCTTCTTAACATCATTGTTGTTCTGGTAGTGTCAGTACAGGATTAGATAGGTGTCAGTACAGGATTAGATAAGTCCCCCTTCCTTTCCCCTACTTCCCTGGGATGGTTATCCCCGTCGACCATATCACCTGAGGTGGGTGTCGACGTAAAAGCTGAACCAAATCAACCACCACCACCACCACCACCACCACCTTCAGTCCACCCCTGTTCATCTTAACGTTTCCTACAGTCTAGAGGTCCCTCTCCCCCCCCCCCCTCCCAGCGCACCCCGCCCTCCCATTTTAAGACCTTGCCAGCGCTTACGATTTTGTAAAGGCCGGGGAATCTCCCAGGTCTGGGCGGAGCGTATACGGAATTGTCCGAGCGCAACAAAATCCTAGGTGCGGCAATTCTGAACTCCGTGAGGAGAAAACTGAAACCGCACTCTTGCTCTTCGGTACAGTCACACTGACACACAAATGTCACATCAAATCTTCTGCTGTTACCTGCTGTCACCACCTTTGGCAATAGAAAATATCGATCACTATCATGTTGGTTGGTGCAGAAGCAAAGACATCGAGATTCCTCTTGACATGCTAGGACCACAAGAACCTGAAAGCACGTACGGTTTTATGCACACACGCTTTAAAGTTTATTCCATGATCGTTTTTGGGGTCTTCTCCATTACATGACATCAGTGGCGTCAGTGTAGATGGAATCTGTTCCGGCGGCGGAAACGCCCTCTTGTGCAACCGAAACTTAAACTGAAACTTCAAGAACCCTGGTTGGTGTCGCGATAACGACTCCCGGCCTTTCAATCTGAATGTTTGGGTTACTGTTATCATCATCATCATCATCATCATCATCATCATTGTTGTTGTTGTTATCAGAATAATAATATTAATGATAATAATAAAAGTAGTAGTAGTAGCAGCAGTAGTAGTTCTAGTAATAGTGGTTACAATTCGTTAATCTATTTTTATTCATTATTTATTTATTTATTCACTGATCTATTCACTTATTTATTTTGCATTTTATAGAACAACAAACAGAATATAACGAGCAAACAAACATATTTCACATACAGTATCAACATGTTCTTAATCATTACACAAACACACCTCATGTGGGGGGAAAAACCCAAAGTTGGAAAATTTTACTCAGCATCTGTTTCAATAAGATCAATCATATATATTTCACCAATCTACACATCTATTGGCATTTCACAAGAAACACAATCATTCTTACAATTATTGCGTGTCATGTTCATTAATGCTGTTTCAACTATAGATATTTCAAAAATCTACATACCAACTAATATTTTCAGGAGAATGTTATTTCAACCATATATTTTAACCATCTACACACCTACCAATATTTTGTAGGAAGCCCAATCATTCATAAATTTATTGTATGACATGATCATTAATGCTATGTGTCCCTCTGTGTCAGAAAATACTTTTAAATACTTTCTAAATAAACTGACATGTTGTAGTCTCTATATCTTTCTTTTATTGTTGTTTAAAGCCCAGCCGACTGCGCAGAGCCATATCAGGGCTATAACCGCTTCAAAACACACAAAACGTCAACAGGAAAAAAAAAAAAAAAAAAGAAAATTAAGTACACACATCAATGCATTCGCGCACATAATCTAAGGATATGCCCCCGGCATAGGACCATTCCGTCCGATTTACCGCACAGGGGAGATTTAAAAAACTCACCTGAATACAAATTTAAGCATACATAAGGACACCAAAACATATAAAAACATGCATAAATTACCTAAAATTGCTTCTGCATATCTCACCTCCCAAGAGCCAAAATTGCACTCAATACATGTACCCAATTATCAATCCGAAGAGAAGCACGTAAGATTTTATCGAAAAAAATACAGGTGAATGGACCATTAAGGCAGAAAATAAGTAGAAATGACAGAAAGCAAGGCAACAAGGCAGAAACAAAGAGAGTGCCAGAAAAGAGGAAATTTCTAGCACAGAATTTCCAGAAGGTGGGGATACTATTTATACTGAAAGAGCCCCCGGCAACCCAACGGGGGGAGTCTCTATATATCTGCATTTGTAAATATAACATTTTGCGTGAAACATGATTAAGTCTAAGACATTATCCCATATGAAATCGGTGTCATATCCACACAGAACAATCATTTCGGTAATGTCTAAAGAGGAAACATTGGAGCAAACACCACTCAAGACTGCTCCGAGTTGTCTCCAAAACGCCTGCACCACTGTATATACCGAAAACAAACGTAGCAAGGTGTCCTATTCCCTTCTACAAAAAGAACATGTATTACAATTTTTTATACCAATTTTATTAATACATTTGTTGCCGACATACGCTGGGCAATGAAGTCGCACATCAACAAAGCGCTATCACAAACGTTGAGGAAAAAAATCTTATCTGAAACCATCCAATTTTTATTTCTTTAATCTTTTGAATTTTGTTAAATGTTTCACTCCTTTCAACTGTTTTATTAAGAGTCATTTCCCATTCGTTCAATTTAGGTCTGCTGGCATCTTCAGTTAGTGTTCTATAAATTGAGCTCCTTTATTTACAGCGCAAATGCAGATAAGTGTTTTTGAACCATTTGAAGATGTATTCAATGCTCACTTCAGCATCACGCAAATACCTCTTTACCGCTTTACTGTTTAAAGACCGGCCGACTGCATAGAGCCATATCAGGGCTGTAATCGTTTCAAAACATACACAATAGTCCAACAGTACCTCCCCTCCCCACCCCCCAAAAAAAAAAAAAAAAAGAAAAGAAAAGTAAGTACACATATCAATGCATTCTCGCACATAATCTAAGGAGATGCCCCCTGGCGTTGACCACTCCTTTCAACATATCGCAAAGGGGTTTAAAAACATAAAAAGTCATAAAATAACTAAGTACACTAAACCAAACGTAAACACTGACATATACTACCTAAAAGTGCCACTAAGTATGATATTTCCCTAGAGCCAAAACTGCAATTCATACATTACCCAACTAGCAATCCTACTAGACAAAATATACAAACTTTAAGGCGTACTGATGAAACGGAAAGAAAAAAACACACGAAAAAAACAAAAACAAAAACAAAAAAAACAAAAAAAAACAAGAACGCGTCTTTAATATAACCAGACAAGACAGGCGCAAATTTTCAGCTAACTCGTCTTTGTCAAGCGTAAGATCATAAACAAACAAACACCAAATACAAAAATTAGGAGAAAAAGACAAACTTCCCTGCTGCTTCGTCCAGTGTGAGAAAAGGACTAAACTTTTTGTATTTGGTGTTTGTTTGTGATCTTACGATTGACAAAGGCTAGTTGGCCGAAAATTTGCTCCTGTCTTGTCTGGTTGTATCAAATACGTGTTCTTATTCTTTTTTCGTTTTTGTTGTTGTTGTTTCTTTTTCAGGTTCCTGTTTGCTTGAACGCGGGCAGTCACACTTGTTTTGGATTTCGTACTGATGAATGGACCTGCAAGACAGAAAATGAGATGACAGAAAGCAAAGCAGCAATACAGAAACAGAGAAGAAGACATTTTCTGGCACAAAATTTCCAGAAGATGGGGATACTGTCTACAATGAAAGAGTCCCCGACATCCCCACAGGAGTGGACTTCTCGGATTCGGGTTTGTTTCAAGGAGATAAAAAAAAAAAATCTTGTATGTGCAGTCTCCACCCCTCACCCCGAGCTGTGAATAGATGCCTGGCCCTGATCAGGGTCGGAGAAGATAAAGCAGCAAGGGGCAGGAGACGGACACCGCTCTAATCATACTGACTACAACAGAAGCATACAAATAATTTCAGTTTCAAATTTTCAAGATAGTGTCTCCGTGCTCGGGAAAAAATCTAACATATGTACTGACGCATCTCATGCCCCGTGATGGTGGAGTTTCCAGTTTCCAGTTTGTTTCCAGTTTGTTTCCAGTTTGTTCAAGAAGGTTTCACCGCACTCCGACAATTCCATATGTGCTCCATCCAAACCTGCCAGCACTTATCTGGCAGACTCCCTCCCTTAGCTTGCCCGAAACCCTATGTGCTGGCAAGGTCTTGAACTGAGGAGCGGGAAGGGGGAGGTAAGGGGAAACAGTAAGCTGACACCACCAGATTGATGGAAACATTAAGATGGGCAGCGAACGTGCCAACGTTTCATGCTGCGGGCTGGGATTGAACTCAAGATATCGGATCCTGAGTCCAAGGCTGTATCAAAAGAACCAACCGGCCCGTGACGGAGAAGATCTAATATGATCATGGCATAAGCTATAAGTATAAGCTTGCGCATAAGCCATATGTGTTGGCAGGGTGTTGGGATCTTACATATCGTATGGGTTCTATGTTTTATCTTTGTACCAGTCTATCACTGGAACAAGCCAAGCCACACTGTGGTGAAATGCTTATTTCCATATGCAAAATTATGGGGGGGGGGGGGGGGGGGGGGAAGAAAATAAAATGAAACGAAAGTAAACTAAACCAAAAACAAAACACAATAAAATAAAACATAATACCTGCCCCCCCCCCCAAAAAAAAAAAAAACAACAACAAGCACACAAACAAAAAACAAACAAAACAAAACAAAACAAAATGAAACAAACAAAACAAAACAAATACCGTGGAAACGGATGTTAACACCTTGACAGCGCAAACGATTTTGTGAAGGCTTAGGGAGTCTCCCAGATAACTGCCGGCAGATTTGGGCGGAGCGTATACGGAATTGTCCGAGCGCAACAAAATCCTAGGTGCGGCAACTCTGAACTCCGTGAGAAAAAACTGAAACCGAATTCTTGCTCTTCGGTACAGTCACACTGACACACAAATGTCACGTCAAATCTTCTGCTGTTACCTGTCACCGTTGGCAATAGAATATCGATCACTATCATGTTGTGGCACAGGAACAAAGACATCGAGATCCCACTGATAT
>JAPXFY010000027.1:47015856-47038356 GCA_030674185.1 Monoplex corrugatus
ATGTACCGGAAACTGTGGGTTGAAATATGAGACAATGTTGATGTACACCTACAGGTACGGGTTATGAAAACCATGGGTTGAAAAATGGGACAATGCAGATGTACATCTACAGGTAGTGGAAATCGTGGGTTGAAATACGGGACAATGCAGATGTACATCTACAGGTAGGGAAACCATGGGTTGATATATGGGACAGTGCAGATGTACATCTACAGGTAGTGGAAACCATGGGTTGAAATATGGGACAATGCAGATGTACATCTACAGGCAGTTGAAACCGTTGGTTGAAATATGGGACAATGCAGATGTACAGGTACAGGTAGTTGAAACCATGGGTTGAAATGTGGGACAATGCAGTTGTACATCTATAGGTAGTTGAAACCATGGGTTGAAATATGGGACAATGCTGATGTACATCTACAGGCAGTTGAAACCGTTGGTTGAAATATGGGACAATGCAGATGTACAGGTACAGGTAGTTGAAACCATGGGTTGAAATGTGGGACAATGCAGTTGTACATCTATAGGTAGTTGAAACCATGGGTTGAAATATGGGACAATGCTGATGTACATCTACAGGCAGTTGAAACCGTTGGTTGAAATATGGGACAATGCAGATGTACAGGTACAGATACAGGTAGTGGAGACTGTGGGTTGAAATATGGGACAATGCAGATGTACATCTACAGGCAATGGAAACCGAAAAGTTTCTACACACACAAAACAAACACTGAACGTTAAACATTCTTTACTAGGTCCTTTAACCTCAATTTGGACCTGGAGGATATCGAAAAACAAATAAAAATCGAACGGGATTTCAATATAACATGAAGCAGAAAGAACTCAGTTCAACAGAAAAAAGTACATTTGAAATTGTCTTACGATAGACTACTCAATTGTTCAAAATATAACACAATTTTAGAAAATTTGATAAATTTGCTAATTTTGCTTTATCTTTTTTTCTTTCCAGAAATGAAGTCACACAATGGAAACACTGATTTAACTGACATATATTTTTGTGAAGTAGATTTCTGTCAGTCATCACGGAATTTACACCATTCGAAAATAAAGTAGAACTCTTCGTTTAAGGCATTGTCATCACAAAACTAATATATTCTCCTTTGTCTATCTACCCCTTTGCGTCTGTCTAATTTCAGTCTCAAGCTTGTAACAGCTGCATCGAAATTCAATCAAAGGAAAAACATAAATACCTGGCAACTGTGTTATATTATTATATTTCTCTATTCCAAATTTAGTTTTGAAATTCCGATATAAATATGCATTTAGTATTGATTTCCAATGTTTTCTTCCAGACTTGCTGGTAATTATCAGCAAGCGAGCGAGTAGTATTTTTTTTTTTTTTTTACAAAATGTGGATTTGTTTCCATAACTTTTAGAATCCATACCAAAATCAAAACTCGTATTAATCAATGTTTTCTGAATAACGTATCCAGTCTAAGCTGTTATCTTTTTTTATGTACGTCAGAAAATTTTGTATAATTCAACAGAATATTTCTCTGCGTTTGTTCTAGTACTCATACAACGGAGGAAACTGAAATATGTTGGACACGCAATCCGTAATGAGAGAACAGACTTGATGTCCACTGTCCTCCAAGGTAAAGTGGAAGGAAAGAGAAACAGAGGACGGCCACCTGCATCACTTGCTAGAAACATCACAAACATCAGTGGCAAGAAACTCCAGGAGGTGGTCAGACTTAGCCAAGATCGAGAGTGCTGGAGGCAACTTGTGAGGACATCATGTGCAGCGGCCAACACTGTTCCCGGTGACGCCGACAGGTGAGACAGGTGAGGTTATATGACAAAAAGCTACATTAAAAATTATTCGTTTTAAGATTAACCAGCACTAGAACTGGACATAACCCTGTTTCACCATACACCATCTCAGTCATAGTGCTCTCGGTACTTTTAACAAATTCTTCAAAAAGTTAAACTGCAATTTCTGAAGCAAGTTCTCACACCCCAATAATTCACACCCATACAATGTAGGTATAATAGAAATACTATATAATTTACGAGCAACACTGACAGGCAAATCTTGATTTCTGGCTGTTTGCAATAATGAAAACATAGCTTTCTGAAGAAGCTTGATCATGTGCAGTCTTCTACTCACATAAAGCTCACCAGCTCGACAAAATTCTATTCCCTAAGTATTTGAATATACTTACAATTTAATATTTTCGACCCATAATAAAAGACATCATGTGGCCTATTTCATCCATCAAAAACCATCACACTGATTATATTTTCATGATCCCGGGGTGTGCTACAATAAAACTGGCCTTCTCACTGTCCCATCTTAACATCATTGTTGTTCTGGTGGTGTCAGTATAGGATTAGATTTATAAGTCCCCTTCCCCCACTTCCCTGGGATGGTTATCCCCGTCGGCAATTTCACCTGAGGTGGGGTGTCGACGTAAAAACTGAACCAAAAAATTATTGTATTAACTTCAACTTTCCAACAAGTACAATAATCATGTAGAGAGTATCTAGAGATTTTTGTAAACCTGTTTTAGAGTCTGATAATAAAAAAAGTGTATCACCAGCATAAAGTAATATAGACATAACAGACCGTATGTAATAAACCTCGATCAGCCATACATCCTACAAACCACTGCAGGGAAAGTAAAACCGGATCACGAGGCAGCCAGCACTGACACAGTGACAGAGAACCTGACACCCGGACATTGTGACACACACACACACGCACACACACACACACCTCACACACACACACACACACACACACACGCACGCACACACACAAGCGCGCGCGCGCGCACACACACACACCACACACACACACACACACACACACACACACATACACATACATAACCTCACACACGCCTCATGCAAGGCTCGAGACAGGGAGACAAATGGCAAAAGAATATCATCATGATGATGCCAATCAATATTTACAGAGAAGGAGACAAGAACCGCAAGAAAGCTTAGCAGCACCACCCACGGCAGGTGTCAGTGGAACGGCTGTAGGCCTCCATAGAAAACAGACACGTGAGACGAACGCCGCAGTCATGTGGGTAAGACTTCCAATTCATTGTTATCATTGTTGTTTAAAGCCCAGCCGACTGTGTAGAGCCATATCAGGGCTATACCCGCCTCAAAACGTACAAAACTTCAACAGGAAAAAGAAGAAAAGAAAATTAAGTACACATATCTATGCATTCGCGCACATAATCTAAGGACGTTGACCATTCCGTCCAATTTATCACACAGGGGATAAAAAAAAAAACACCTAAATACAAATTTAAGCATGCCTAAGGACACTAAAAACAGGCCTAAATTACCTAAATTACCTAAAATTGCTTCGGCATATCTCACCTCCCTGGAGCCAAAAATGTACTTAATACATGTACCCAATTATCAATTCTAAGAAAAAGTACGTAAGACTTTATTGAACACATAGAGGTAAATGGACCAGCAAGGCAGATAATAATTGGAAGAAATGACAGAAAGCAAAGGAGGAAGAAAGAAACAAAGAGAGTGACAGAAAACAGGAAATTTCTAGCACAGAATTTCCAGAAGGTGGGGATACTACATGTACTCAAAAAGAAAAAAGCTGACCACATATCTCCTCTCCTGGCACAACTTCACTGGCTCCCTGTATCAAAGCGCATACAGTACAAACTAGACACCATGTGCTACAAAAGCCTCAATAACGCAGCCCCCGATTACCTGTCAAGCCTACTTGAGATCTATGTTCCCTCACGTACCCTCCGCTCTGCCTCCGATCCTCTGACTTTTCGCTTTCCACGCACTAAGCTCAATACCTATGGTCCACGAGCCTTCTCTGTTTCTGGTCCACTCTCCTGGAACAAACTTCCTCTCTCAGTCCGTCAGCAACCTACTTTTGCCTCCTTCAAGTCCGCTCTCAAAACTCACCTTTTTTCCTCTGCATAAAATCCTAACCTCACTCAACCCCCTCTGCAGCCTGTCTCCGCTCGGAGGGGAATCACTTTGTTTTAATATATAATTGTATATGATGTGCTCTCTGTGGTTTTCCATTGGTTTTATTCTTGCTTTTATTGCTTTTTTTCTTTTCTCCCCATTTGTGGCCATGCATGTGTGTGTGTGTGTGTGTGTGTGTGTGTGTGTGTGGTGTGTGTGTGTGTGTGTGGTGTGTGTGTGTGTGTGTGTGTGTGCGTGCGTGCGTGCGTGTGTACGTGTGTGTCTTTTCGGCGCTTGGATTAGATTTTGTCGAGATTTGCGCTATATAAATATTGTAATTATTATGTATGCATGTGCGTACGTATGTATGTATGTATGTATACGCTTAGATTTATGTATGTATGCATGTATACGCTCAGCTTAGATTTATGTATGTAAGTATGTAAGCATGTATGTATGCATGTATACGCTCATATGTATGTAGGTATGTATGCATGTATACGCTCAGCGCTTAGATTTGATTTTGTCAAGATTTTGCGCTATATAAATAAAATATATTATTATTATTATTATTATTATACCGAAAGAGTCCCCGGCATCCCGACAGGGGGGATTTCCAACTTCTCATCGGAACTGAGAGAGAACGGTGACAAGATAGTTCAGACGCTCACCTTCCAATAACTACCTTCCAGGGTACATTCCCCATTGAGGCCTCGACTTTTCTCCATACTTTGACCGGAAAATCGAATTTAACCTCTAGTCCTTCGGAATGGGACAAAAAAACGAGTCGAACCCGTGAGTCTCCGGCCTGCACACGCTAAAAGATCCTACGACAGTTGGAAATCGTGAAGAATTTGACATTCCTCCGACTGCCCTGGCAGAAAAATATTGGAAAAATAAGATTCATTTCCATGGTCCCTTCCTTTGAAGGCCAATTAGCCTTCTTCCTTTTCTGAAGTCTTGGTTAAAAGAAAAAATAAATGGGTGGCGCTGCACCTCAGCGACGCGCTCACAACAGGGAAAGTAAACCTAGTTTCACATGATAAAATCCATTGTGGAAAAAAATAGTATGAATAAGCATGTCCAGCGTGAATCCTGCCTGCATACCTCCAGCCTGGTACGTTAAGTACGTTCTGCGTAAGACTTTATCAAACGCATACAGGAGAATGGACCATCAAGGCAGAAAATGATAGGAAGAAATGATGAAAAGCAAAGGAACAAGACAGAAACAAAGAGTGTGACAGAAAATAGGAAAATTCTAGCACAGACTTTCCAGAAGGTGGGGATACTGTTTAAACTAATAGAGACTCTGGCATCCCTATACGGGGGGGGGGGGGGGGGGGGGGAGTCTGAAATAATTCTGAGCCTAGTTTTATTGCTAGGGTCTAATTAATTCTGGGCCTGGTGGTAGGATCTAATTAATTCTGGGCCTGGTGCTAGGTTCTAATTAATTCTGTGCCTGGTGGTAGGGTCTAATTAATTCTGGTAATTCTGGGCCTGGTGGTAGGGTCTAATTAATTCTGGGCCTGGTGCTAGGGTCCAACTAATTCTGTGCCTGGTGCCAGAGTCTAATTAATTTTGTGCCTGGTGCTAAGGTCTAATCAATTCTGGGCTGGTGCTAGGGTCTAATTAATTCTATGCCTAGTGCTAGAGTCTAATTAATTATGTGCTTGGTGATAGAGTCTAATTAATTCTGTGCCTGATGCTAAGGTCTAATAAATTATGTGCCTGGTGCTAAAGTCTAACTGATTCTGTGCCTGGTGCTAGGGTCTGATTAATTCTGGGCCTGGTGCTAGGGTCTAATTAATTCTGGGCCTGGCTGCGCTGCTAGGGTCTTGTTACCGTTATTGTTATTTTTGTTTAAAGCCGACTGCGTAGAGCCATATCAGGGTTATAAGTTAAAAAAAAAAAAAAAAAAACACACAATACAACAGGAAAAAAAAAAAAGGAGAAGAAAATTAAGCACACATATCAATGCATCCGCATACATAATGTAAGGAGATGCCCCAGGCGTTGACCACACCATCCAATTTATCACACAGGGTTTTTTAAAAAAACATCTCTGAGTACAAACTGAAACATAATTACGGACACTAAAACATACATAAAACGAGCCTAAAACACCTCAAACTGATAATAATAATAATTACAATATTTATATAGCGCAAAATCTTGATAAAATCAAATCTAAGCGCTGAAGCAGACACACACGCAGGCACGCACGCCCGCACACACACGCACGCACACACACAGACACACACACACACACACACACACACACACACACACACACACACACACACCACACACACGCATGGCTATAAATGGGGAGAAAGAATAAAAGCAATAAAAACAAGAATAAAAGCAATGGAAAATTATAGAGAGCATAGCATACAATTATATATTATAACCATGTGATTCCCTCCGAGCGGAGACAGGCTGCAGAGGGGAGGGTTGAGTGAGGTTAGGATTTTATGCAGGAGAGAAAAGGTGAGTTTTGAGAGCGGACTTGAAGGAGACAAAAGTAGGTTGCTGACGGACTGAGAGAGGAAGTTTGTTCCAGGAGAGTGGACCAGAAACAGAGAAGGCTCGTGGACCATAGGTATTGAGCTTAGTGCGTGGAAAGCGAAGAGTCAGAGGATCAGAGGCAGAGCGGAGGGTACGTGAGGGAACATAGATCTCAAGTAGGCTTGACAGGTAATCGGGGGCTGCGTTATTGAGGCTTTTGTAGCACATGGTGTCTAGTTTGTACTGTATGCGCTTTGATACAGGGAGCCAGTGAAGTTGTGCCAGGAGAGGAGATATGTGGTCAGCTTTTTTCTTTTTGAGTACAAGGCGTGCAGCATTGTTTTGAATGCGCTGTAGGATGTGAATGGTGGAGGCAGGAAGACCAGACAGGAGTGAATTGCAATAGTCAATGCGAGACATTATGAAGGAGAGAACGAGTTTTGCAGTTGTTTCGACAGAGAGATACTTCCTGATCAGCTTTATACGATGGAGATGATAGTAGCAGGATCTGGCAGTTTGAGAAACAAAGTTGTTCATGGAGAGGGTAGAGTCAATGCAGACACCAAGGTTTTTAGCTGAATCAGAAATTGGGACTGATGTGTTACATAATGGGAGAGAAAGAGGAGGCAGCTGAGAAAGTTTCTGACGGGTGCCAATGAGGATAGCTTCTGTTTTGTCGTCATTAAGCTGAAGTCTATTGTGTGTCATCCAGTTCTTAATGTCCGAGTAACACTCAGTGGTGCGAGTCAACAGGCGCTGTATATTATCAGGTGAGTCACTGTCTTGAAGTTGGGTGTCATCAGCATAGAAGTGGTGTTTTATAGAATGGGAGTTGGTGATGGTGGACAGGGGGGAGGTGTAAAGAGTGAAAAGAACAGGGCCAAGGACAGATCCTTGTGGAACACCACAGGTCAGGTATGCAGGTTGAGAGTAAGTGCCATTGATGAGAACGGTTTGTTTTCTGTTTGATAGGTATGAAGTGAACCAAGACAGAGCAATGTCAGAGATGCCAAAAGTATGATGAAGTCTAGAAAGGAGAATACCATGATCAATGGTATCAAAGGCTGCAGACAGATCAAGGAGTGTGAGGAGAGAGACTTTGCCAGTATCAGTTGCAAGGAGGAGATTGTTGAGAATGTGTAGTAGGGCAGTTTCAGTGCTATGGCACTGGCGGTAGGCTGACTGGAAAGGATTGAGGAGATTGTTGGCAGACAGGTGAGAGTTCAGCTGGTTGAGGACGACTTTTTCAAGGAGTTTTGACAAGAAAGAGAGATTAGAGATAGGCCGGTAATTTTTCAGTTCATTTGGATCTAAATTGTGTTTCTTGAGGAGAGGGTGAACAATAGCAGACTTGAAAGAATCTGGGACAGTTCCAGTTTGAAGAGAAGTGTTGATGATGTCAGTGATGAATGGGAGGAGAGTAGGGAGACAGTCGGCGTAGACAGAACCTGGAAGAGGATCCAGTTCGCAGGTTTTGAACGACATGGATCTGATTGTGTTGAGAATTTCTTCTTGTGAGACTGGGGTAAAAGTAGTAAGAGGTGTGCCAGAGAAGGAAGGGTCAGGTGGGCATGGTTGACAGGGTGTCCTGTCAAGCCTGTTACGAAGAGATTGTATTTTGGTGGTGAAATAGTTGGAGAATACAGATGGGAGTTCTTCATTTGTATGTTTTGTTGGGAGAGGTAAATCTTTTCGTGTGCCAAGGAGATGATTCATGGTTGTAAAGAGTTCTTTTGAAGAAGAGGCATTCAGGATTTTGGTTTGGAAATAGCTTGTTTTTGCTGATGCAATGAGGGTGGATACTTTTGTTTTAGAGGCTTGGAAAAGTTGCCTGTGTACAGTGAGTTTGGATTTGCGCCAGCGGCGCTCTGCTCTGCGGCGGGCACGTTTTGCACAGGCGATCTCATGAGTGAGCCAGGGGGTAGGGGGGCGGTCAGGTAAAAGACGGGTTGTGGCTGGAGCATGAGTGTCCAGAAGATGGTGGAGAGTAGTATAGAATTCATCGGCAAGGTTATGTGACTTTTCAGAAAGGAGACGGGAGGCATCAGATGAAAATGTGGAGAGGTCGATAGATTTGAGATTGCGTCGAGTCACTGTGCGCATGGTACGGGAAGGAGGAGAAATGTCGAGAGAACAGAGAATTGCAGAGTGGTCAGATGGAAGGGCTGAAGTTAGACGGGTAGAAAGAACTAAGCAGTTGTCAGTAGCGGAATTGTGATGATCACGAGAAATGATCCAGTCAAGAATGTGACCTTTTTGATGGGTTGGTTCAGAAATGTGTTGAGTCATATTATGATTGGACAGAGAGTTGATGATATGTCTTGTGTCATAACGGTGAGTGTTGTCATAGTGGACATTGATATCACCTAGAATGATGAGATTTCCAGGTAAGAGGCAGTAGTGGTCAAGCAATTGGTCAAAGTCAGAGAGAAACATGGATGTGGTGAGTTTGTTGGCAGAGCTAGGTGGGGGTCGATAGACACAGGAGAAGGTGATGGGGTGAGGGGTGGATTGGAAGGATACTTCAACGTGCTCGAAAGAAGGATGGGAGAAAGGCAGAGACTGCGAGAAAGATAGGCGGGAATGGAGTGAGTCGTTGTAGAGGATGGCGATACCGCCACCTCGGGATGAGCGATGGAAAGAAGCAAGCCTGTAACCACTCGGAGTGAGGCTAGCAAGTATAGGTTCGTGACCAAGGGGGTTAAGCCATGTCTCCGTGATAAAAGCAATGTCAACATGCTCATCTGCGACAAAGTCAGCAATAACATCGGCTTTGTCACCAGTGCATGCCGACTGAGCATTAAAAAGGCATAGTTTCAGCCTATCACAGTCATATGGTGGCGGCTGAGGTGGCGACGAAGGCGGCACCAACGGGACATATCACATTTCCTTAGAGCTAAAAATGCACTTGATACATGTACCCAATCATGAATTTTAAGAGAAAGTACATAAGACGTTATCAAATACATACAGGTGAATGAACCAGCAAGGCAGAAAATGACAGGAAGAAATGACAGAAAGCAAAGGAGGAAGAAAGAAACAGAGTGACAGAAAAGAGGACATTTCCAACACAGAATTTCCAGAAGATATTATAACTAATTCTGGACCTGGTTGCGCTGCTAGGTCTGAACTAATTCTAGGCCTGGTACTAGCATCTAACTGATTCTGGGCCTAGTTGCGCTGCTAGGTCTGAACTAATTCTAGGCCTGGTACTAGCATCTAACTGATTCTGGGCCTAGTTGCGCTGCTAGGTCTGAACTAATTCTAGGCCTGGTACTAGCATCTAACTGATTCTGGGCCTAGTTGCGCTGCTAGGTCTGAACTAATTCTAGGCCTGGTACTAGCATCTAACTGATTCTGGGCCTAGTTGCGCTGTTAAGGTTTGAACTAATTCTAGGCCTGGTACTAGCATCTAACTGATTCTGGGCCTAGTTGCGCTGTTAAGGTTTGAACTAGATCTAGACCAGGTTGCGCTACTGAAGTCTGAGCAAATTTTGAGCCCGTTTGCGCTGCTAGGATCTGAACTAAAATTAATACAGAACTAGATGCATTGCTAGTGTCTATAACATTAACAGTAATGTCTTCAGTAGACTCACACAGTGCAGAGGTAACTTTAGCATTGATTTACGTTGGGTTTACTTCTCACAACCTCGTGGGACATAATCGCTACCGATTTCAGGATTTCCCCGGTTTTAACTGACTGGCTGAAGTATACTGACTAGCTTCTAAGATGAAGTGATCCACTCACGACAATTCTGTCATAAAATCATAGGAAAACTCTCCTTGACTCATTGATATAAACTGACTGAAGGTAAACGTGCTCAAAAACGAAAAAGACGAAACAAAGAGTTCTGCAAGTTGGTAGAGCCAGTCCCATTGCAACAAGCTTTGGTTTTTATCCAGACTGAGAACAGTTGACTGAACAAACTAAACAACAAACAAACTTGCGGAACCTAACAGAACAGGTAACTGTACCGTTGAACGCTGCCACATTCACTCTCTTTCCTTTCAGTTTCTCAAGATGAAGTTTTCGCGCTCGGAACGAATTCTATATGCACTAACGTCACAGGTGCCATGTGTATTGATGATCATGGCACAAGCCTTAAGCCTGCACATAAACCCATGAGCTGGCCAGGTCCTGAAGGCCTACCTAGCCTATGCTTTACCTGGTCTATATTTCATACTGGTATTTTATCAGCATGTCACTCGAATAATCTTGGTTACATGTAAATGACATGTGTGTGTATCTTATCTCCAAAAAAGAAGCATACATATAAAGTAGGTATATAAATGATTAAAAGTCTAAATCACAACACAACTTGCTGTTTTGTATAAACTCGTCTCACATGACAGAAAGACACCCCCCCTCCCCCCCGTTCAATGAACAAGTGCTCAGCTATGAACTAGGTGAAGACAATATTTTGTTAATCATAGATATGTTTAAGAAAATATTGTCTTGTTTCCTGGTTGTGGGCAATGCCTGGGTTGCGGAAATGTTTTCTCCAGATTTGCTACCTAAGGCTCATAAGAGCTCATCGTCACTGACACTGTCCATACTTATCTCTGTGATGTGGAGACTGTACACACTCCCTCTCGCCCTCTCCAATCTTCCTCTGACTCACAACTTCTTCAGCAAAACAGCTTCAACCCTAAACCTCATGGATTCCGTTCCTTCTCTGTCTACGGCACCCAGCTCTGGAATTCCCTTTGAAAAAATACTACATTTTACTTCTGTTTCATTTTTCATATCCCACCTCAAAACCTACGTCTTCAGACAAGGTTTCCATATCCAGAATATGTCTAACGTTTTGCAGCCTGTTTCTTGTGTCCATTGTATGATCGTGAATAGGTCTGGGAATGTGAGAGTGTGTGAGAGAGAATGTGTTTTTGTGATCGCCTGGAACCATAGGTAAGGCGCTGTATAAAGACAATTCATTATTATTATTATCATCATAAAGAAGCAGACGACACTAGGAAAGACGACACGTCTTGTCTGACTTGCCAGACGTCTAAAAAACGCGACAGACAAACACAGCCATTGTTTCGGCGCCAGCACCTCATCGTTACTGAAGACAGTGGAACAATGTAGCCACCGTTATATATCTCCAATACCCTTTGATGCTTCGTTGGGGTGGACTTTATTATCTTTTTTTTAACTTCATGAGACGTTGCGCAAAGAGAGATACATTTCACTACAGTGTCAGTTTCTTAAGGTGGCGTCACTGCACTTGAAATAAGTCCATATGCACTGACGCCACAGCTGCCGTCTGATGGTTGAAATAAGTCCATATGCACTGACACCACAGATGCCATCTGGTGGATAAGGGGCAAAAGGGTCATGGCAAAAGCTGAAACCCTCCGAACAAATCCTATGCGCTGGCAAAGTCTTGTCAGTGTTATTGCTGAAAGCCCAGCCGACTGCGTAGAGCCATATCAGGCCTATAACCGCTTCAAAACATACAAAACTTCAAACAGGAAAAAGAAAAAGAAAAGAAAGTACACATATCAATGCATTCGCGCACGTGATCTAAGGACATGACCCCGGTGTTGACCAATAAATTGTACAGGGGATTAAAAAAAAAAAAACACCTGAATACAAATTTTAGCATACCTAAGAGGTCCTACTTGGCATATGGTCTCTGCTGTTAATCCGTATACCAACCTGTCATGGGAACAGCTTAATTTATATCGTTGTAATATGTATCTCTTTATCTGCAATGCCCATATGACCATGTAAAAAAAAAAAATGAACAAAATGAACGACAGAAACACAAACAGCCCCCCCCCCCCTCCCCGCACGCATTGTATCCATGGATGATCGATATATGCTCGGAGATCGATCAGTGTCCCGAACGTTTCATACGGTGTCTTCACTGTAGCGATAACTTAAATAGGTCGTGCCTTTAAAATAGAAGGCACTGGGAATGTCCGATGTGATTCATTAAAAACTCAAACATTTTTCATTATGATTCACTTCAATAAATGATATGAGAGAGAAGAGGAGACTGCCAAATAATCCCTTGATTACGAATCGTGGGCATGGTGTCTTCAAAACCATGGAACGTTCGAGACAAAAAGAGGATCTATTTCGTCAACTTCCCTGAACTTTGACCAACCTTGACGTATGAATCTCACTTTCCCTCCATCGCGGCGGATTTTGCACTACTTCACAAACGATATGTCATTATTCAGTATATTTTGAAAAATGTCACTTCATTGACCATTTTAATAAGCACAAAGATACCTTTTCGGTGTCTCATGTTTTACACGAGACACTGCAGGATATGGAACATTTTATCATATTTCACCACGTTCCAAATATTTGTCAATTTACGCATTACAGTTCTGTATACTACAGATATCAAGCTTTCATTTTCAGTTAACATTTAAAAAAAATAAACTTTTGATTTTTTACTTGTCATGTCACAATACTGACCATTCTTCAGGAGAATGATCCATATATATATATATAATGTAGAATCATTCAGGTAAAAAAGAGAAAACAACAAGTACTCCGATACAATGTATATATACATATATAAATATGTATGTACATATGAATGTATGTATATTTGTATGTATGTATGTATGTACGTATGTATGTGCGTATGTATGTGCGTATGTATGTATGCATGTATGTATGTATGTATGTATGTATGTATGTATGTATGTATGTGTATGTATATACGTATGTATGTGTGTGTATGTATGTATGCATGCATGCATGTACGTGTATATGTATGTATGTATTATGCGTGTATGTATGTATGTATGTACGTGTGTATGCACGTGTGTATGTATGTATAATTGGCGCTGTATTCAAATGAGTAAACATCGAAACATCGGACTTTCATTCAGGTCATGGGTCTGATCCGCCTGGTGGGTAAGGATGGAGGATACTTTTGTCCAATCTCCAAGGTCAACTTGTCCGCAAACCTACCAATGCCCAAACCCCCTTCGAGTATGAACAAGTGCAGAATATTACATGTAAATATGCACACTAAAGATTCTCTAAGATAGATCTGTCAGCAGCTGGCTCATCATTATCATCATCAGGTGCCCTGCCGCATGGCGTTGGCGACTATGGACTTCCAACAATCTCTATCTCTCGTTGCCCCTAGCATCTCCCCCACCCTCCTCATCCCCAGAGCTGGCTCGTAGAAACATGAAAACACCCAGCATGCAAGCCCACCAAAGATGCAGACTGTGCAACAACGTAGTGGAGTGTGGTCAGCTCATCTGATAACTAGAATTCTCCGTGCTCCACTAAAAGTCTGATTATGTGTAATGCACAGTAAGTCCAGGTGAGTTTGGGAAATAGCGCTATAGGAAAATGATTCATCATCATCATCATCATCATCAGGTGCCCTGCCGCCAAAACGATTCATACTATTACTGTACTATATACTATATGGTCGACTATCGTTGTCGATTAAGTCCAACCTAGCGCTTTATTTATTTGGGATCTTACTACAAAGCAAAGTCTCTGCTACAGTATGACAGTAGACTGTACGACCTGCGCCTGTCTCCGCTGCCTTGTGGATTACCCCTTGGGTGGGGAAAGGCTAACACCACATCAAAAACCACAACCAGGTTGAGATAAAAGACATCACTTAAAAACCACTTTGTAAGTCTAAGATAAGAAAAATCCCGCAGCTGCATACTGCATAAAGGGCACTGCCACAGGAGCACTGCTTGTGGTTTTGGCCATATGCATTGACTTGCCATCTACTGTTCAATCGTCTGTGTCTCCTATGAGAACTAGCTGTCTTATCTCGGTTTGCCTTGGACTTGTGGAGGCAGGTGGAGAGAGTTGCTGAGGTTCTGCGCAAACAACAGCAACTTAATTATGAGCATGGCACCTAGCGCCACCCCACCCCCACTACACTATATCATTCAATGTTATTCAACAGTCTATCTTATCTTATCAGTCAATGTTTTTCACTTGATAAGTCACCGCTCACGGTCTAATGACTCGATTTCATTCTCAATTTAGTGGACTACGTGGCCTAGTGGTTAAATCACCTGATCAGGATGCGAGAGACACAGGTTCAAATCATGCATAGGACAAAGATTTTTCTATTCCTAGCCCACTCTACAAGATTTTAAGTGGCGGTATAGGCGCTAGTCTTTTGGATGAGATAGTAAACCGAGGTCCCGTGTGCAACACGCACACAGTGCACATTAAAGACCCCAAGGCAACAAAGGAGGCGTCCCTGACAACATTCTGCACATAAACAAAATCATTTCAACGGATACAGAAATACACACATGCAGAAAACAAACACAACACAGTGGGTGGCGCTGCGTTGCTGTCTCGTGCCTCCCTGGGGACAGTTGTCCGATTTTCACACATGGTTAATCCATATGAGAAAACAACAGCAACAACAACAACAACAACAACAACACACACGCACACACACATACACAGACACACACAGAGGCACGCACGCACAAGCACACACACGCGCGCACACAAGCACACACACACACACACACACACACACACACACACACACACACACACGCACACACACACAAACCATAACCCTATCCTATTCCGCCGATCATTCTTGTCGTGGTGTCCGTGTTTCCTAAAGTCTAATCCTCTCCTCATTCAAGATTTTGCCGGCACGTACGGTTTTGTGCAGGACCAAGGAGTCTGCCAGATGATTTTTGGCAAATTTGGATGGAGCACATGTATGGTATTGTGAAAGTGCGATAAATCCTCCTTGAACAAACTCTACTAAACTATATGTAAGGATCTAACGAAGGTAATATCAGTGCCAGCATAGCATCTTCTACTTCTCTTCTTTCTCCTTAAATACAGAACACTGAAATCAACATTGCCACTGCAGCCTGCATTCCCTACTCCTCAAACATCCTATAATTAAGCTTCGACATGGAAAAGACAGAGCACACACAGTTGGAAACAAACAAACAAGCAAATATAAAAAAATCTTAAGAAAGTAAACCAAATTCACATACATACACAACATTTAGATGTACACGCACGCACACATGCACATGCATACACAACACACACACACACACACACACACACACACAACACACACACACACAACACACACACACACACAACACACACACACAACACACAACACACACACACACACACACACACACACACAACACACAACACACACAACACACACACACACACACAACAACAACACACACACACCACACACAACACACACACACCACACCACACACACCAACACACACACACACACACACACACACACACACACACACACACCACAACACACACACACACACACACACACACACACACACACACAACACACACACACACACACACACACACACACACACACACACACACACACACACACACACACACACACACACACACACACACACACACACACACACACACACACACACACACACACACACACAACACACACACACACACACACACACACACACACACACACACACACAACATTCACGAGAGCTGCACACAACACACATTCTGAGTCGACCCTTTTGGCGTTTGGAGCTTGTTCATGACGGATTCATCACACTCAGACAATTCCATACACGCTCCACCCAAATCTTCCAAAATCTTAAAAACGAGGAAAGGCGGGAGGACGGAGGGCTGGCGAGGGATGTTGAAACACTAAGCTGACACAACCAGAATGATGGAAACATTCAGATGGGCACTGAACAGGCCAGTTTTTAATGTCGCGGGCTGGGATTGAACTCGAAATACAAGTCTCGAGTCCAGGGGTCTATCAAAAGAACCAGCCAGGACGCGCGTCGATCCGAATCAATCCCTCTCTTGGTAGAAACCAATCCATAATGTCTGGGGACTAGCCTATGCCCAGTACTAACACCCAGTGACTAACGGATACCTACTGCTACCAATACTGTAATGCGACTGACGGATACCCCGCTGGTACCAATACTTTAACCCTTTCACTCCCTCACCCTACCTACAAGCTGCCTGCATTATCCTGGCTATGGTAGCAAAGCAAAGACTTAACCCTTTCTCTCCTTCACTCTCTCCACCAGCTGCTTGCATTATCCTAGCCCTGATAACAAATCAGACTTAACTCTCTCCTTCACCCTGTTCACCAGCTGTCTTTATGATCAGCCATAACAGCAAAGCAGACTTAACCCTTTCTCTCCTTCATCCTACTGACCAACTGTCTGCATGATCAGCCATTATAGCAAATAAAAAACGTAATCTTTTGCTCCCTCATCCTATCCACCAGCTTCCTGCATTATCAGCCACGACAGCAAAAGCAAAAACTTAACCCTTTTACTCCCTCATTCTGTACTAGCTTCCCAGCTGGATAGGATGAAGCAGTCAAAGGTTAAGTTTTTGCAGCTGGTAGATAGAGCTGGGGAGTTAAAGGGTTAAAACGGCTCATAGAGCTGGGGAGTTAAAGGGTTAAAACGACTAATGGATACCTACCGGTACTAATACTGTGCAGTCAATAATCGGAACCATAAGACAAATGCTGGATCGGTACCCCTGGATGATGCTACTTTTATCTTCAGAGTATTATCTGGATTTAGCACAACAAGAATTCGTCCAACTTGGGTAGCTCTAGCTCTAAGTCTGTATAATTACGTGCTCAGCTCCACAGAAAAGAGACAATAGACAGCTGAAAAAGATTCCTTGGGCCTGCGGAATTTAATCCTTTCTGTTATGTTATGAGGGTGGAGATATTCTAAAGACGGATTCCCGTAGGCTTGCCCCAACGTGAGTTTATTGTACCATTATATTCTATATTATGTTCTGTGGGTTGAGGTATTCCTGAAAAGAAAAGACGGAGTCTGTAGGCACTGTTCCAGCGATTGCTTCTCGCACCAGGGAAGGGAAGTAATTCCTCTGACTTCCGGGAAAAGGTATTGTTAGTTCCCGTGAATCAGAATCAGCTGAATTAATGTTAATTAACGATCGTGGCACTTTCAATCGGATCACTTTGAGCAGGACAATTACTGCTGGATTCCATCTCTTTGATCCTCTCTGCTGTAATCTAGATTCTGTAAAAGACGCCGAGCGTTTCCACATGTGCTCAGTTACATACACTTTTTTTTCTTCAAATTCCTATTTTTCTTTAGATTAATTTTATCGGTTTTTCCCTCCCAGTCCCAATTATTGCCCCATCTCAGTGGCATTGATTTCACATCGGTCGTTCCGGCTACACAGCATACCACTTACCCCCAGTTCACAGCATACCACTTACCCCCAGTTCACAGCATACCACTTACCCCCAGTTCACAGCATACCACTTACCCCCAGTTCACGGCATACCACTTACCCCCAGTTCACAGCATACCACTTACCCCCAGTTCACAGCATACCACTTACCCCCAGTTCACAGCATACCACTTACCCCCAGTTCACAGCATACCGCTTACCCCCAGTTCACAGCATACCACTTACCCCCAGTTCACGGCATACCACTTACCCCCAGTTCACGGCATACCACTTACCCCCAGTTCACAGCATACCACTTACCCCCAGTTCACAGCATACCACTTACCCCCAGTTCACAGCATACCACTTACCCCAGTTCACAGCATTCCATTACACTCAGGACAGCTAGACAAAGTATTCATCACACTCAGACAGCTAGACAAAGTATTCATCACACTCGGACAGCTAGACAAAGTATTCATCACACTCGGACAGCTAGACAAAGTAATTATCACACTCAGACAGCTAGACAAAGTATTCATCACACTCAGACAGCTAGACAAAGTATTCATCACACTCAGACAGCTAGACAAAGTAGTCATCACACTCAGACAGCTAGACAAAGTAGTCATCACACTCAGACAGCTAGACAAAGTAGTCATCACACTCAGACAGCTAGACAAAGTATTCATCACACTCGGACAGCTAGACAAAGTATTCATCACACTCAGACAGCTAGACAAAGTAGTCATCACACTCAGACAGCTAGACAGAGTATCATCACACTCAGACAGCTAGACAAGTAGTCATCACACTCAGACAGCTAGACAAAGTAATTATCACAGACAGCTAGACAAAGTATTCATCACACTCAGACAGCTAGACAAAGTAATCATCACACTCTGACAGCTAGACAAAGTAGTCATCACACTCAGACAGCTAGACAGAGTATTCATCACACTCAGACAGCTAGACAAAGTAGTCATCACACTCTGACAGCTAGACAAAGTAGTCATCACACTCAGACAGCTAGACAAAGTAATTATCACACTCAGACAGCTAGACAAAGTAATTATCACACTCGGACAGCTAGACAAAGTATTCATCACACTCAGACAGCTAGACAAAGTAGTCATCACACTCGGACAGCTAGACAAAGTATTCATCACACTCAGACAGCTAGACAAAGTAATTATCACACTCAGACAGCTAGACAAAGTAATTATCACACTCAGACAACTAGACAAAGTAGTCATCACACTCAGACAGCTAGACAAAGTAATTATCACACTCAGACAGCTAGACAAAGTAATTATCACACTCAGACAGCTAGACAAAGTATTCATCACACTCAGACAGCTAGACAAAGTAGTCATCACACTCAGACAGCTAGACAAAGTAGTCATCACACTCAGACAGCTAGACAAAGTAGTCATCACACTCAGACAGCTAGACAAAGTAGTCATCACACTCAGACAGCTAGACAAAGTATTCATCACACTCAGACAGCTAGACAAAGTAGTTCATCACACTCTGACAGCTAGACAAAGTAATTATCACACTCGACAGCTAGACAAAGTAGTCATCACACTCTGACAGCTAGACAAAGTATTCATCACACTCAGACAGCTAGACAAAGTAGTCATCACACTCAGAAGCTGAACAAGTATTCATCACACTTTGACAGCTAGACAAAGTAATTATCACACTCTGACAGCTAGACAAAGTATTCATCACACTCAGACAGCTAGACAAGTAGTCATCACACTCAGACAGCTAGACAAAGTATTCATCACACTCTGACAGCTAGACAGAGTATTCATCACACTCTGAAAGCAGACAGAGTATTCATCACACTCAGACAGCTAGACAGAGTATTCATCACACTCAGACAGCTAGACAAAGTATTCATCACACTCAGACAGCTAGACAAGTATTCATCACACTCAGACAGCTAGACAAAGTAGTCATCACCTCAGACAGCTAGACAAAGTATTCATCACACTCAGACAGCTAGACAGAGTATTCATCACACTCTGACAGCTAGACAAGTATTCATCACACTCAGACAGCTAGACAAAGTATTCATCACACTCGGACAGCTAGACAAGTAGTCATCACACTCAGACAGCTAACAAAGTAGTCATCACACCAGACAGCTAGACAAAGTAGTCATCACACTCAGACAGCTAGACAAGTAGTCATCACACTCAGACGCTCAACAAAGTAGTCATCACACTCAGACAGCTAGACAAAGTATTCATCACACTCTGACAGCTAGACAAAGTAGTTATCACACTCAGCCACAAAAATTATCACACTTGACAGCTAGACAAAGTATTCATCACACTCAGACAGCTAGACAAAGTAGTCATCACACTCAGAAGCTCAACAAATAATTATCACACTCTGACAGCTAGACAAAGTTTCATCACACTCGGACAGCTAGACAAAGTAGTCATCACACTCAGACAGCTAACAAAGTAATTATCACACTCAGACAGCTAGACAAAGTAGTCATCACACTCGACAGCTAACAAGTATTATCACACTCAGACAGCTAGACAAAGTAGTCATCACACTCGGACAGCTAGACAAGTATCATCACACTCGACAGCTAACAAAGTATATCACAACTCAGACAGCTAGACAAGTATTCATCAACTCAGACAGCTAGACAAAGTAGTCATCATACTCAGACAGCTAGACAAAGTAGTCATCACACTCAGACAGCTAGACAAGTATTCATCACACTCAGACAGCTAGACAAGTAGTCATCACACTCAGACAGCTAGACAAAGTATTCATCACACTCAGACAGCTAGACAAAGTATCATCACACTCAGACAGCTGACAAAGTATCATCATACCAGACTGCTAACAAAGTAGTATCACACTCGACAGCAGACAAAGTATTCATCACACTCAGGACAGCTCAGACAAAGTAGTCATCACACTCAGACAGCTGACAAAGTATTCATCAACTCAGACAGCTAGACAAAGTATTCATCACACTACAGCTCAACAAATAATTATCACTCTGGACAGCCGGACAAAGTATTCATCATACTCAGACAGCTAGACAAAGTATTCATCACACTCAGACAGCTCAACAAAGTAATTATCACACTCGGACAGCTAGACAAAGTATTCGTCACACTCAGACAGCTCAACAAAGTAATTATCACACTCGGACATCTAGACAAAGTAGTCATCACACTCAGACAGCTGAACAAAGTAATTATCACACTCAGACAGCTAGACAACGTAGTCATCACACTCGGAGAGCCGGACAAAGTATTCATCACACTCAGAGTCAGCTAGACAAAGTATTCATTACACTCAGACAGCCGGACATGAAATTGTCTTACGGTAAGGTACTCAAGTCTTCAGAATGTAACCGTACGATTCTAAAAATTTCGACAAATTTCGCTAATTTCAGTAGATCCTGTTCCCCCTCCAGAAATGTAGTTACACAATGACAACACTGATTTAAGTGACAGAAATTTTGTGGAATAAACTTCAGTCAGCTATCATGGAATTTTAGGATATTCGAAAGTAAACCGTGAGCGCGCGCGCGCGCGCGCACACCACACACACACACACACACACACACACACACACACACACACACACACACACACACACACACACACACATTCCTGTATTGGCCTCATGAATTCAACAAATGTCTTGTAATGTCTTGTCACATCTTGTCACCTTTTCTCAAGCTTTGTCATGTCTTGTCACGTCTGGAGACGTTTCCTCACATCTTGTCGAGTCTTGTCAAGTCCTGTTGTGGTCTTGTCACGTCTAGTCACGTATTATGTGTTGTCATGTGCCGTATTGTCTTGACAGTACTTTGAAAAACAATACAGCCAATACATGCCCACACACGCGTGATAAAAAGACAGTGTCTCGACGACAGAAATACGTGTGGATATTCTCAGACCATATGTACTTTTTTTTTAAAAGGAAATGGCCCATCCCTTCACTCAAGGAAAGACTAGACAGTGGGTGAATATGTCAAGCCTTTCAGTTTATCTCGTTTAACCCTTTCACCTGCTCTCAAGGGCCTAATATGTCAAGCTTCTCATTTTATGCCGCTTAATTAACCCTTTCATCTGCTCGCAAAAGCCTAATATGTCAAGCGTCTCATTTTAAGCCGCTTAACCCTTTCACCTGCTCTTAAAGGCCTAATATGTGACGCTTTTCATTTTATGTCAATTAAGGCTTTTCACCTGCTCTCAAAGGCTTAGTGTGTTAAGCTTTTCATTTTATGTGATTTAACCCTTTCACCTGCTCTCAAAGGCCTTATAGGTCAAGCTTTTCATTTTATGTCAATTAACCCTTTTCACCTGTTCTCAAAGGCCTAATATGTCAAGCTTTTCATTTTGTGCCACTTAACCCTTTCACCTGTTCTCAAAGGCCTGATATGTCAATCTTTTCATTTTAAACCAGTTAACCCTTTCACCTGCTCTCAAAGGCCTGATATGTCAATCTTTTCATTTTAAACCACTCAACCCTTTCACCTGCTCTGAAAGGTCTAATGTGCTAAGCTTTTCATTTCATGTCAATTAACCCTTTCACCTGCTCTCAAAGGCCTGATATGTCAACCCTTCCATTTCATCTCATTTAATCGGTTAGCCTGCTTTAAACGGCCTTCAGTCTCTTCTCGGTGTTTGGAGTTTGTTCCAGAGGGATACATCTCATTTGGACAATTCCATATGCGTTCCACCCAAATCTGCCAGCAATTATCTGGCAGTCAGTTTGAGCCTGCGCAAAAACCCTAAGCGCTGGCAAGGTCTTGAAAAGGGGAGGGAATGGGACCACCAGAATGGTTGGAGCTTTCAGATAGGTAG
>JAPXFY010000027.1:47043356-47045856 GCA_030674185.1 Monoplex corrugatus
CAAAACAAAACCTGGCCTGTTCGCTGCCCATCTTAATGTTTTCATCATTCTGGTAGTGTCTGCTTAGTGTTTCATAGGTCCCTCCGCCCCACCCCACCCCCTCTGGATTTCAAAATCTTGCAAACGCATACGCTTTTCCACAGGTATAGGGAGTCCACTGAATAACTGAAGACAGATTTGGGTGAAGCGCATACTGAACTGTCTGAGAGCCATGAATCCACTCTGATGAACAAACTTCAAACTTTTTCTTTCACATCCGAAAATCTTGATTTTGTGCTTCTAAAGGCAACGGGAAACCACCATCGTATTTTCCCAAGAAAAATCAAGGGAAAAAAAAAAGGATAACGACGTAAACAGGGGCTCATATGGAGCACCTTTGTCCAGTAGGGACCGTCATGTTGTGCAGGTGACACCAGACCGTCAGCAAGCTACTGCGATCAAACTGCAAAAAAACCAAAAAAAACAACTCTAATTGCAACGTGGACTGTGAGGACATTGCTGCAAAAGGAAAAAACTAGAGAATGTCAACAGCCGAGATGTGGTGTCTAAGAAGAATGTTGAGAGTTCCATGGACAGCAAAGAAAACAAACGAGACAGTCTTGATGGAGGCAGACACAAGAAGATCTTTCATAACGAAGATTACGAAAAGAATAGCAACATTTATAGGCCACTTTATGAGGAAAGAGGAGTTAGAACACCTGGCCACAACGGGAAGAGGGAGGGAAAGAGAATACCAGGTAGACCCAGGGAGAAAACATTGGACGGACTTGCAGGGTGGCTGAGGACAGAGAGGGAGGAAGATGTGCTTGCGGCGACAAGGGATAGATGCATATGGAGGCCATGATCGCCAACGCTATGCGGCAGGGCACTTGATGATGATGATGATGACGAAAGGTCACTGTGACTTTAGAAGAAGCCTCAGACCAAGCTAAACCTGACCTGAGTGACGGAATGGACGGAATGGTCAACGCCAGGGGCATGTTCCTAGATTATGGGCACGAATTCATTGATACGAGTATCTAACCCTTTGACTCCCGCACACTGTCTACCAGCATCCTGCCATGTTAACTATGCGAGCAGAGCGAAAACTTGACTCTTTTACTCCATCACCCATCCACCAGCTTCTTCTTCTCCTTCTTCTCCTTTTCTTCTTCTTCTTCTTGTTTATTGATGTTGTTTTTGTTGTAATTAACATCATCATTTTATAATACTATCTTGTTCCAAAGTCCACTGAAGACAGACACAGTTTCTCCCCTGCGCATTCAAATGTATATAAAAGTGTTAAGGTACATTGGTTTATTAAACAGTTGCAGATAACCCGCTTGGAGAATTAACCGCAATTTTGTCGTTACAAGTGACAGGGTGATGGTGGTGGTGACGGTTGTAGTGGTGGTGGTGGTAGTGGTGATGATTTGGTGGTGGGTGATGGTGATTTTGGTGGTGGTGGTGGCAGTGTTGGTGGTGGTAGTGGAGTGGTGGTAGTGATGGTGTCATGGAAAAAGTGATGCTGTTGCTGTTGTTGGTGTTGAGGTGGTGATGGTGAAGTGGTGGTGGTAGCGGTGCTGATGGTATTGGTGGTGGAGGTGGTATAGTGGTGATAGTATTGGTGGTGGAGGTGGTACTGGTGGCGATGATATTGGTGGTGGAAGTGGTGGCAGTGGTGGTAGTGGTGGCAGTGGTGGTAGTGGTGAGGGGGGGGGGGAGCGGTGGCATGCCGTGCAGGTTTGAGCGGGTATGTCCATTATGAGATTGCAAACCCTCGTGTGACCTGATAACAAAAAATCTGATGGCTAAGAGCGGGAGTGCGGGCAGGTGACAGTGCTGGGGGGTGGGGCGGGGAAGGGGGCTGTTTTTGCAGTTTCTGAATGCGGTGAATCAGAAGTGATCCTGTTGCCCGATGTTGATCTGAGATCTGATTTCACCACAACTGAACTGAAGCAAACACCCCATTGGTGAAGTGGTCAAGTCTTTGCAAGCACGTGAAGCCAGAGAGACATAGAGAAAACAAGCCGAAGGGTTGAAAACATCTGTCAAGGCAGTTAGGAAGAGATGGGGGGGGGGGGGGGGAGATACACACAGACAGACAGAGACACAGAGACAAAACAGAGAAAGCGACAAAAGAAAGGCAAAATAGAGAGAGAGAGAGAGAGAGAGAGACAGAGAGAGAGATAGACAGACAGAGAGAGAGACAGACAGACAGAGAGAGAGACAGACAGACAGAGAGAGAAGAAGACAGACAGACAGACAGACACAGAGACATAGACAAAAGAGAAACAGAGACAGAGACAAAGGAACAGAGACAGAGACAGACAGACGGACGGACAGACAGACAGACAGACGGACAGACAGACAGAGTTTAGAGAGTGTCTTCAAATCGGCAACGGCCTCTTAGACGAGGTTTCGCAAACAACAAGGAAATCTCACAATCGTGTAAACACTCACTACGTGCCAACAGTATTTTGCATTCCAAATGGGTTTGCTTGAATGCTATAATACGTTA
>JAPXFY010000027.1:47048356-47053356 GCA_030674185.1 Monoplex corrugatus
ATTTTGTGATGCTATGATAATGATGACGATATGCATAATAAATCATGATGTTATGGAGTTCCGTGTAGGACTGGGACAGTGTAACAGGGCTGCACTCAACGTTTCCTTTCATACTCTATCCTGGCGTCAACCAGATCAGAGAGCTACACACTCCTGCAATGTCGGTCGACAGGAAATATGAGCAACGCCCTCAGTCCGTGAACCGTGAAATGGATGAGAATCAATTGCGTGGGTCCAAGTTCTCCCAATGAGCCCACGGCACGCTCAGCTCTGGCTAAGAGCCAATTCGGGCCGAAAAATCCCAAATCTTGATTTTGACTAGACTGCTGGTAATCGAACCCAGAACCTTCCAGTCGTTAGTCCGTTGCGCTGACTACTGCACCAAGGCGATTAGTTAAAATCTGCGCTAAAACATGCACATTTCCCAAAGAGTATTAAATCATGTGAACTATGTATGTTTTCGTTCGTTCGTTCTTTGATTTAACGTCTTTTCGCTATAAGTGATATTAGACGGGGGAGGGGGGAGGAGGGGGAATAAAAATGAATGAACAAAATAAAATGTAGAACGATGGTTGGATGGGTTGGATTAGGGCAGAGGGAAGACAGAGGAAAAAGACATTAGTAGGTGGGAAAACAGAAAAATGGAACGAGAACTTAACGCTAACAATTAACTTCAACAATGTGAAGGGAAACTGTAACACTAAAACATAAACCGAATAAAGTTAAAGTTTTCGTCAACGGCAAATAGTATCACGTTTTCGGTGTATCTGAAAGTTGTACATTTACTATATTCTCGTTTCAACGATACTTCGAACTTTTCCCAGAATCAATTAGCATTCACACACTTCCAAAAGACATGACCAATGCTGCTTTTGACAAACGCTGCAAGTCACAGCGAAAGTTATTTACAAATTCCACTTCTTTTAGAATGACATTACTTAGAAGAATTCACGGTACAATACTAATTGTTACCATTTTAATCTAATCACTTGTATTTTATGAATTTTTTGTGTAGATGCTTTTTTTTTTTCGCCAAGGGACATTCGTTTCCAATTTCTCTGACCGTTTAAGACACGAACTTGTATGTGTGTCATTTGTCTTTGGGTTCGTTCCCGGTCGATGCATCACGCGGGCTGGTTGTTTCAGTGTTCTTAGTTATGTTTAAATTTGTATTCCGGTATGGTTTTTTTTTTTTTAATCCCCTGTGCGATTGATTGGACAGAGTGGTCAACGCTTGGGGCATCTCCTTAGATTATGTGCGCCAATGCATTGATATATCATATGTACTTAATTTTCTTTTCCTTTTTTATCATGTTAAAGTATTGTGTATGTTTCGAAACATAGCCCTGATATGGTTGTACGCAGTCGGCTGGGCTTTAAACAAAAATGACATTAAGTGTTTTTTTCAACTGTGAATTAAATCAAATGTTTCTCAACTAGGACATTAAAGATTCAATATACCATTGAACATTTGATCTGTTCAAACCCCAATTTCTTACAGTATGTGTTTGGTGCAATCATTTCAAGGCTGAGTTATATTTTTTATTATGTCAATGCAACTTTCACACTAACCTGACAATATTCATAAATGGTTAATGATGAAAATATACTTCGTTAGTATGGCTTGACAATGTGAATAGCATACACAACCAGATGTGTGTGTGTGTGTGTGTGTGTGTGTGTGTGCGCGCGCGCGCACGCATGTGTGTGTATGTGTGCATGTCTGTCTGTGTATCTGTCTACTGTTTGTGTCTGCCTGTCTGTCTGTTTCTGCCTGTCTGTATGCGTTATGTGAGTGCGTGCGTGGCGTTCGTTATTTCTTTTAACGCCTGCATATATACGTGCTTTGCGTGTGTCTATGTTTGACATGTGCGTGTGGTTATGTTGGAGATGGTGGGGTGGTGGTGTGGGTGTGTGTGAAAGTGGTGGTGGTGGTGGTGTGTGTATGTGTGTTTTGTATGTGGTGGTGGTGGTGGTGTGTGTGTGTGTGTGTGTTGCGTGTGTTAGTGGTGGTGGTTGTGTGTGTGTGAGTGTGTGTGTGTGTGTGTGTGTGTGTGTGTGTGTGTGTGTGTGTGCGTGTGTGTGTGTTAGTAACGGCGTGGTGTGTGTGTGTGTGTGGTGTGGTGTGTGTGTGTGTGGTGTGTGTGTGTGTGTGTGTGTGTGTGTGTGTGTGTGTGTGTGTGTGTGTGTGTGTGTGTGTGTGGTGTGTGTGTGTTAGTAAGGGTGGTGTGTGTGTGTGTGTGTGTGTTGTGTGTGTGTGGTGTGTTGTGTGTGTGTGTGTGGTGGTGGTGTGTGTGTGTGTTGTGTGTGTGGTTAGTGATTGTGGTGGTGGTGTGTGTTGTGGTGATGGCGGTGGTGGTGGTAGCGTGTGTGTATGTATATAAGTGTGTGTGTGTTGTTGTTGTTCACTCGTAAGGAGACAAGCTGGGGGGGGGGGGGCAAGGGGGACAGGGGGGTTACAATTCTTCCAAATGAACGAGAGGATCGAATTACCACCATGTGTTATATCACAGGCAACAACAGGTCTCTCACTTCATTCTCTACTTGTTTTTTTCTGTTTTCTATTTTCATCCTCTCTCTCTCTCTCCCATCCCAAATGTGTTAGACCACAACCAAGAAATGGTCTCTCACCCAGTTCTTGACTTTTTAAAAAATATTTTTTTTTTTCATCATCTCTTACATCCTAATGTGTTAGACCACAGCATAGAACAGGCCTGTCACACCCAGTTGTTTTTTGTTGTTGTTGTTGTTGTTGTTTTTGAGTCCTCTCTCCCGTCTCTTATGTGTTAGACCATAGCCAAGAACAGGCCAGACAGATCGTGTGCGTTTTTTTGTTTTTTTTCTATTTTCTTCTTCTCTCTCCCACCCTAATGTGTTAGACCACAGCCAAGAACAGGCCCGCGCCCAATTTTTTTTTTTACCTTTTGTATTTTTATCCAGGATGTTGAGAGTTCCATGTACAGCAAAGAAAACAAACGAGACAGCCTTGATGGAGGCAGACACATGTAGATCACTCATAAGGAAGATTAGGAAAAGACAGGCAACATTTATAGGCCAGTTTATGAGGAAAGGGGAATTGGAGCACCTGTCACAACGGGAAAGCTGGAGGGAAAGAGAGCACCGGGTAGACACAGGGAGAAGATGCTAGACGGACTTGCAGAGTGGTTGGGGACAAGGAGGGTGGAAGAGATGCTAGAGGCAACAAGAGATAGAGACAGATGGAAGTCCATAATCGCCAACGCCATGCGGCAAGGCACCTGATGATGATGATGATGATTTTTATCCTCTCTCTCATCCCTAATGTGTTAGACCACAGCCAGTAACAGGCCTGTCACGCTCAATTCTTTTCTTTCTTTTTTTTTTCTATCTTCGTCCTCTCTCTTCCATCTATGTTTTAAGCCACAGCCCAAAACGGGCCTGTCAAACTGCTTTTTTTTTTTCTTTTCTCTTTCTCTCTCTCTCTCTCTCTCTCTCACACACACACACACACACACACACACACACACACACACAACACACACAAACACAGAAAGAGAGAGAGAGAGAGAGAGAGAGAGAGAGAGAGAAGTGAGACAGAGCAGACACTCAGACAAACAGACAGACAGAAAGACAGACAGACAATAATAGACAAATATAAGCGAGACCTATTTGACGCTCAGTTGGCTGTATAACATGACTCATCATCATCATCAGGTGCCTTGCCTCATGGCGTTGGCGATTATGGACGTCCATCTGTCTCTATCTCTTGTTGCCTCAAGCATCTCTTCCACCCTCCTTGTCTCCAGCCACTCTGCAAGTCCGTCTATTATCTTCTCCCTGTGTCTACCCGGTGCTCTCTTTCCCGTTGTGACCAGGTGCTCCAATTCCCTTTTCCTCATAAAATGGCCTATAAATGTTGCCTGTCTTTTCCTAACTTCCTTATGAATGATCTATTTGTCTGGCTCCATCAAGACTGTCTCCTTTTGTTTTCTTTGCTGTCCATGGAACTCTTACCATTCTTCTTAGAAACCACAATTCAGTTGCCTCAATCTTGTTCCGACTTTGCGTGTTGACTGTCTTACGCTTCACATCCGTACAACAGTATCGGCTCTACATGACACTGAAGAACTCTCTTCCTATGTTAATTGAAAGGCATTTGTTGGTAAGAATGCTTTTCATCTTCTTGAATGCTGTTTTGGCTTGGCCGATTCTGCTGGCTATTTCTGATGTGCATCTGCCGTCTGGTGAAATGATCCTTCCCAGGTATTTAAACTTATCAACCTGTCTCAAGGTCGTGCCGTTTACTGTTATTTTGCATGAGGGGGTTTCATGTTTTTTACTGATCACCATGACTTCAGTCTTCCTGCTGTTTAGTTCCAACCCTTACCGTTGCTTTCTATTTCTAGTATATTCACAAGGTTTTGTAGGTCCCTTTCACTTTCTGTAATTAGCACGGTGTCATCTGGTATCGAATGTTGTTTATTATTTTTCCTCCAACCTTTAATCCAGGGTCTTCTTCTAGGTTTCTCATAATGTTTTAGCTGTGAAGTGAAAACAGATCTGGTGACAAAAAACACAACCCTGTCTGACTCCTCTTTTGAAGTTTTGGAAAGAGCTTATATCGTTGTTTTTTATTCTCATTGCAGCTGTTTGTTCCCAATACATATTTCTGATTATTCGTATATCTTTTCCATCAATACTGAGTCTTTCTAGTTGGTTGATCAATTCTTCATGTCTGACCCGATCGAAAACCTTGGTATAATCAACAAAGCATAGATATAAATCCTTGTTCATCTCGATTGACCTCTCTATGATAGTTCTTAGGATGTATATGGCATTAATTGTTCCTTTCCCTTCCACAAATCCACACTGTTCATCTGCTATTTCTCCCTTGATTCTATTCCTTGTCCTCATTATGATTATTCTTAATAGGATCTTGGTTACATGACTAATCAAATGATTGTGCGATGGAGTTCGCATTCTATAGCCCCTGTCTTCTTTGGAAGTGCAATGAAATTGAA
>JAPXFY010000027.1:47058356-47060856 GCA_030674185.1 Monoplex corrugatus
GCAGAGGGGAGGGTTGAGTGAGGTTAGGATTTTATGCAGGAGAGAAAAGGTGAGTTTTGAGAGCGGACTTGAAGGAGACAAAAGTAGGTTGCTGACGGACTGAGAGAGGAAGTTTGTTCCAGGAGAGTGGACCAGAAACAGAGAAGGCTCGTGGACCATAGGTATTGAGCTTAGTGCGTGGAAAGCGAAGAGTCAGAGGATCAGAGGCAGAGCGGAGGGTACGTGAGGGAACATAGATCTCAAGTAGGCTTGACAGGTAATCGGGGGCTGCGTTATTGAGGCTTTTGTAGCACATGGTGTCTAGTTTGTACTGTATGCGCGTTGAATAATCTTCAGCACAAGCGCACTTAAAATGGAAGTTAATCTTCAGCACAAGAGCACTTAAAATGGAATTTAAGCAATCTTCAGCACAAGCGCACTTAAAATGGAAGTTAATCTTCAGCACAAGCGCACTTAAAATGGAAGTTAAACAATCTTCAGCACAAGCGCACTTAAAATGGAAGTTAAACAATCTTCAGCACAAGCGCACTTAAAATGGAAGTTAAACAATCTTCAGCACAAGCGCACTTAAAATGGAAGTTAAACAATCTTCAGCACAAGCGCACTTAAAATGGAAGATAATCTTCAGCACAAGAGCACTTAAAATGGAAGTTAAGCAATCTTCAGCACAAGCGCACTTAAAATGGAAATTAATCTTCAGCACAAGCGCACTTAAACTGGAAGTTGAATAATCTTCAGCACAAGCACACTTAAACTGGAAGTTGAATAATCTTCAGCACAAGCGCACTTAAACTGGAAGTTGAATAATCTTCAGCACAAGCGCACTTAAACTGGAAGTTGAATAATCTTCAGCACAAGCGCACTTAAACTGGAAGTTGAATAATCTTCAGCACAAGCACACTTAAACTGGAAGTTGAATAATCTTCAGCACAAGCGCACTTAAACTGGAAGTTAATCTTCAGCACAAAAGTACTTAAAATGGAAGTTAAACAATCTTCAGCACAAGCGCACTTAAAATGGAAGTTAAACAATCTTCAGCACAAGCGCACTTAAAATGGAAGTTAAACAATCTTCAGCACAAGCGCATTTAAAATGGAAGTTAATCTTCAGCAAAAGCGCACTTAAAATGGAAGTTAAACAATCTTCAGCACAAGCGCACTTAAAATGGAAGTTAATCTTCAACACAAGAGCACTTATAATGGAAGTTAAGCAATCTTCAGCACAAGCGCACTTAAAATGGAAGTTAAACAATCTTCAGCACTAAGCGTAGTTAAACTGGAAGTTAATCTTTAGCACAAGCGCACTTAAAATGGAAGTTAAACAATCTTCAGCACAAGCGCACTTAAACTGGAAGTTAATCTTCAGCACAAGCGCACTTAAAATGGAAGTTGAATAATCTTCAGCTCAAGCGCACTTAAACTGGAAGTTGAATAATCTTCAGCACAAGCGCACTTAAACTGGAAGTTAAACAATCTTCAGCACAAGCACACTTAAAATGGAAGTTAATCTTCAGCACAAGCACACTTAAACTGGAAGTTAAAAAATCTTCAGCACAAACGCACTTAAAATGGAAGTTAATTTTCAGCACAAGCGTACTTAAACTGGAAGTTTAATCATCTTCAGCACAAGCGCACTTAAATTAGAAGTTCAATCATCTTCAGCACAAACGCACTTAAACTTGAAGTTTAATCATCTTCAGCACAAGCGCACTTAAACTGGAAGTTTAATCATCTTCAGCACAAGCGCACTTAAACTGGAAGTTTAATCATCTTCAGCACAAGCGCACTTAAACTGGAAGTTAAATCATCTTCTTTCTTGTGTTTGCCCCAATCGATTTTCTTTTCTCTAATGTGTGCATGCGCACTGTTCTGCCCACACTGTGCCGACGTTATGTTCGGAAGCATCCTGTTGAAACGTTAGGCTTTAGATTTCGCTGATTTTGTTGTATATACCGTTGTCCACGAAATGTACCGCCAGGTAAGGCTAGGTAGCATCGAGAGGATCTTGCCGGCGAGGAAAAGATGGCGGTCGTCCAAGCGGCCTTTGTGATTGATGACGACCTCGTCTTCTATTATGAAACAAGCGCTTAAGTATTCTATTATGAAACAAGCGTTTAAGTATTCTATTATGAAACAAGTGCTTAAGTCTTCTATTATGAAACAAGCGCTGAAGTCTTCTATTATGACACAAGCGCTGTGTACGTTCTCTATAGTCTACCTCCGCCTCGAGTCCGTTTCACAGAATGCTTTTTACTCGTCCTCGCCACTCGTTATCTTGTTGTTATTGTTGTTTAAAGCCCAGCCGACTGCGTAGAGCCATATCTGGGCTATGACCAGTTCAAAACGTATACAATACTTCAACAGGGGAAAAAAAATTAAAAACAAGGAAAAGAAAGTTAAGCACACATATCAATGCATTTGCGCACATAATCTAAGGAGATGCTCTTGATGCTGACCATTCCGTCAAATTTATCGCACAGGGGATTTAAAAAACATACCTG
>JAPXFY010000027.1:47063356-47083356 GCA_030674185.1 Monoplex corrugatus
CACACACACACACACACTCCTCGCAATCGCCTGGCCTGCAATCAGAGAGGTTGATAGTACGAAAGTGGTGTCATTCACCGACTTTCGCTAACTGGGTCAGCAGATAAATCCCATCTGTCCTTCCACTTGAAGGCAATTTCAAACCATAAATGTACATAACACTGCCATCCGAAACTTCCTATGGGTCCATGACTCTCACTTCCACATGTATGTCTTCACATCGCACGAGTGGTTTCAGTGTCAGTTCCAGTTTCAGTTCATTCTGCCTATAACCCAGCCGACCACCGAGGCCATATCTGGGCTAACACCATGTTAAAGTCAACTACAAGCATAATTTAAAAAGCCAGCTGTTTAAAACCAAGCACGTGTAGTTTCACTTCATACTGCGTACAGCCCAGCCGACTACTAAGATCAAATCAGAGCTAACACCAAACTCCGAATCTAATCAAAAAGCCAACATGCAAAAACCAAACACAAGATTAACCTGTTAAGTCAGGGATACATTTAAAAAAAATTTTCCCATACATATGATCGAAAAGATTAAATTTGTCGATTTCTTGTAAAACTTAAAAATTACGTCTAGAAACAGATTACACGAGTGGTTTGTGCGTGCGTGCGTGCGTGTATGTGTGGGGGGGGGGGAGGGGGCGTGCGCGCTTGCGTGGTGCACGTGTGTGTGTGTGTGTGTGTGTGTGTGTGTTAGAGGGGGGGGGGGTTGTTCTCCCTGGGAGAAAAGCAGCAGGGAAGTTTCAGTCTTTTTCACCGTTTTGTATTTAGTGTACTTTCGTTGGTGATCTTATGTCTACACTTGACAAAGGCCAGTTGGCCGAAAATTTGCGCCTGTCTTGTCTGGTTGTATTTGATACGCGTTCTGAATCTTTTATCGTGTTTATTATTATAATTATTGTTATTATTATTATTATTATTATTAATATTATTATTATTATTATTATTATTGTTGTTGTTGTTGTATGGTCGCTGTTTGCTTTAAACGCGAGCAGTCAGACTTATTTTGGATTTCTACAAGCTATGTCAGAGTTCAGTGGCTTCTGGAAACTGCTGTTGTTATTTTTTGTAGCTCAGTCGACTGCATAGAGCCATAGCAGGGCTATAACCGGTTTCAAAACATGCACAGTACTTTAAAAGACAAAAAAGGAAAAGAAAATCAAGTACACATATCAATGCATTCGCTTACATAATCTAAGGAGATGCCCCGGCGTTGACCACTCCGTCCAATTTATCACACAGGGGAGTTAAAAAGCAAACATGGATACAAATTTAAATGTAAGTAAGGGTACTAAAATATGTATAAAAACGGGGCTAAAAAACTTAAAATTGCTTCCGCATATCTCATTTCCCAACAGCCGAAAATGCACTTAATACATGTACCCAATTGTCAATCCCAAGAGAAAGTACGTAAGACTTTATCAAACACATACAGGTGAATGGACCAGGTAGGCAGAAAATTATAGGAAGAAATGACAGAAAGCAAAAGAACAAGGCAGAAACAAAGAAAGTGACAGAAAAGAGGAAACTTCTAGCACAGAATATCCAGAGGTGGGGATGCTATTTATACTGAAAGAGCCCCTGGCATCCCCACGAGGCAATTCTGGAAAGACGAAAGCAACCAACATGAACAACTTGGAAAAAATAGTAAGACTACTTGAGTGATAGGTTAAAAAAAATGACGATAATAATGAAGATTTATGAAACGCAACATCCTGGGAAGAAAACCCTTAAGCACTTTGCCCTTTACAACTATGTCATGCATAAGACGTAGGTCAATTATAAATCAATGATATAGGCATAATATTGCATGGAACAATTTTCTTAAAACAGTCGTACGCGTATGATACGAGAACACTCTTCTACGTGAACAGAGAACAAGAGAGAGAGAATGAGAGAGAGAGAGTGAGAGAGAGAGTGAGAGAGAGAGAGAGACGGAGACAGACAGAAACAGAAGGGGGGGGGGAGGGGTCTGGTAACATGCAGGAACCTTCACAATACTATTGGGATATTAAATCTGTTATCATATCAGAGAGAAAGAGGGGAGAGAGGGGGGGGAAGAAGGAGAGGGGAGAGAGAGAGAGAGAGAGAGAGAGAGAGAGAGAGACAGACAGAGACAGAAACAGAGAGAGAGTGAGTGACAGAGAGACACACAGAGAGACAGAGACAGAGGGACAGAGAGAAAGAGACAGACAGACAGACGCAGACAGCCAAACAGGAACACGACAGAAAGAAAGAAAGAAAGAATGAGACATGCTGATTCCGATGGTTTATTCGTGTGTATGCCATCGCCCCAAGAGAGAGAGAGAGAGAGAGAGAGAGAGAGAGAGAGAGAGAGAGAGAGAGAGAGAGAGAGAGAGAGAGAGAGAGAATGGAAAAGAGAGACAGACAGACGAACGGACGGACGGACAGACAGACAGCGATGGAGGAAGAGGGAGAGAAAAAAAAGAAAAAAAAGAGCAAGAACGAGACAGAAAGACAGACAGACAGAGACAGAGAGAAAGAAAGAAAGCAAAAGAAAGACAGACAGAGACAGAGAGAGACAGAGACAGAGACAGAGAGACAGAGACACAGAGAGAGAGGATTTGTTAACCATCTGATGTACTGTCTCTGAAAGCGTTCAGCCCAAACAAGACTGTGGGCCGATTTCAAGGTAAACAACAATAAAACCGAAAACAAAAATTCGTTTCAAACACGTTAACCAAAACATAATTAGTCACACCATAACATAAGTCAGACAATAATCATGCAACTTATTCAGTTATTGATCAGATCGATGCTATCTATTCTATAGCCAGGCAAGTATGTATTTTTACCCACAGATATCAAAGGGTGCCCACCACGTTCATGACCAATGTACGCGCACACACACACACACACACACCACGCGTGCGCGCACACACACACACACGCGTGCGCGCGCACACACACACACACACACACACACACACACCACCCACAAGCAACAACATGAAATAATTTCATTAAGTTCTTAATATTCATATAATGTTAATTTCATTATAATATTTGGAACAGTGCAGGAGAGAGAGAGAAACTAAGAGAGAGACAGAGAGAGAAAAACAGACAGACAGACAGATAGACAGACACAGACAGAGAGAGTGGAGATACAGACAGACAGACAGACAGGCAGACAGACAGACAGGCAGGCAGACTTCAGACAGTTTATTCACGGTAACTTAATTCAGTCATAATGATACATAAAACCACCAACACCACGACAACAATACAAAGTAAATAAACGAAAAAATATTTAAATAGATAAATGAATAAAAATCAAGTCGCGATCGAGGACACATGCATTCTGTCACGCGCTTACAAGTAACTCCATTTTTATGTCCACAACATAAATGAATAAGTAACTTGTGTAAATAAATAAATAAATAAATGAATGAATAAATAAATAAATATAAATAAATAAATAAATAAATAAATAAATAAATAAACAAAATTCAAGTCCCGATCATAAACACATGTTCATTATTAACATGCTTACAAAGAACTCCGTTGTTAATACCACAGTTATATAAACAGATAAATAAATAAACAATATCAAATTAATAAATGAAATAAGTAAATAAACAAAATTAAATAAATAAAATTAGTAGCAATTTTTTTGTTTGTTTGTTTTTGTTTTTTTGTTCCGTGCTTACAAATAATGTCATTGTTATCCGCACAAAAGCTCCATGGAATCTGCTACAAACTCACCTCTTCCAATTGAACAACAAAATGAATAACTACATAAAAACAAAATAAATAAATACATTAAATGAATAAATAAATGCTTTCGCACAGTTCATGATATGGAACAGCTGCACGATGTCTCCAATCTTCTTGCAAATTGAATCCCATCAAATAAATAGATCATTAAATAAATAAACAAATATATAAACAAATCAATCCACCAACCACTCACTCAATCACTCAATCAATAAGCAAATAAATGAATAAATAAACAAATAAACAGATAAACAGACAGATAGATAGACAGATAGACAGATACATACATACATACATACATTATACATAAATACATACATATACACTATCATTATCAATATTCAAAGTCAAGCCGACCGCACTGAGTCATACCAGAGCTATAACTATCGCAATACGCACACAACCCCTCGCTGACAAAAAACAACAAAAAAACAACAACAACAACAAACAAAAAACAAAAAAGAGTTAAGTACAAACATTGCATTCGCGTACAAAATATAAAGATACAAGATACAACTACAAGATACAAGAATTTTATTTAGCCCAGAGCATCACAAATGGGAAATTGTTTTGGCATTCGCATTAAAATACATACAGGAACAAGAACGCATAAACAATTACAAATGTACACATATGCTCTTACTCTCTCTCACACTCTCTCTCACCCCTCTCCCACCCTCTCCCTCCCCTCATCTCTCTCCCCCTCCCTCTTTGTCGAACACAATATCAAAGATAATGATTAATTCTAAAAATGAACGGTTAAAAAAGCACATCATAAGAGTCAGATGTCTTGGTTAGGACTTTTAACAATGGACAAAAAGGGCAATACTCATTGAAAAACAACGTTGGTAGGTATAGAAAAATGTGATTAAAGATGCAATGCGATATGCACATTAAAATCAAAATGAGTTAAATACAATAAAATGAGTATGTAGACTAAGAGGACAAGGTGAAACTTTTTAAGTCAGCCGACAGAAACACATGCACAAGCAACCGATTTTAAAAAAAGTCACATTCTCGGGTGAGAAGGATCAAGTGTCATGACGGAAATTGGCACATACGCACTCGCACGCACGCAGCCGACACCCCCCCTCCCCCACCCACCCACACACACACATACCGTTGCCCCTGCCGTTGACCGTTCCGCCTAATGTATCACCAGGAGGGGGATGGGGGGGGGGGGTTAAAGCAACAAACCTGAATAGACATGTATAAAGCAATTGTGAACATTAGAACATACATAAAAACTGGCTTAAATTACCTAAAATTGCTTCTGCACACACATTTCGTTACAACCTAAAATGCAGCTCAGACACGTATCCACTTATCCATTCTAAAAGAAAGTATTAAGGAAAATGTCAAAAATTCAATTGTACCGCCATCATTTACTGTTAATTTTTGTTTAAAGCCCAGCCGACTGCGTAGAGCAATATCAGGGCTATAACCGCTTCAAAATATACACAACTTCAACAGGAATAAAAAAAACAAGAAAAGAAAATTAAACACACATCAATGCATTCGCGCACACAATCCAAGGACACGCCCCCGGCGCCGACCACTCCGTCCAACTTATCGCACAGGGGATTTAAAAAAGACACCTGAATACAAATTTAAGACACCACAACACCTAAGGACACCACAACATAATATATAAAAAATAAAAAACAGGCACAAATTACCTAAAACCGCTTCCGCACATCTCACCTGCCCAGAGCCAAAAATGCACCCAATACATGCAACCAATCACCAGTCTAAGAAAAAGTACGTAAGACTTTATCGAACACATACAGGTGAATGGACCAGCAAGGCAGAAAATGATAGGAAGAAATGACAGAAAGCAAAGGAACAAGGAAAAACAAAGACAGTGACAGAAAAGAGGTAATTTTTAGCACAGAATTTCGAGGTGGGGATACTGTTTATACTGAAAGAACCCCCGGCATCCCCACGGGAGGAACCGTCATCACTTACTTATGAAGGTCCACCAGTTCTGCATTGCTTTAAGAACTTCACTTCTTCTAATCCACACAATGTTCAGGAATGGAAATTGCTGGAGACAAAAAACCTTTGAAACCAGGTGGTCCAGGCTCCATCAAGAAGAAAACAAATTATCTGAGATTGAAAGTAATCTATGTATTTCCGGGCATCAGATTCATATACGTTTCACAACAAAAACAAAATCTTCAATGTTTTGTTTTCTCTTAAAGGCCACAAAAACAGAAAACAGGATGTGGAAATATTAATTTATAACCATCCTCGATACAACTTGCGAAAATGATTTTTTTTTCTCTCTTCCAAAAATCCAAAGAACTCGTAGTGTTTGTTTTGTGTGTGTGTGTGTGTGTGTGGTGGTGGTGTGTGTGTGTGTGTGTGTGTGTGTGTGTGTGTGTGTGTGTGTGTGTGTGTGTGTGTGTGTCTGTCTGTGTGTGTGCGTGTGTCTGTGTGTGTGTGTTTGTGTTCGTTCGTTCTTTGATTTAACGTCTTTTGACTATGAGTGATATTAGACGGGGGAAAAATGGAGGATGGGTGTTGGGCGGGTTGGGTTGGGGGCAGAGGGGAGACAGAGTAAGAGACATAAATAGGTGAAAGAATAGAAAAAAAATGGAACAAGAACTTAACACTAACAATTAACATCATCAATGTGAAGGGAAAATTTAACACTAAAGAACAAACTTCGTAAACCTAAAGTAATGCATTAACAGGATTGTGAACCAATGATTCTGAAATTTTAACTGACAAAGATGATCTGAAGTTACTTCTTTAAAATGACTTTCAGAATAGTTTTCTTGTGTAAACATTTTTGGTAAAAAAAAAAATTTAAAAAAAAAAGAACGTAGCAATTTGCAATAAAATAAACATTGAAACTGTGTGAATTGTTCGCCACAAATACACTTGACATTTACAATATTTTGTTTCAATGCATTCAGCTGAATACGAAAATGAACAGCAACATCGATCTCAAATATATGTGGAAGAATACTGCAATTTTTTACAAACATTTGAAATGAAAGTTTTATCATTTGTTGTGTCACAAATTTTCATTGAAATGTTCATAAAAATGAATCCATGAGGCTGATTCTAGCATGTTGCAAGGTTCTTTTACGGAAGTATTAATAATAATACGCAATTCTATAGAATTATCAGAATTGTGTGCACCTTGCTTGGCTGCTCTGTCAACTACTTCGTTGCCGTGAAGACCAACGTGAGAAGGCACCCAGCATAAACTGATATCTCTACCTTTTATCCTTAAACGATGTATTAGATGTGTGTTTGTGTTTTCCTGCCTGTGTGTGTGTGCGTACGTGCGTGCGTACGTGCGTGCGTGCGTGCGTGCGTGTGTGTGTTGTGAGTGTGTTTCCAAGGAATGTCGGATCCGAAGACATTCGCCATACCTGAATATTGCTTCAATCTGATCTAGTTTTGGAATGTTTATTCCCGCAATATGTTTTCCCTGCTTTACTTTTTTATTTTCATCTGTGCTCTCATTGTACGGTCTTGAGTGATACTGAACTCGCTCTTTTAAAATGTCATTCTGACTGGTAACACTTTTTCCAGTTTCGTTTTTGTTAATCGCGTGACAATGATTCTTTTGCTCTTCGATTTCTCTGGGTTTAAAAAGTATTTTGCACTTTTTCTCCTTCAATCTACTCGGATATTGATGTAGCATGAGCTCCTGGCTTTTTCAAGGTAAAGTATTCCTAACTGTTATTTTACTCTCAACATTTCCGTTCGTATATTTTCATTGTCATCATCGTTAACATGTTCCTCTTCAAGTTGTTTATAACGTGACTGTGATGATAGTAGTTTTGTTTTGTTTTGTGTAATCCAAAACAAGTGTGACTACCCGCGTTCAAGCAAACTGGAACCAGAAAAAACACGAAAAAAGAATAAGAACGCGTATTTAATACAACCAGACAAAACAGGCGCAAATTTTCGGCCAGTATAAGATCACAAACAAACAGACAGCAGATACAAAAATTAGGAGAAAAAGACTGAAACTTCCCTGCTGCTCCGTCCAGTGTCGTGTATTTTTGTTTTTTGTTTTTTTGTTGTGTTGTGTGTGTGTGTGTGTGTGTGTGTGTGTGTGTGTGTGTGTGTGTGTGTGTGTGTGTGTGTGTGTGTGTGTTGTGTGTGTGTGTGTGTGTGTGTGTGTGTGTGTTTTCTGTTACAAGCTTGATATTTTCCGTATTCCACATGTAATTCTCTTATTTTTATGCTGTGTATTTGTTTCCCATTGATCGATGTTAAGAGCAGTGTCATGAGTTCCATCATTATTCTCTGTGTGATTAAACTGTCCAATAGATCATTCATAAAAGTGGTGAAGATGATAGCCTAGCCTTTGACAATCTATTGTTGAAACGATAACAACGTGGCCCTCTTAGAAATCACAGCTTGTAATACAACTGCAACAGCTTTATGGTTGATGGTAAGAACCAATAAAAGTGTACACCAAATACAGTATTGCAGTACTTCACTGCCAAAACAATAGGTTTATGGTCGATGTAAAAAAAAAACCAAAAAAACAAGGAATGTGTAATAAATAAAACACAGTACTTCTTCACCTCCAAAACAATAGTGATATATGGTCGGCGACAATAACCAATAAATGTTCACATGAAATACAGAACTGCGATACTTTCTCACTGCTTAACTCATAACTGCCTTATGTCCTAGCAATGAAGGTGTTTACCAACTAACGTCTTTATCATCGGTATAGAATAACCTCCATACATCATTCACACACACGATTCTTATCGATTCTTTCAATCGTTCTACTTCGATTTTCCAGTGTGGATTTCTAGCTTGAATATCAAGCTCATTGCGTAATGCAGAACCGAAATCGACCACAATTATCACATTTCTGTGTACACGATCATTCCATATGTTCTGAAAGGAAAGGAATGGGGAAAATCCTTTCCTTTTTGCGTGGATATACTCGCCACAAATTGCCCTTTTTTCCCGCACCTTCAACTGTATCAAGCCCACATTGATTTTTTCCCCGCATTAGCGCATAGTCCAGAGTCCTGAAAGTCTTTTGATCAAAATCCGGCAGTTGAATGTTTACGAGGTCAGTTCATATCATGTTGCGTTTTGCCCAGCCGACCAAGGGCATATTAGGGCTAGCACCACGATATACAACTTTTTAGGAGAAAGATGGGCAAAACTCGCTCACCTTCTCCATCACTGCCTGATATCATTTTTATGCACAATTATCACACAAGACACACACACTATCATTATCATTACTGTTTAAAACCCAGCGGAGCCATATCAGGGCTATGAATTGGACGGAGTGGTCAACGCCTGGGGCATATCCTTACATGTACATTATATGCGCAAATGCATTGATATGTGTACCTGATTTTCTTTTCTTTTCTTTTTCCAGGTTCAAAGAGATGGTAATAACCCTGATATGGCTCCGGCCATAGCACGCCCAACTCTGGGTAGGAGCCGGTTAGAGCCGAAAAAAGCCCACAAAGATGTTTGAAGAGGCCGATGGGGATTCGAATCCACAACCTTCCAATCGGTAGTCCGTTGCATTTACCACTATACCACGACGACTGGTCAACTCCATATCATTCTTGTGGGTAGACAGGAGGCCACACGCAGTATTATGTTTCACCAACAAACTCATGCAGGCAGATCAGAAGGCAAGTTCAAGTTCATATTGCTTATAGCCCAACCGACTACTACAGCCATATCTGGGCTAACACAACGTTAAAAACGACAACCCGGTTAAGATAAAGGACAACAGTTAAAAACCATGCTCACCGTTAACCTTGCTAGTCTAAAATGCAATTCAAGAAAAACAGCCGTCAAATCCTATCAAGTGAAATCTACTGATCTCATATAAAAACTGGAAAATTGCATTGGGGGGGGGGGGGGGGGGGACGTCTCGGGAAGAGGTGCTTTAATTCCAGTGGTAGGCTGATAAAATACCAGTATAAAATATAGAATAGGTAAAACAAAGTCTAGGTAGGGCCTCAGGACCTGGCCAGCTCATGGGTTTACATGTATGTGCAGGCTTAAGGCATGTGCCACGGTCACCATACACGCGGCACCTGTGACGTTAGTGCATATGGAATTCGTTCCGAGCGCGGAGACGTCTGAAACTGTGGAGTCCGCCGTGTAGTGCTTTTGTCTCACATCGTACAAAAGTCCAAGTAATCGAGGAGGTGGTGTCTGATGCCCAACGACTCGTCACACGGTATACACCATGGTGCTTCTTCATTTTTTAAAAGGTACGAATGAGTGTAGGATGTAAATCAACCTCTGCGCCAGCTATATGGTCTCCATATTAAAACATGTTTCTTTTCTTTTTTCTTTTTTTTTTTTTTCGCGGGACGGTAGGCGGATAAAATTTAATACGCTCTGCATGACACCTGTCGTCGAATTAGGATTCGAGCTGACGAGGAAAAAATGCGCTTTCAGCATGAACGCTGGCGTCCTTGTGCGTGCAATGAGTACAATGAGCCTTATGTGCCCAGGTATATTTGTCGTGCAAAGCTGGAGGAAAAACGAAACATGTTGTTTAGTGAAACCATTGTCTCCGGTGGACTGCATGCACCGACCCCCCCCCCCCCCCCCCCCCCCCCCCCCCCCCCCCCCCGTCTCCTTAACTCTTATCCACAAGCTGCATAAAAAAAAAGAATAAATAATTTTTTTTTTAAAATTAAAAAGATAATCCTTTCACTCCCTTAATATAACCACCATTTCCCAACATCCGGCAGCAAGCTGGTAAATAGGATGAGGACTAAAAGGGAAAAGTTTCCGCTTTACATGCACCGACTCCCCGTCTCCTTAACTCTTATCCACAAGCTGGGAAAAAAACCTCTTACATCCTTTCACTCCCTTAATCTATCCACCACTTTCCAGCATCCGGCAGCAAGCTGGTGGATAGGATGAGGAGGGAAGTGAAAGGGTTAATTTTTGGTCTGCTATCGTGGCTTATAATGCAGTGAGCTGGTGGATGTGGTGACAGAATGAAAGGGTTAAGCAGATTCAGTCGATTTGCGAACGTAACGTATATTTCCTCTCTCTCTCTCCTCTCTCTCTCTCTCTCTCTCTCTCTCTCTCTCTCTCTCTCTCTCTCTCTCCCCCTCTTCCTTCCTTCTGTGTATCACCTCCCCTTTATCAAGAATAACAATGCATGATTATTGTTGCTATTTTCATTGTTGCTATTTTCATGTATGTCTTGATCCTTTAATACGTTTACACATGTATGACATGTCTATAATGCTGTACATATATATATCTTTATCATTACCATGATTTCCTTTTGTCGAATGTAAAATTGACTTGATTTTATATTTATTTATTCATTCATTTATTTATTTTTCTTTCTTTCTTTCTTTCCAACACAGATGCGTGCGGACGCGAGTGCGTGCGCGCACACGCACACACACATACCAACCACACACACACACACAACACACGTACACACACACACAAACAAACACACACATATATACACACACACACACACATCTATTCTATCTCTCTCTCTCTCTCTCTCTCTCTCTCTCTCTCTCTCTCTCTCTCTAAGGGCTTAAAAATGAATGTACAGTAAGAAATCTGGTAATATACGTCCATAACGCTCTTAACTGAGGAGAGGTTGCTTTGTCTTACAGTTAGTTTCTAAGATGTGTGACTGTTACGCCTATTCATACGCTCTTGTTGCATATTATTGAATAATGACTATTGTATGACCCATATTTTGTTCCCAAAATATTTGAAGTATGCCTTAACTAAAAACGACTGTATTAAAAAAAAAAAAAACTATTATATTTTGTGTTTGTATTATGCGCATAATGTGTTCACAATCTTTAAATGGCGTTTCGGTCTTACTGAATACATTTCTATTCAGATTCTCTCTCTCTCCTCTCTCTCTCTCTCTCTCCTCTTCTCTCTCTCCCTCTCTCTCTCTCTTCCCTCCCCCTCTCCCGTCCCTCTGTCTCTCCACAGCAGTCACTTTGCTTGTAATGAGGCTAAACTTGTATTTATCAACAGACGTGACAAATTCATTTTTTACAGAAAAGTCCTTTGTTCATGTGCACATGTTTTTTCTCCCTAGGAACAAAAATAACACTGGTACAGTTTATTGATATGATTTCTATTTCAAATACTTATTTTGTATGGACTTAGCACACTTAGGTAAAAAAAATCGGTGCATGCAGCAGAATTTATAGGCGTCCTGTTTGTTATTTACTTATTGATTTTTTTTAATGGACTCAGCACACATACGTCAAAATTGATTTGTTTTTTGTTTTTTAATGGACTCAGCACGCTTAGGTCAAAATATCGTGCATGCAGTTGAGCATATATTTGTCCTGTATGTGTGCACGTGCGTGTGTGTGTGTTTTATGAGCGTGTGTGCGTGTGTGTGTGTGTGCGCGCGCGCGCGTGTGTGTGTGACTAAGAGAAAGAGTGAGTGTTGTGTGTGTGTATATATTATATATAATTTAGTGTGTGTGTGTGTGTGTGTGTGTGTGTGTGTGTGTGTGTGTGTGTGTGTGTGTGTGTTGTGTGTTTGTGTGTGTGTTAGTGCGAAAGCAAGCGGCTGTGTGTGTGTGACGTGTGTGTGTTGTGTGTGTACGTGTGTGCAGTGTGTGTGCGTTGTGTGTGTGTGTGCGCGCGCGCGCGGTCTGCAAGCGTGCATGCATGTGCATGTGCTCGTTCGTGCGCGCGGTGTGTGTGTGTGTGTAGTGTGTGTGTGGGGTGTGTGTGTGTGTGTGTACGTGTGCGCGTGTGTGCGCGCGTGTGTGCGCGTGCTTGCGTGTATGTGTGTGTGTTGTTTGCAATTTTTCTTTTCCCTCATATCCTGCTTTGCACCTGTGTCACGTACCGTATACCCCAATCGTATCCACAGCTGTTCAACCACCTCAAAACCCACCACAACGAAGATCAACATGAAAACAGGGGCATAACAGGCCACAGAATCTGGGACAGTTTTTGAAACTGCTTGTGATGAATGGGGACAGGGAGGAAAAAAACAAAACAAGAAATTAAAAACCACACTGTGATCCGGGTCGCCTGAGGTTTACACCCATGATCCATTCTATGCGTTATCAGCATGCACTCTAACCAACTGAATTAACTCTTTTGGCTCCCGCGCCCTATCCAACAACTGCAAAAAAAACAAAAAAAACTTAACCCTTTCTCCTCCCTCCCCCCCTCAAAGGGTTAAGTTTTTGCTTTTGCTACCAGTCGCCGTGGTGTAGTGGTTAACAAACGGACTATAGACTGGACGGTTGTTGGTTCAAATCGACGTCAGTCCCTTCAAAAAGCATTGTGTGTGTGTGTGGGGGGGGGGGTCGGCTCTAATTGGCTCCTACCCAGAGTTGGGCGTGCTATGGGTTCACTGGGAAGAGTGCGACCACACAGTCGAGTTTCATCTTTTTCACGGATTCGGTATCGGTATCTCTCGGGCCTGGTTGACGCCAGGATATATTATGATAGTCAGCGTAGAGACAGCCATCCTCTATCGTCATCATCATTGTCGCATTGTAAAAAAACAAAAAAAAAAACTGTGCCAGCTTCTGAGGCCATTAAGGTAGCACCAAAAAAATGGTGAAAAAAAAGGTGGGCACAAAGGTAACCTCCCTGAGTGCTATGATCCTAAAAAAAGTTTTTGTTTGCACAATTGGTTGACGATGCAGGATGCTGGTGGGCAGAGTGTGGGAGTCAAACATTAACGGGCCACTTAAAAAAAAAAACGAATCCGCTCGAGATTCGAACCCACGCCTCCTGTGTTTGCCGAATGGCGCTTCAGCGAAATGAGCGAGCAAACTAATTTGTGTCTCTTTGGAAAACCGGTAAAATCCACGCTTCATACTGGCGTTGTTAGGATTTTGAACGCAAAACAATTATAATCATAAATCACTTCAATCAACCGCTGTTCTCCAAACTGCTTTGGTTTCGCTGTAAATTACACACCCGCAATACACAGAATGTAATGCACACGGTAATATTGATAACACACCAACAACACACACACACACACAACACACACACACACACACACAAAACACAACTCTCTCTCTCTCTCTCTTTCTCCCCCCCCCCCCATCCTTTTTTTTAAATAACCTAGCGGGCTCGAAGCAGAAAGCTGGTGGATAGGGTGAGGGAATCGAAGGTTAAGTTTTTGCTTTGCTAGACTGGTTAACGATGCAGGATGGTGGTGGGCTGGGTGCGGGAGTCAAAGGGTTAACGGGGCCACTAAAAAAACAAAAAAACAAAAACAAAAAACCCACCTGTGTACCACTTAAGATTCGAACCCTCACCTCCTGTGTTTGCCGAATGGTACTTAAGCGAAGCGACTGAGCGAAGTAATTTGTGTCTCTTCGGAAAACCTGTAGAATCCACTCTTCACACTTAGGTTTTTAGGATGTTGAACGCAAAACAGTTATAATCATAAATCACTTTAGTCAACCGCTGTTCTCCAAACTGGTTTTGTCTCGCTGCGCATTACACATCCGCATTTAACAGAATGTAATTGCACGCGGTAATACTGACAACACACACACCATACATACACATTCTCTCTCTCTCTCTTTCTCTCTCTCTCTCTCTCTCTCTCTCTCTCTCTCTCTCTCTCTCTATCTATCTATCTACCTATCTACCTATCTATCTACCTCTCGAGCTGCTCTCTCTTTCTGATGGTACAAGCGGAGAGCTGAAAGACAAAAAGGATTAATAACTGGGTTAAGTGGGACGGAAAGGGGGAGAGAAGGGGCGGGGGATGCCCCAAGCAACTCGACAGGGTGCCGAGTCGCTATTCTCGCTTTCTTTGTTCCCCCCACCCCACCCCATGGTTTTTTTTAAAATAATCCTCCTAGCGGGCTTGATAACATCTATTACCTCGTGTTCAATCCATCCCAGCCTGCCACATTTAAAAAAAATGGCATGATGGCCTGTTCGCAGCCCTTATTAATCATACGAGTGAAGTTAGCTTGTTCAGTACTTCAAAAGGTCGTATTTCAAACACACACGCCCACCCTCCCCCTTTCAAGACCTTGCCAGCGCATAGGTTTTGCACAGGCTCAAGGAGTCTGCGAGGTATCTGCTGGCAGATCTGAGTGGAGCACATATGGAATTGTCCATGTGCGAAGAATCCCTGTTGGACAAAAACTCTGAGCAGGCCGTGGAGTAACCTGTTTTTCCTCTCCCCCTCTCTCTGTCTCTCTCGGTCTGTCTCTGTCTCTTTCGGTCTCTGTCTGTCCGTCCGTCCGTCCGTCCGTCTGTCTGTCTGTCTCTGTCTGTCTGTCTGTCTGTCTGTCTCTCCTTGTATTGTTTCCTTTTCTTTTGAGTGCTTCACACGGTTTTTGTCTTGTTGTTGTTGTTGTTGTTGTTGTTTTTCCTCTTTGGTTGTTGTTAAAGACACGTGGTGGTAACTTTAATAGACACATACACATACTCTCTGTAAGTTTGTCAGAAGAATGGACAGTTTAACAGTTTCGTTAAAGTTTCGCAATGTGGTATAATGCTTTGTTTTCTCTCTTGACTTAGCGTATAAGTGTGTCTGTGTGTGACATACATTTCTTTTCTTTCATCTTTTTTTTTTTTTTTTTTTGGTCTTCTTTTCTTTTTTCATTTTTTCCTCTCCAGCATTTTTTTTTTTCTTTCTATTTTTTTTTGTTTTTGTTTTTTGTACTGTTCATTTCCGTCACTAGCTTTGCATTAGATACAGCCCCTTGCTAAAGTCTTCCTCCACAGCATCACGTTGGTAACAGTCATCGATCGAGTAAATACCACCATGCAACATACACACACACGCGCGCACACACACACACACGCACATACACACTTTCTCACACACAGACGCATGCACGCTCTCTCTCTCTTTCTTTCTCTCTCTCTCCCTCTTTTTTCACTCTCCCTCCCTCTCTCTGTCTTTGTCTTTTTCTCTCTCTCCTCTTTTTTTTCCTTCTTTACAAACGATCCTTTTTTTTTAAGAGATATCAAAAGGAAGGCTGTTTCATATCGATTGGTGAGTGTTTGTGTGAGTGTAGGTCGCTCTCTCTCTCTCTCTCTCTCTCTCTCTCTCTCTCTCTCTCTCTCATCACTCTCTCCTTCCCTCCCTCCCTCACTCCACCCCTATTCTATCTTACGTATGCATGTGTGTGTGTTATGTGTATATGAGCATATGTGTATATATGTATGTGTGTGTGTGTGTGCGTGTGTGTAAGTGTGTGTGTGTGAGCGCGCGCGCGTGTGTGTGTGTGTGTGTGTGTGTTGTGTGTGTGTGTGTGTGTGTGTGTTTAAGTGTGTGTGTTTAGTGTGTGTGTGTGTGTGTGTGTGTGTGTGTGTGTGTGTGTGTGTGTGTGTGTGTGTGTGTTTGTGTATGACGTACGAACACATGTTAAGATTTTCTCAGCTCTTTCGGGATAGGTACTAGCGTCAAAAGTGTTGAACACTGCACAGTCACAAGTACAAAAGGTGCAAAAACAAGTAGGCCCCTGAGTGGTCGCCAACACATAAAAGGGTAAAGAAAATTAAGTACACATATCAATGCATTCGCGCACATAATCTGAGATGCCCCTGGTGTTGACCACTCCGTTCAATTTATCACACAGGGGATTAAAAAAAAAACTGAATACAAATTCAAACATATCTAAAAACACTAAACCATACGTGTATAAACGGCCTTAAAATACCTAAAATTGAGTCTGCCGTGTTCTTGCTGCGTGGCGCATGGCCAATGTATTTTGGTCCTATCTTTTTGATGTCTGTTAGTAGTTTTCTGGTGGTATCAAGTTCTTCCAGGACACTTTCATTAATTTGTTCTTCTACCTGTCCATATGGCACGTAGTAGTCTCCGATGAAACCACATCACTGCTGCCTCAATTCTTCTGCAATCAGTTTTTTTCTCAGAGCAAAGTAGGCTGGACTATTTGTAGGAAAGATCCAGTGGGACCTAATGCTAGTGTATGCGTGCGTGCGTGTGGTAAACAATCAAAAAAGTCAACCAACACACAAACAAAACAGGACAAACAAATGAATACAATGAAGTCTGAACTTTGTTCAACATGGGGTTCAGCGCACTCGGACAATCCCATATCCGCTTTACTCAAATCATCTGAGAGAATCCCTTGGCTTCATAAAACTCTATGCACTGGGAAGGTCTTGAAATGGTGAGGAAGGAGCGGAGAAGGTACCTGTGAAACGCTAAACTGACACCACTAGAATGATGGAAACATTCAGATGGGCAGCGAAAGGGCCAGTTTGTAAAGTTGCAGGTTGGGATTGAAGACAATGATTAAGAAATGAAATTTTGATTATACAGCTCTACCAAAAGAACCAACCAACCCACGTACAAAGCACTATGGAAAAAAAAAACCCAGCAGTGCCATAAGCATAAATCGCATTCGTTTGCATTATGTGACATACATTGGTCGAGTGTCCTTCAGAAAGCCAAGGTGCTGAAAAGTAGGTTCAGCTGTTGTTTTGTTACTTCGTGAACTGTTTGGAAACAACAGGTGCTCAGCTGCAAGGTATCGACTTTCAGCTTCCATTTATGACCATACATGCATACGAGCTCTCTCTCTCTGTCTCTGTCTGTCTGTCTGTCTGTTTGTTTGTTTGTCTGTCTGTCTGTCTGTCTCTCTCTCTCTCTCTATCTATCTATCTATCTATCTATCTATCCCCTCTGCCTGTCTGTCTGTCTCTATCTGTCTCTTTCTGTCTGTCTGTCTGTCTCTCTCTGTCTCTCACTCTATCTATCTATCTATCTATCTATCTATCTATCTATCTATTTATCTAGCCATTATCTATCTATCTATCCCCTCTGCCTGTCTGTATCTGTCTCTTTCTGTCTCTCTTTCTGTCTGTCTGCCTGTCTGTCTGTCTGTCTGTCTGTCTGTCTGTCTCTCTCTCTCTCTCTCTCTCTCTCTCTCTCTCTCTCTCTCAGGTTAAGGCATATAAAAGGCAAACACAACTGGGTGTCAAATGTGCGTTCTTGCTTGCTTGAATATGGATAAGCTGTAAGAATTAATCGAAGTGTTTTTTAAAGTGAAGGACTTCATACGTGTGCTCTGTCACTGTTTGATGGATTGTATATGGCAAAGGTGGAACGATCACGCTCAAAGAACGTTTTGTAACAGCGCAAAGTTAAGTCATATATGACACTGGATATGGACAGACATTTTACATACAGTATAATATGGCAACAAGATTTACATTTGGCATGTCAGCTCGAAGAACGTTTTCTAACAGTGCAAAGTTAAATCATATATAACACTGGATAATGGACAGATATTTTACATATATATATATATATGGCAACAATATTTAGATTTGGCATGTCAAAAATCAATTAACAAGATTTAAATTTGGCATGTCAGAAATCAATGTATATTATCTAAGATACAGATCTCACAAAGGGAGTGATATATTGAAGAATTCATTGTGTAAAAACTCGAAAGAAGACCAAGTGCTCTTCTGGATTTCTTGTCCAGCACTCCAAAATATATTCGACAAATTCTTTTGATCCAATGTGTATTACAACCTTATACTTACTCTACTCATGTCATCTACTGTGCCTGATATTCTACAAGATCTATCTTTGTTTTTGTATAAATCATTTTAATTTAGAGATAAGCCTATAGCGCCATCAAGATGCAGTGCACATGTTAATACTCTGGTTTGTTCTGCTTACATTGATCGACTTGTTAACATTTTTATTATTCCCAAACCAAGTTCGACATGGTGTGCTTATGGTCTCTAAACATGAAAGCACAATGAGAAATGTGTCACTATATTTTTATAAGGCATTTGAGATTAGATCTGTCACTATATCATGAAAATAAGATATGATCATAAATGATGCGATTGTCATGACATCGACTGATCATGCTGGTTTTATGTGTGTGCGCCTTCATAAAAAGGCAACAGCACAATGTATGAATAAGCCATCTGAATTCTGAACTCTCTCTCTCTCCTCTCTCTCACACACACACACACACACACACACACACACACACACACACACACACACACACACACACACACACACACACACACAATTACAATTACAACAATTACAACAATATTTTATTTATATAGCGCAAAATCTTGATAAAATCAAATCTAAGCGCTGAAGCAGACACACACGCACGCACGCACGCACACGCACACACACGCACGCACACACACACACACACACACACACACACACACACACACACACACACACGCATGGTATAAATGGGGAGAAAGAATAAAAGCAATAAAAGCAAGAATAAAAGCAATGGAAAATTATAGAGCATAGCATATACAATTATATATTATAACCATGTGATTCCCCTCCGAGCGGAGACAGGCTGCAGAGGGGGGGGAGGGGGGGTTGAGTGAGGTTAGGATTTTATGCGGAGGAGAAAAGGTGAGTTTTGAGAGCGGACTTAAAGGAGACAAAAGTAGGTTGCTGACGGACTGAGAGAGGAAGTTTGTTCCAGGAGAGTGGACCAGAAACAGAGAAGGCTCGTGGACCATAGGTATTGAGCTTAGTGCGTGGAAAGCGAAAAGTCAGAGGATCGGAGGCAGAGCGGAGGGTACAATTACAATTACAACATTACAACAATATTTTATTTATATAGCGCAAAATCTTGATAAAATCAAATCTAAGCGCTGAAGCAGACACACACACAACACACACACACACACACACACACACACACACACACACACACACACACACACACACACACACACACACCCGTCTAATATCACTGATAGTGAAAAGACGTTAAATTAAAGAACGAACACACACACACACATACACACACACACACACACACACACACACACACACACACACACACACACACGCACGCCCCACACACACACACACACACACACACACACACACACACACACACACACACACAGAGTCGACTCTTCCAGTGTGTTTGCCGTTGTTCCGTTGTTGTTTTTCAAGCTAGTCTGCCCCTCTACAGTTTTCTGAACCATAAGTGAACGTAACGTAAGACCAGTCACGTTTCTCTGCTACGTCAGAAAACCACCGCAAAGATGGATTATTTCCCTCTCGCCACAGACCCAATTACTCATTCGTTCCCAATTCAAACGGCGGCTTGCTACTACTACATTGTTTGCACTGTTTTCCAGAAATGGTTCGCCCGGATCAGGAAGAAACAGTGTGTTTAAACACTACTGGTCGTTGGACGAGTATCAAAACCCTTATCATTGGAAGCCGGGGAAGGACGAGAAGGGGGGGGGGGGGTAGGGGGGAGGGAGGTAGAACG
>JAPXFY010000027.1:47088356-47100856 GCA_030674185.1 Monoplex corrugatus
TCCAAATCCCCCTTCCTCATAAAATGGCATGTAAATGTTGCCTGTCTTTTCCTAATCTTCCTTATGAGTGATCTACTTGTGTCTGCCTCCATCAAGATTGTCTCGTTTGTTTTCTTTGCTGTCCATGGAACTCTCAACATTCTTCTGAGAAACCACATCTCGGCTGCCTCAATCTCGTTCTGGCTTTGTTTGTTGACTGTCCACACCCCGCATCCGTACAACAGTATTGGTTAAACAAAAACAACAACAACAAATCCTTCAGATCGGTTCTCTCCATATAGTAGGCTACTGATTAGACCGTACGGTGGAAGGGTGAACAATAGGAGCAGGGGAGGACGGAGCGTTCCACTGTTCCCCGTACAAATGAAAATCGTCTAAAAGCACGTATATGAATAGACGATAAAAGAAATAACGAACGAACAAATGAAAATTAGAAACGCTGTAAAGACTTTAGATCTAACAACAGCATGTTTCGATTTAGATCTATCTGCACGGTTTAGTGTGCACTTGAATTAAATCTATCTAGATCTGTTACCCGATTGAATCCTAGAATGTGATCAAAACGTCTTAGATTAGCCTAGTTTTTTTTTGTTTTTTTTTTTTTTGTTTGTTTTTGTTTTCTTTTTGTTTTGTTTTTGTTGTTGCTTTTTTTTGTTGGCTTTTGTGTTGTTTTGTTTCTTTTTTCGGGTTTGTTTCAAACTTAACTGTAACCCTTGTTCTACGCACAGCCCTCACCTACCGGATCCTTAATCTACTCGAGGAGAAAACTTATCCAAAGGGTGCAGGTTCACATACACTCACTTCACATACACACACACACACACACACACACACACACAAAGATTCAGAGTATGGGAGAGGAGCGCCTCCCCTCCACATCCCCTAAAAATTAACGGGGAAAAAAATGAAATAAATAAATAAATAAATAAATAAATGAATAAATAATAAAATACTGGACTCACCTCTCTACAAAACACTGCAGTAGAGTTGATGCCGATAGAAGCAGCAGCAGTAGTAGCAGTATAAAACCCAGAGAACAGGCAGCACCACAAAACCACACCGCATAAGTATCACCAGTGGTAAAATAGATCACAATGGTCACCGCACCATCTCACTACAACAACCAATACACTCATGTCACCACGGCTCTCAAAAAAACACACCACAAAACCAGCAGAACAACGCATTTTGGTAACAGTAATACGAGTAGTATTTGCTGGTATTTTCGTAACTACACGCAGACGATTGTTGTACCCGGTTTTTCAAAAACTTTGAAGAAGTAATAAAAAACGAAAAGAACAAAAGAAAACCTGCGAGAACCTTACGCGTACCGGCCCGTCCTGGGATAAACTAGGTCAAACAGTCGCCTAATGGAGGCCAACTGCTCGGAAATAGGTCATTGTTACGCGGGTTAAACGACGCACGCATGCATTCCATGCTGCCCAACCTGGCCTACTATTTTGCAAGCGTTACTTCCACGGCTTCACTCACCGCGTGCGCTTCTTCCTCTTGTCCCGGATATGCACGCGGCTCGCTCGCGCGGTGTACTATTATTAAGTTGTGTTCCGGCCGCTCGACATACTGTGTGTGCTGCTTGCGTTGAGTTTACAACACTAAAACCACAGCTAGAATGAAAAGAGGTCGATTTTTTTGTCAGGTGAGAAACCCGAGATACCAACCGCCTGATCTTGGGGGGTGGGGATGGGGGGGGGTGGTTCTCACTGGGGGTGGAGGGAAAGGGGGCTGGTCGGGTGTTTTGATAGAACCGTGGACTCGGAAATCTGGAGTTCAATCCCCAGCCCGTAACATGAAAACCTGGCTCATTCCCTGCTCATTTTAACGTTTCTGATAGTAGAAAAAACACGAATATAGGATCAGAACGCGATTTTAACACAACCAGACAACAAGACAGGCGCAAATTTTCGGCCAACTGACCTTTGTCAAATGAAAACGTAAGATCACAAAAGAACAATGTAAAATGACACAAACTTTCCTGCTGCTTCGTTCAGTAGGAGAAAAAGATTGAACTGAAATCATAACATAACATGTTTGTGAGTAAACAGTAAGAAGTGGGAAGAGGGGAGGCAAATACGATGTCAGGGAGGAAGTGAGGTGAATTTTGCAATTTGAATAGTGCTTATGCCATAGTAGTAGTGTTTTATCCTGAAGAGGGTCCAGAGCCAAAATGATGATGCACTCGCTGAGAATAGTTTTTTTTTAATGTAAGTGTATTACTATTAAATAATGCACGAACAGATATATATATATATATATATGTGTGTGTGTGTGTGTGTGTGTGTGTATACATATATATATATACATACACTCACATATGTATATATACAAACACATGCATAACACACACACACACACACATGCATACATATGGATACACATCCCCACATAAATGTATACATAAAAGAAAATATAAGCATATGATCGACTAAATGAAAAAAAAAAATTGAGCGGTATGTGCCTAGTGCAACGAATCCAGCCTGACCTTGGAATAGAAAGAAAAAAACACCATATCAACCAACAGCCAAGGGGCTGAAGGCAAAACCGGAGTCCCCCGAGGAAAATAAAACCTTAGTCAGACACGGCTGGGCCTGTCTTGTGAAGCGAGAATGAAAACAGCTAAAAAGCATAAAGCCATACGCTCAGCCGTGAAGCAGAGACCTCACTGAGGTGGGAAAATGGTGATGGTATGGTCTGTTGCAATAGGGTAAGAAATGGAGAGGGGGAATGAAAGTATCGCTAATAAAATACGGGCACGCTGAAAGAAGATTGTATGCATAAATTAATCCAAGCAACATGCACACTAACTACACACGAAGAACAAGGAAGTTAGTATATACCTATACATGTGCATTAGAGCGAATACACACGCACACATGTACACACCAGGGTTAAAGTACATGTACAAAGAGCCATGTTCTTACGAAGAAATACAAACGAATGCGGATAAAAGCACACGAAGTTACATGATACTGCATCCTGTTGAGGAAATCGTCATGGTTTGTCATTGAAACCGTGTGGCTTGCGTGTTCTCAGTTTATCTGTGAAATGGGATTGTCTGTCTTTCCTGTCTAAAGTGCTGTTACTGTATAGGAGTTACAGACCTTTCACACGGATATCGTTGATCGAGTGATCTGGTTGGTTCAAATGATCTGTTATAGTTTTTTTTTTTATCTCTTTGATGTCAGATACCAGTCAAGTGTTCTTTGAAACGTGTAACAAGGGTTCAAGTTCATACTGTTTGTAGCCCAGCCGACTACTAGAGCCATATCAGGGCTATGTATTAAGTTTCACCAGTGTACAGTTGAAAACATTTACAGCAGCTGATCACGTATACAATGTTGTCCGTTTGACAGTTAAAAATGTTTTGTGATTTTCATGAGATTTGGGGGGCCTCTGACTGTAGTGGCTGAGTACACGAAAGGACATGTCTAGCATTTAGGTTTATTACAGAGAGATGTTCCTGGGGGTTGGCTGGCTGGTTTTTCTAAGTCTTGAACGTGCCAGCAAGTCACGGAGGTTCGTGTCTCTCTGTATAGTAATTATAATAATAATTACAATATTTATATAGCGCAAAATCTTGATAAAATCAAATCTAAGTGTATGTACTCCACCCAAATTTGTCAGCGATTTTTTTTAATCTGGCAGACTCCCTGAGCCTGTGCAAAACACTACGCACTGGAAAAGTCTTGAAATTGGGAGGGGCGAGGAGAAAGGACTTATGAAACATTAAACTGACATCACCATCATCATCATCATCAAGTGCCCTGCCACATGGCGTTGGCGATCATGGCCCTCCATATGCATCTATCCCTAGTGGACGACGCAAGCACATCTTCCACCATTTCTGTCTTCAGCCATCCTGCAAGTCCGTCCAACATTTTCTCACTGGGTCTACCTGGTGCTCTCTTTCTCTCCAGCTTCCCTGTTACACAGTCCTAAAACAAAGTGGAACTCTGTAGCATTGTCACCTTCATCTCAATTCTCATCATCATAGCACTGATAAAAAAAAAAGAAATATGTCCCAGATTTCTGTGGCCTCCTTCATGCCCTGCTGTCATGGTGAGTTCAGCTTAAGTGGGTTTTGAGGTGTGTTGGAGAGCTGAATGAGCAGGGTGATGGTAGTGACTGATATTCCTTAACAAGAAACACCTCGAGGGTGCGGATGGGGCCCAGAGCACCAAGGCCTCGCCACTCTCCGGACAATCATCTCCAAAGCTCCTGATGCCACTCGACAGGTCATTTTATCAAGCAAAGAGGGGCTGTTCATGCGCTGCATGATCCTTTCGGACCCAGTAATAATATTAATAATGATAATGAAAATGCTAATAGTAATAACAATCAGAAGAAGAAGAAGAAGAATGATAACAATGATGATGATAATGTAAAAAAATATAATGATAATAATAATTACAGTATTTATACGGCGCCAAATCTTGGCAATTTAAGTCAAAGCACACTCACGAAAACAGGCATACGCATACAATCAACAAAGACCACTTTACAATATTTAATACACAGACTGAGGGAAAGAAGTAGTTGTAGAATTCGTTGTTGGGAACAGAGGTGGGTTTTTAAATTGGATTTAAAAGCAGAAAGGCGAAGGCAGAGCGGAAGTCTGTTCCAGGCTGACGGTTCTGAGACAGTAAAACAACGCTGGCCAACACTTGATAGTTTAAATCTAGGGACCTGAAGGGAAAGAGTGTCTGAAGCTGAGCGCAAGGTGCGAGCTGGTGTATAAATATTGATGTTGTCGCAAAGTTATGAGTTACAGTCATCAGTTACCTTGTTTACAAACCGAATGGCAAGGTGGGGGAGATGACAGACCCGGGACATAACCATCAGGGGTGGGGTGATGGTAGTGAAGTTATTCGTAATGATAATGATTTCGTTTGTACAGCGCGATCAAGTGCTTGTCAAACTATGCTTGTTGCATTTTCATATTTACAACAACAACAAAAAACAACAAAAAAGAAAGAAAAAGGGGTGAGGGGTGCCCAGATCCATACATCAATGAAGAATAAACATAATCAGTCAGGTCCATCCATTAACCCTTTGAATCCCGCACCCTATCCACCAACGGCAAAAAATTTAACCCTTCGACTCCCTCACCTCACCCTATCCACCACCTTCCTGCAGAAAGTTGGTGGATAGGGTGAAGGAGTTAAAGGGTTAAGTTTTTGCTTTGGGCAAGCATAGTTGACAATGAAGAATGCTGGTGGACGGAATACAGAAGTCAAAGGGTTAATGAAGCATAAACAAGGTCAAGTCTGATGCATACATTAATACAGTTCAAGTCGTATACATGTAATGACTACAGTTTAACACAGCCAGCTAATAGTGCAGTATGTACGTAACCCGGACACATACATTAATGGCGTGTAATTATAGTCACGAGGGTACATGCATTAATGCAGTATAAACATTGTCAAGCGAATGCATCTATTAATATTAATGCAGTGTACTATATAGTTGGACGCATGTATTTAAAATGCCGTGTAAACATAGTTGGATACACACAGTAATGCACTATAAACAGATTCAGCTTATCAGGAACAACAACAGTTCATAACATGGCACCAGAAGTAAGTGGTGGTGGTACTGTGGTTTCTAAGAAGGATGTCAAGAGTCCCATGGACAGCAAAGTAAACACACAGACAGTCTTGAAGGAGCCAAACACGTACACACACACACACACACACATGCACGCGCACACACACACACACACACACACACACACACACACACACACACACACACACACACACACACACACACACACACACACACACACACACACACACTTGAAGAAGAAGATTAGGAAAAGACAAGAAACATATATAGGACATTTTATGAAGCAAGAGAAATTTGAGCACCTAATTTACAACAGGAAAGCTGGAGGGAAAGAGAGCACCAGTAGACCAGGGATAAAATACTGCACAGATTTGCGGAGTGATGAAGACAGAGAGCGTGGGAGATGTACTTGCAACGACAAAAGATAGATTCGTATGGAGGGCCATGATCGACAACGTTCTGCTGAATTTATCACCAGGAGGATTACCCCTCTCCCGCCCCCCTCCCCCCTCCCCCTCTCCCACAAAAAAATATGAACACAAATGCATGAATATAACTATGTGCACAGAACCTAAAATTGCCATAAGACATTCACATTTCCATAAAGCTAAAAATGCAGTTAATGTATGCAGCTAATATCAATGTTAATAGACAGAAAGTATGTCAGGTCTTATGGAATACGTGCAGGTGAATAAACCAGCAGGGATAAAAGTGATAAATGAAGAAATGACAACAACAACAACTACAAGAATAAGAACAACAACAATAATAATAATGATGATAATGATATAATAATGATAATAATGATGATGATGATATGATGATGATAATAATAATAATAATGATAATTAATGATGATGAATGAATATGATGATGATGATGATGATGAATGATATGATGATATGACGACGACGACGAGACGACGACGATGACGACGATGACGACGATGAGATGATGATGATAATGATAATAGAATAATACTATAATAATAATAATAATCACCACTATAATATAACAATAACAATATAGTAATAATAATGAATAGATGATGATGATGACGACGACGACGACGATGATGACGAGACGACGACACGACGATTGATGATGATGAAGATGATAAGAAAGAAGAAGAATCACAGTATTTATATGGCGCCAAAGCTTGACAAGCCAAATCAAAGCGTACTCACGTACCAGACATACGCTTGTAATCAACAAAGACTACCTTACAATATACAAAAAATACAATATAATACCAATAATACCACTATTACTACTACTACTAATATTAAAAATACTACTACATTACTACTCCTATTACACTACTACTACTACTTTTTGAGGAAAGTTCTGAGCTTACCACTTTATGCTTTGTGGCTGCGTCTATGCCAGCTGAATGGGTAGCGCAAACTGTGCTGGGTTTGAGAAATTCTACATGGGAAGATAACTCCGTGACTCTCAAGAGTTATGTTACTTAGTTGATAATTTAAAATTCTCCCCTGCTTCCCTCTTATTTCCTTTGGTAATACTACTACTACTACTATATAATAATAATAACAGTGATGAAATGATATTAATAATGACTATTACTACACTACTATTACTACTACTACTATTACTACTACTACACACTACTATGCTACTACCTCCTCCTCCTCCTACCTACTACCACTACTACTACCAACTACTACTACTACTACTACTACTACTACTACAACTACTAATAGTGATAATAGGATATTGATAATGACAATGACAGTGATAATGACAATGACGATAACAATGATAAGGACAATGATAATACTGCTTCATTGTCCAAAAGTTGGAGTTATTAACTGAAAGTCATTTTACAAACTTGCCGTTGATCATCTACAATCAGTCGGAAACTGTACATCATGAGAAATATATACATTCACACTGTAAGACTTAAACAAAGGAGGTCAAAAAGTAAAATCATTTGCTGGAGAAAGAGAGAAGAAAAGAGAGAGAGAGGGGGAGAGGGAGAGAGAGATAGAGGGAGGGAGAGAGAGAAAGAGAGAGCGAAAAGAAAGAGAGAACGAGAGAGAGAATAGGGGGAGGGAGAGAGATACAGGAGGGAGAGAGAGAAGAGGGAGGAGGAGGGGAGAGAGAAAAGAGAGGGGAGAGAGATGGAGGGAGAGAAGAGAGAGAGGGGGAGGGAGGGAGATAGATAGAGGGAGAGAAGAGAGACAGGAGGAGGAGAAAGAGAAAGAGAGGGAGAAGAGAGGGGAGAGCAGGTAGAGAGAGAGAGGGGGGAAGGAGAGAGAGATAGACGGAGAGAGAGACAGGGGGGAGGGAGAGATAGATAGAGGGAGAGAGAGAGAGAGAAAGAGAGAGAGAGAAGAGAAAGGGAAAGAGAGGAGAGAGACAACAGAGAGAGAGAAGGAGGGAGGAGAGAGAGATGATACAATAGGGAGGACAGAGCTAGAAACAGAGAGAGGACAGACAGACAGAAGACAGACGAGAGACAGAGAGAAAAAGAGAGAGCGAGCTTGAATGCGTGTATGTGCATGAACTGGAGCAGAATGTGTTGATCCGCAGCTGAGAGCTGTACATCAAACATTTCACGAAGTATTAAAGAACAGCTGTACCTTTTCGGTCCTTGTTCCTAAGTACACTCGACAATGCATGTCACATATGAGCAAACGACAATCGGGTGGAGATAAAAAATAAAAAATCAGTTAAAAAAAAATCAATACTCACAGTTAACCTTGCAAGTCTAAAAAATACAAATTAATGAAAAAAACAACAACCAAACTTTAAAATCATATCAGGTAATGTATTGATCTTTTGTAAAAGCTGGAAAACTGCATCAGGAGGAACCGAAAAAGCAAGCAAACAAACCAACCAAACAAAAGCAAAGAAACAAGCAAACAACCAAACAACCAACAACCAAACAAACACACAATCAATCAATCAAACAATCATCAATCAATCAATCAATCAATCAATCAATTAATCAATCAATCAATCAAGAACAAACACAAAGAAACAAACACACAAAAACAAAAACAAGCAAAACAAAAAGAAAGACAGAAACATACAAGCGAACGAACGAACAAACGAACGAACGAACGAATGAACAAACAAGGAAGAGAAAAAAGCAAAACAAAATAAAATGAAATAAAACAAACCAAAACAAAATCAAACAAAGAAACAAACAAACACAAATGAACAAAAAATCACAAATACAAACAAAAACAAACAAACAAACAAACAAACAGACACCAACCAAACAACCAACCAGCCAACCAACCAACCAACCAACCAACCAATCAACCAACCAACAACCATCCAACCAACCAACCAACCAACCAACCAACCAACCAATCACAAACACAAACAAAAACAAAAACAAAAACAAACAAAAACAAATCAAACAAATCAGTAAACAAAGCAATAAACCAACAAACGAATGAACAAACAAACAAACAAACAAACTAACAAAAAACACCAACCAACCAACCAACCAACCAACCAAACAAACAAAACAAAAACAAACAAACAAACTCTAACACAAACAAACAGAAATAAACAAACAACAAACAAACAAACGAAAACAAACACAAACACAAACAAATACAAACAAACAAACACACAAACAAACAGACAACCAACCAACCAACCAACCAACCAATCAACCAACCAACCAACCAACCAACCAAGCAAACAAGCAAACAACAAACAAAACAACCAGCCCAAAACAGCCACACACGTGGCCAGATGTGTACTATTGGTTATAGTGCAGATGACAAACCAAAGCAGTAGAAGCTCCCCCAGCTGGTGTGAAAGTTTTGTTGAAATAGAATACTATCGGGGGGTGGGAGGGGCGAGAATGTTTGTGGAGGAGGATATGTGTTGTGTGTGTGTGTGTGTGTGTGTGGTGTGTGTGTGTGTGTGTGTGTGTGTGGTGTGTTTGTGTATGTGTGTGTGTGTGTGTGTGCGTGCTTTAGATCATACCATCTACAAGCAATACCACAAATAATAAACACCATTCCAACCAAACCAACAACCAACAACCAACACAGCAACCAACCAACAACCAACCTAAACCAACAAAAAAGACACACAAACAACAACCAAAAACACCAAACAACAACAAAACCAACAACAACAACACAACAAACAAAACACAACAAAAACAACACAACACAAAAACAACAACCAACCAACCAACAACCAACCAACCAACCAACCAACCAACCAACCAACCAACCAACCAACCAACCAACCAAACAACCAAACAACCAACCAACCAAACCAACAACCAACCAACCAACCAAACCAAAAACAACAACCAAACCAAAACCAACACAAACAAACAACCAAACATACAAACAACAAAACAAAAACAAAAACAAACAACAAAAACACAAACAAACAAACAAAAAACAAAAATCAAACAAAATCCAAAACAACAACAACAAACCAACACAAACACAAGCAAGCACAAACCAAAACAAACAAACAACAACAAAAAATACAACAACACAACAACAACAACAACCAACAAACCAACCAACCAAACCAACCAAACAACAACCAAACACAAACCAAAACAACAAAAAACAAACACAACAAACAACAATCAAACCACAACACAGAACCAAACCAACCAACCAACCAAAACAAACAAAACAAAAACAAAAAAACAAAACAATAACCAACAAAACAACACCAAAACAACAAACAACAACACAACAACAACAAAAAACAACCACCAACCAACACCAAACAACAAACAACAACAAAAAACAAAACAAACACACCAACACAAAACAATACACAAACAAGCAACAACACAAACAAACAACAAACAAAACAAACAAACAAACAAACAAAAACAAAACAAATACAACAACCAACCAACAACAAACAACAACACAACAAACAACCAACCAAAACAACCAATCAACCAAAACCAACCAAACCAACCAAACAAACAAATCAACCAACCAACCAACCAACCAACCAACCAACCAACCAACCAACCAACCAACCAACCAAAAACCAACCAACCAACCAACCAACCAACCAACCAACCAACCAACCAACCAACCAACCAACACCAACCAACAACAACCAACCAACAACACAACAACAACAAACAGAACAAACACCAGACAAAACAGCCACACACGTGGCCAGATGTGTACTACCTGTTACAGTGCAGATGACAAACCAAAGCAGTAGAAGCTCCCCCAGCTGGTGTGAAAGTTTTGTTGAAATAGAAATACTATCGGGGGGTGGGAGGGGCGAGAATGTTTGTGGAGGGAGGAATATATATATATATATATATAAACCAGAAGAACAAGTAAACCAAAAAGAACGCGTGTTCAACACAACAAGACAAGACAAGCGCAAATTTTCGGCCAACCGGCCTTTGTCAAGCGCGAATGCACGATCCAAACAGACACCAAACAACGGATAATAACAAAAAGACTAAAACTTCTCTGCCGCCTCGTCCAGTGGATAAAAAGGGACCATTGTTTGGTGTCTGTTTGTGACCGTGCATTCGCGCTTGACAAAGGCCGGTTGGCCGAAAATTTGCGCTGTCTTGTCTTGTATTGAATACGCGTTCTTTTCGGTTTACTTGTTCTTCTGGTTCCTGTTTGCTTGGACGCGGGCAATCGCATTTGTTTTCGATGTCATATTATATTTATATATATATATATATATATATATATATATATATATATATATTATATAATATATATATATAATATATAATATGTAATATTATTATATATGTATATATTATATATATATAATATATTATATATATGTATATATATATAAATATTACATATATATTATATGTATATATTATATATATTATATATATATATATATATATATATATATATATTATATATATATATGTGTGTGTGTGTGTGTGTGTGTGTGTGTGTGTGTGTGTGTAAGAACACAATATTAGTTATCGATAAAGGTACATCGTTCACGTTGGATTACATTGTACATGTTTCTTTACGTTGTATAGAGTCGATTTTTTCCCCTGTTACACGTTATTGTTATATAATGGGTTGTCCCCTTGACGTATGGGCCGTAACGGGCTCTTACCGGTAAAACGTCAGAGTCAATGGTCTTCCCCTCTTTGTCTCTGTCGTCTGTTTGTTTGTTTGTCTGTCTGTTTTTCCGTCTGTCTGTCTCTGTCTCTGTGTCTGTCTTTCTCTGTCTGTCTGTCTATCTCTCGCTCCCCCCTCCCCTCTCCACTTGAGTAATAACGTGTTTTCAAGTTTGAAATTCTCTCTCTTTCTCTCTCTCTCTTTCTCTTCTCTCTCTCTTTCCTTCTCTCTTCTCCTTGAGTAATGAGTGTTTTCAAGTCTGAAAATATCTCTCTCCCTCCCTGTCTCTTTCTCGCTCTCACTTCTTAAGTAACAAGTGTTTTGAATTTGAAATCCCTTTCTTCTCTCTGCCCCCTTCCGTCTCCTCTCCTCTGTCTCTCTTCTCTCTGTCTCTCTGTCTCTCTCTCTCTCTCTCTCTCTCTCTCTCTCTCTCTCTCTCTTTCTCTCCTCGCTCTCCTTGAGTAATAAAGTGTTTTCAAGTTTGAAAATCTCTCTGCCCCCTCTCTTTTTCTCTCCCCTTGAGTAATAAAGCGCTTTCAGGTTTGAAAATCTCTCTCTCGTTCCCTCCTCCCTCCCCCTCTCTTCTCCCTTGTTGAGTAACAAAGTGTATAGACGTTTGAAATTTGTCTCTCTCTGTGTCTCTGTCTCTCTGTCTCTCTTCTCGTCTTCTTCTTCTCTCTCTCTCTCTCTCTCCATCCTAACAAAGTGATTGGATGTTTGAAATCTCTCTCTCTCTGTCTCTGCTCTCTGTCTGTCTGTCTTCTCTCTCTCTCTCTATCTCTCTCTCCATCCCTCTCTCCTTCCTACCTC
>JAPXFY010000027.1:47105856-47110856 GCA_030674185.1 Monoplex corrugatus
ACATAAACCGTCTACACTACAATAAGTGAAAATAGTCTTAGAGTTATCATTGAATTTGCGCCTGTCTTGTCCAGTCAAATAAATACACGTTCTTATTCTCCTTTTTTTTTTCAAATGTTTCTGGACTTAACTTCGAAACGAAATACATTAATTTTATAACAAAATCAAGGCCCAGTGTATCTTCAGTTTTTTTGCAAATGTTTCTGGATTTAACTTCGAAACGAGACACATTTATGACAAAAATCAATGAATTGTGTAGCAAGCTTCTAATTATGTATACCACAATTCCCATGGCATTGTCCTCCACCTCCCTCCCATTTGTCTTTTTTTCCTTTTTTTTTCAAATCCAATGTGGATGTGATACGATGATGGTGAGTCAGGGTTGAGGAGACGGAAAAGTACTGTAAAATCGATCCGAGGATAAAAATCCGGATCCCCAAGCATTTAGAGGTACTTCCACTTCCAGTCGACTTCATCATTCACAGTCGTGGATGCCAGAGACAGGCGGAAGAAGTATTGACCATTATGGTCAAGCCTTTTATTTTTCGCGTTCGAGCACGATACAAGTTTAATATAATCCCTTATAATTCACAACATATCATGCCTCCTTTACGCTCTTCTTCTGTCGGCGATGGCAGAAGGGCCTCCAGGAGTCTTGGTGTAGATTATGCCATGGTCTCCTTCGAGTGTAAGGAGTTTAGGTCCGAAATATTTTCTTGAAGGGGGGTACGGGTGGTGGTCGTCGTCGTCGTAGTGGTTCTCCTTTGAGGACCTTCTGTTGTCCAGCTCTCCGTACAGTTTCTTGCTGCTTATCTCTTTTAGTTTTGTTTCCTGAAGGCACAATAGTCTCAGTTTAAGCATTTTCAGGTTTTGGTATCACTATAAAGTTTAGAATCTCAGCTTTCAAATGATACTAAAGTTCAGTTTCAGGCTACAAAAACAAAAACGTTATGGGTTTTCAAAGATGAGAGGGGTCAAGTCAGCCATTTTGAGAAAAACAGTGTTGAAGAGAATAGGTCTGAATTGAAAGGGTATAGTCAGAAACTCCTTAGCAACAAGCATTAAATGTCAACCAAATCAGCTGAAATTCCATATTTCCCTTGTTTACTTAATTGTCCATCCATCCAAAACAACAACAACAAAAATTAAATTTAAGAAAAGCGTACTTTAATCACCAAAATTTACGGAACTTGTGAGTATTTTGAAAGGAGGTAGTAGCACTTACCACACATTAAAACACACACAAATGATACTTATCGATTGAATTTGACTTTATTGTGTTAGGACATGGTGTAAAAGTGGTTATAGGGCATGAAAATGCAGAAAACTCAAAATTGACGAATGAGTCCCTGTTCAGAGTTTTCAGCCCACAGCAGCAAAAGGCCTCGCCCGACTTATCGTACCTTTTGTCAGAACGGGTCACACAACACACACACACACACACACACACACACACACACACACACACACACACACACACACACACACACACACATAACACACACCACACACACACACACACACACACACACACACACACACACACACACTATATATATATTATATATCTTCTCATCTTTTACGCTGTTGGTATGATTACATTTCATGCACATAATTATGCAGTTCCTTTGTTAAAGATGTAAAGATGGAGATGTCTAATGTACGTGTTGAATTCACCAGTTGGTTCTGTTGTGGAATAGTATCGGGCTTTGTGTATTGTTAGAAATTAATTTTCAAAAAGTTAGAAAACAAACGAAATTCGATCAGTACAGAAAAACACTTACAGGATACCCAAACTCATCGAATTAGTCGTCTGTCATTCTACTAATATTCAGCAACTCTTTGTCAGGAATCAACCTCTGACCTCTTGTAAGTTTACAGTTCCGGTACGTGACGGAAATAACGAAAGCGTTTCCCGGATGTATGATGGAGGCTGGGTTTGTACCGCGTAGAGACAAGAAGTCTCATAGAAAGGTCAACTGAGTTGAATAAGGATTTATATTTATCTTTTGTTGATTTTACCAAGGCTATTGATCGGGTAAGATACAAAGAAGTGATCAAGCAGTGGAAAAGTTCAATATCGGTGAAAAAGATCTAAGAATAATAAGGAATGTGAACTGGGAATAAAGAACAGCTATGAGAGTACAATATGATATAAGCACATTCCAAAATATCAAAAGAGGGGTTAAGCAGGGATGTGTTCTGTCACCAAATTTGTTTTCTCTTTACAACAAAACCGTCATGAGCAACCTAGAAAGAATGCCTAGGGTAAAGGCAGAGGAAAAAAATTAATGATAAGCAATCTGCGTTGTATTTCAAAAATGTAAAAACCTACAAAATCTTGTGAATATAATAGAAATAGAAAGTAGAAATGAAGGGCTAGAGCTAAATCGCAAAAAATTCAAGTCACGTAATCAGAAAAAAACAAAAAACAACAACAAAAAATAAGAACAAAAACAAACAAACAAAAAGAAAGAAAGAAAGAAAGAAAGAAAAAACAAACCCCATGTAACATAATAGCAAACGATACAAATTCAGACAAGTTGATAAGTTAAATATCTGGGAACAGTAATCTCACTATACGGCAGATGCACGGTAGAAATTTTTAGCATAACTGGCCAAATTAAATCAACATGCAAGAAAATGAAAAGCGTTCTTACCAATTAATGCCTATCAGTTAATATCAGGAAAAAGTTCTTCAGTGTTATATAGAATCAATACTGTTGTACAGACGCAAAGCGTGGACAGTCAACACGCAAAGTCGAACAAGACTGAAGCAGCTGAAATGTGGTTTCTAAGAAGAATGTTAAGGAAACAAACAAGAGTCTTTAAAGAAGCAAACACAAAAAGAACATCAATGAAAAAGATTAGGAAAAGACAAGCAACATATAGAGGACATTTTATGAGATATTGCTTCTTTAAAGAAAACATAAAAAGAACATCAATGAAAAAAGTTAGGAAAAGACAAGCAGCATATAGAGGACATTTTATGAGGCAAGAAAAATTAGAGCGTCTAGTCACAACAGGAAAGCTAGAGGAAAAGAAAAGAGCACCAGGTAGACTCGGGGAGAAAATACTAGACAGTTTTGCAGAATGGATGAGGACAGAAAGGGTAGGAGATATACTTGCAGCGACAAAAGATAGATACATATGGAGGGCCATCATCGCCAACGCCATGCGGCAGGGCACATGATGATGAGCGACAAGAGAAGAAATTGAGTCATCGTTTGGGAAACTATACATCATCATCATCATCATCATCTATCATCATCATCATCAATCATCATCCATCATCATCATCATCTATCATGATGTGCCCTGCCGCATGGCGTGGCGATCATGGCTCTCCATATGTATCTATCCCTTGTTGCCGCAAGCACATCTTCCACCTCTCTGTCCTCAGCCACCCTGCAGGTCAGTCCAATATTTTCTCCCGGGTCTACCTGGTGCTCTCTTTCCCTCCAGTTTTCCTGTTGTGACCTTTCCTCATAAAATGGCCTATAAATGGCGCGTGCCTTTTCTAATCTTCCTTATCAATGACCTTCTTGTGTCTGTCTCAGAAACTATACATGGACATCAAAACTACGACTCTTAGAATTTGTGCGAGAGGGGTTCATTGTATATGGAGAATTCCATACTCGCTCCATCAAAAACTACTAGGAAATTATCTGGCAGACTCCTTGAGCCAGCGCAAAACTCTATGCACCGACAAGGTATTGAAATAGGGAATGGGGAGTAGCGAATGGGGGAGGGTTTAAGAAGGGATCTATGAAAATATCAGCTTAACACCACCAGAACGATGGAAATACTAAATTGGGCAGCGAACAGACACGTTTTTAATGTTGCGGGCTGGGATTGAACTCAAGATTTTTTTTATTCTTATTGTTGTTTAAAGCCCAGCTGATTGTGTAGAGCCATATCAGGGCTATAACCATTTTAATGCACATACAGTGCTTCAACAGGAAAAAAAAAAGGAAAAGAAAATTAACTACACATATCAATTCATTTGAGCACATAATCTAAGGAGATGCCCCGGAGTTGATCACTCCTTCCAATTTATCACACAGGAGATTAAAAAAAAACAAAACCTGAATACAATTCAAACATAACTAAGGACAGACATACTAAAACATATATAAGAACGGATCTAAATTACCTAAAACTGCTTCCGCCTATCTCATTTCCTTTGAGCCAAAAACGCACCCAATACATGTACCCGATTATCAGTCCTAAGAGAAAAATACGTAAGATTTTATCAAACACATACAGTGAATGGACCAGCAAGGCAGAAAATGATAGGAAGAAAGGACAGAAAACAAAGGAACAAGGCAGAAACAAAGAGAGTGACAGAAAAGAGGAAATTCTTAGCACAGAATGTCCAGAAGGTGGGGATACTATTTATACTGAAAGAGCCCAGGCATCTCCACGGAGGAGAACTCAGGATAACATATCTTGAGTCTACAGCTCTGTGAAAAGAACCAACCAGACCCAGGGGAAAAATGCTGGCCCATCAGTACTTTTTCGGAAGGCATGTGAAGAACTCTTTCTCATGCACCTTTGACATATTTTTTAAGGATCATCGCACTCACGGGGGTTACCTTTGTGCTCACCTTTTCACCTTTTTTTTTTTTGGTCCCAATTTCTACGCCACATCAATGGCCACAGAAGCTGGAACAGTTTTTACAATGCGATGATGATGATGATGTCGATGAAGATGATAATTCATGATGCTATGGAGTTCCATCTAGATCGAGACTGCGTGACAGGGTTGTACTCTACGCTTACTATCATAACACATCCTGGCATCAACCAGGCACGAGAGATACAGACACCTGCGGTGCTGGTCAGAATTTGAGCAACACCCTCAGTGACGCATCCGTGAAGTGGATAAGACTCGACAGTGTGGTCCCAGTCTTCCCAATGAGCCCATAGCACACCCAACTCTGGGCAGGAGCTGGTTAGAGAAAAAAAAACCCACAATGAATATTTTTGAAAGGACT
>JAPXFY010000027.1:47125856-47130856 GCA_030674185.1 Monoplex corrugatus
TTCTCTCTGGTGGTGTCAGCTTAAATGGTTGATAGGTTTGTCTCTGGTGGTGTCAGCTTAAATGTTTCATAGGTTTCTGTCTGGTGGTGTCAGCTTAAATGATTCTTAGGTTCTCGTTGGTGGCGTCAGCTTAAATATTCGATAGGTTTCTGCCTGGTGGTGTCAGCTAAAATGGTGGATGGTTTCTCTCTGGTGGTGTCAGCTTAAACGATTTGTAGGTTTTTCTCTGGTGATGTCAGCTTGAATATTTGATATGCTTCTGTCTAGTGTTGTCAGCTTCATGTTTCATATGTTTCTCTCTGGTGGTGTCAGCTTAAATGTTCATAGGTTTCTCTGTGGTGGTGTCACCTAAAATGGTGGATAGGTTTCTCTGTGGTGGTGTCAGCTTAAATGGTGGATAGGTTTTCTCTGTGGTGGTGTCAGCTTAAATGTTCATAGGTTTCTCTGTGGTGTGTCACCTAAAATGGTGGATAGGTTTCTCTGTGGTGGTGTCAGCTTAAATGGTGGATAGGTTTCTCTGTGGTGGTGTCAGCTTAAATGGTTGATAGGTTTCTTCTCTGGTGGCATCAGCTTATAGGTTTCTTCTCTGGTGGTGTCAGCTTAAATGTTTGATAGGTTTCTCTCTGGTGTTGTCACCTTAAATGTTTGATAGGTTTCTCACTGGTGGTATCAGCTTAAATGTTTGATAGGTTTCTCACTGGTGGTGTCAGCTTAAATGGTTGATAGGTTTCTCTCTGGTGGTGTCAACTTAAATTGTTGATAGGTTTCTCATTGGTGGTGTCAGCTTAAATGTTTGATATGTTTCTTTCTGGTGGTGTCAGCTTAAATGTTTGATATGTTTCTTTCTGGTGGTGTCAGCTTAAATGTTTGATATGTTTCTTTCTGGTGTTGTCAGCTTAAATGTTTGACAGGTTTCTCACTGATGGTGTCAACTTTAATGTTTCAGAGGTTTCTCTGTGGTGGCGTCAGCTTGAATAGTTGACAGGTTTCTCTGCGGTGGCGTCAGCTTGAATGTTTAACAGGTTTCTCTGTGGTGGTGTCAACTTAAATTGTTGATAGGTTTCTCACTGGTGGTGTCAGCTTAAATGTCTTTGATTGAGACTTTGCACAATGAAAAATCATTCTCTCTCTCTCTCTCTCTCTCTCTGTCTGTCTGTCTGTCTGTCCGTCTGTCTGTCTGTCTCTCTCTCTCTCTCTGTCTCTCTCTTTCTCTGTAGCTTTCTCTCCGTCTCTCTCTCTCTCTCTTTCTCTGTCTCTCTCGTTCTCCTCTCTCCTTCTCTCTCTGATCTCTCTCTCTCTTGATCTCTCTCTCTCTTTGTCTCTATCTGTCTGCCTATCTGTCTGTTTGTCTGTCTGTCTGTCTCTCTCTCTCTCACACACTAAACATAGTTCCGGTGTATGTCAATCTCCAGTGGGACCACCAGACGTCTAAATCTGACTCTCCCCCCCTCCACACACACACCACCACCATTCTTTCCTCCCCTCTCCTTCTACCTTCTACTACGTTTGACCCTTACACCTCCTCCTTCACCATCTGCCTTCTTTCTAACCCCCTCCCCCATGTGTGGCGTAGTGGGTAAAGCACTTGCCGTGGGAAGTGAGAGGTTTGACAATGCAGAAAGTTCATACCTGACTGATCTAATCCCCCATCTCTATCACCTCTCCCACTCCAACACAGCTTTTATATAATATATATATATAATATATATATATATATATATATATATATATATATATATATATATATTATATATTATTATTGTTATTGTTGTTTAAAGTCCAGCCGACTTCGTAGAGCCATATCAGGGCTATAACCGCTTCAAAACATACAAAACTTCAACAAGAAAAAAGAAAGGAACAGAAAATTAAGTCGACATATCAGTGCATTCGCGCACATAATTTAAGGACATACTCCTGACGTTGACCACTCAGTCCAGTTCATCGCACAGGGGATTTAAAAAACACACCTGAATACAAATTTAAGCGTACCTATCATCATCATCATCATCAGGTGCCCTGCCGCATGGCGTTGGCGACCATGGCCTTCCAACCATCTCTATCTCTCGTTGCCCATAGCATCTCCCCCCCCCCCAACCTCCTCATCCCCAGCCACTCTGCAAGTCCGTCCAGCATTCTCTCCCTGGGTCTACCTGGTGCTCTCTTTCCCTCCAGCTTTCCCGTTGTGACCAGGTGCTCCAAATCCCCCTTACTCATAAAATGGCCTATAAATGTTGCTATTCTTTTCCTAATCTTCCTTATGAGTGATCTACTTGTGTCTGCCTCCATCAAGACTGTCTCGTTTGTTTTCTTTGCTGTCCATGGAACTCTCAACATTCTTCTGAGAAACCACATCTCGGCTGCCTCTCAATCTTGCTCAATTTTGCTTGCTGACTGTCCACGCCTCACATCCGTACAACATTAACAGTATTGGTTCTATATAACATTCAAGGACTCTCTTTCTGATGTTAATTGATAGGCATTTGTTGGTAAGAATGCTTGTCATCTTCTTGAATGCTGTTTTGGCTTGGCCGATTCTGCCAGTTATTTCCGATGTGCATCTGCCGTCTGATGAAATGACCGTTCCCAGGTATTTGAACTTATTAACCTGTGTCAAGGTTGTGCCGTTTGCTGTTATTTTGCATGAGGGGATTTTATGTTTTTTACTGATCACCATGACTTCAGTCTTCCTGCTGTTTTGTTCCAACCCCTTACCTTTGCTTTCTGGACCCCGAACAGTCAAGTGTCCTCTCATTTGCTTTCCACCTGCCAGCGGAACTGGTGACGTTTTCTTTAAGCATACCTAAGGACACCAAAACATATATAAAAAGCGGGCATGAATTACCTAAAATTGCTTCCGCATATCTCACTTCGCTAGAGCCAAAAATGCACTTAATACATGTACCCAATTATCAATCCTAAGAGAAAGTATGTAAGACTTCATCGAACACACACTGATGAATGGACCAGCAAGGCAGAAAATGATAGGAAGAAATGACAGAAAGCAAAGGAATAAGAAAGAAACAAAGAGAGTGATAGAAAAGAAGACATATCTAGCACAGAATTTCCGGAAGGTGGGGATACTGTTCATACTGAGACAGCCCCCCCCCCCAAACCCCACGGGCAGCACAGCTTGAGTCGTGGCCAGGGTGCTAGCCTTTCGATTGAGACAGTATTCCGGGGTCCCATGTGCTACGTGCACTTACCGAAACGATCGAGAATTTTTTTTTATTTCTACTTTATTTTAACCGCCATTTTGTAGCTGTTGTTGTCGGCCATCATGCTGTGTTGATATTGGTGTGTATGTATGAATGTATGTATGTATGTTTGTATGCGGGCATGTGAATATATGTATGTATTTACTGTTATTTGTTACTTTCATCTCTTACCTGTTTATTTATCTACATACTCCTTTATTTTGTGTTTATTTATTCACCTACTTACTCCTTATTCACTTACTTACTCACTCACTTGCTTGCTTACTTGCTTGCTTACTTGATTGTTTGCTTACCTGCTTGCTCGCTTACTTACTTACTTACTTGCTTGCTTACTTGCTTACTTACTTACTTATCTATGATTAAGAAAATATTGTCTTCATCTAGTTACTAGACGGCTGAGTATTTGGGCATTGACATGGGGGGAGGGGGGGGGGGGCTGGTTCTGTCATGTGAGACGAGTTTATACAGAGTAGCTATTTGTGTTTTGATTCAGACCTTTAATTATTTATTTATTCACTGTATATATATGTTCACTTTTTGAAGGTAAGATACACACATACACATGTCATTTACATGTAACCAATATTATTCCAGTGGTAGGCTGGTAAAATATCAGTATGAAATATAGACGAGGTAAAACATAGTTTAGGTAGGGCCTCAGGACCTGGCCAGCTCATGGGTTTATGCGCAGGCTTAAGGCATGTGCCACGGTTACCATACACGTGGCACCTGTGACGTTAGTGCATATGGAATTCGTTCCGAGCGCGGAGATGTCATCTTGAGAAACTGGGACTGAAACTGAAACTGATATTTGTAAGCCACCTTAAAAACCACAGACGTTGAGATAGTTTTTAACAATATTATGATGATAATCAGAGATAGTTTTTAACAATACTATGATGATAGTCAGAGATAGTTTTTAACAATACTATGATGATAATCAGAGATAATTTTAAACAATACTATGATGATAATCAGAGATAATTTTAACAATACTATGATGATAATCAGAGATAGTTTTTAACGATACTATGATGATAATCAGAGATAGTTTTTAACAATACTATGATGATAATCAGAGATAATTTTTAACAATACTATGATGATAATCACAGAGAGTTTTTAACAATACTATGATGATAATCACAGATAATTTTTAACAATACTATGATGATAATCAGAGATAATTTTTAACAATACTATGATGATAATCAGAGATAATTTTAAACAATACTGTGATGATAATCAGAGATAATTTTAAACAATACTGTGATGATAATCAGAGATAATTTTAAACAATACTATGATGATAATCAGAGATAATTTTTTAAACAATACTATGATGATAATCAGAGATAATTTTTAACAATACTATGATGATAATCAGAGATAATTTTTAACAATACTATGATGGTAATCAAGAGATAATTTTAAACAATACTATGATGATAATCAGAGATAATTTTTTAAACAATACTATGATGATAATCAGAGATAATTTTTAACAATACTATGATGATAATCAGAGATAATTTTAAACAATACTATGATGATAATCAGAGATAATTTTTTTAAACAATACTATGATGATAATCAGAGATAATTTTTTAAACAATACTATGATGATAATCAGAGATAATTTTTAACAATACTATGATGATAATCAGAGATAATTTTTAACAATACTATGATGGTAATCAAGAGATAATTTTAAACAATACTATGATGATAATCAGAGATAATTTTTTAAACAATACTATGATGATAATCAGAGATAATTTTTAA
>JAPXFY010000027.1:47145856-47155856 GCA_030674185.1 Monoplex corrugatus
CAGAGACAAAGACACAGAGACAGAGACAAAGACAAAGACACAGAGACAGAGACAAAGACAAAGACACAGAGACAGAGACAGATAAAAACAGAGACACAGATAAACAGAGAGGAAAACGAAACGAAAAGGATTTAACGAACTAAACCTTCAGCTCGGATCGAACCTAGGACCTTCCAAAAAATCAGACAGTTACCTCCACCTGACCACCACGCCCCTCTCATTCACCCACCATCCTTTCTGCTGACAATGACCTCATCCAGGTCATGCCAGGCTGCCTGCGTTTCTGGTACCTACATGTTCCAGACACTACACCACACATTCATTGCTTTGTGAGCCATGACTCATCACTCGCACTACTCATGCATACTGTACTCAGGACTCGTGGCTTTGTCCTAAAATCTGTTTGAGTGTTAATGGATGCTGGGAAAGGACAGAGAAGAGAAAAGTATCGCTCGGTGTTAAGGGGTCTGTCTCTCTCTGTCTGTCTGTCTCTGTCTCTCTTTCTCTTCTCCCTGTCTCTCGATGTCTGTCTGTCTGTCTGTCTCTCTTTCTCTCTCTTTTTCTCTGTCTCCATCTGTCTGTCTCTGTTTCTCTTTGTCTCTCACTGTCTCTGTCTGTCTGTCTGTCTCTGTCTCTTTCTCTTCTCCCTGTCTCTCGATGTCTGTCTGTCTATCTCTCTTCTCTTTCTCTTCTCCCTGTCTCTCGATGTCTGTCAGTCTGTCTCTGTCTCTTTCTCTTCTCCCTGTCTCTCGATGTCTGTCTGTCTGTCTGTCTCTGTCTCTTTCTCTTCTCCCTGTCTCTCGATGTCTGTCTGTCTGTCTCTGTCTCTTCTCCCGGTCTCTCGATGTCTGTCTGTCTGTCTCTGCCTCTTCTCCCTGTCTCTCGATGTCTGTCTGTCTGTCTCTGTCTCTTCTCCCTGTCTCTCGATGTCTGTCTGTCTGTCTCTGTCCCTTTCTCTTCTCCCTCTCTCTCGATGTCTGTCTGTCTGTCTGTCTCTGTCTCTTCTCCCTGTCTCTCGATGTCTGTCTGTCTGTCTCTGTCTCTTTCTCTTCTCCCTGTCTCTCGATGTCTGTCTATCTGTCTGTCTCTCTTTCTCTCTCTTTTTCTCTGTCTCCATCTGTCTGTCTCTGTTTCTCTGTGTCTCTCACTGTCTCTGTCTGTTTGTCTGTCTCTGTCTAAATGTCTGGTTTTTTTTCTTCTTTCTCTCTCTGTTTGTGCACGTGTGTGTGTGTGTGTGTGTGTGTGTGTGTGTGTATGTGTGTGTGTGTGTGCCTGTATGTGTATGCTTGTGAGTTTGTGTGTACGTGTGCGCGTGAGCGTGCGTGTGTTTGTATGTGTCTGTGTATGTGTGTGCATGCTCGTGCATATGCGTGTGTCTACGTGTATGGGCGGGTGTCCTGTGCGTAATGTTGTGTAAGCATGTGTAGTGTGTGTGTGGTGTGTGTGTGTGCGCGCGTGTACGTGAGTGTGTGCGTGTGTGTGTACGTGCGTATATGCGCACATATATTATGTCCGCTTGCTTTCTGTCTGTCTGTATGTATGTGTGTGTGTGTGTGTGTGTGTGTGTGTGTGTGTGTGTGTGTGTGTGTGTTTGTGTGTGTGTGTGTGTGTGTGTGTGTGTGTGTGTGTTGTGTGTGTGTGTGTGTGGTGTGTGTGTGTGATGTGTGTGTGTGTGTTGTTGTGTGTGTGTGTTGCAAAAGAAAGACATAAAGACACTGAACACAATTTATCAATGGAATAATTTATTTACTTTTTCACAGAAAAACCTAAAAGACATAAAACACAATTTATGATTGGATAATCAATTCATTTTTTCACACCCTTACAGACAAACAACTGGGTGTTTCGGCATAGAACACAATTCATCAGTGGAATATTTTTACTTACTTTTCACAAATAACATAGAGACATAAAACACAATTAATTTCATCAATGGGATAATTTATTTACTTCTTCACGCTCTTAGTATTTCATTGACAAACAAGTAAGTTTTTCGTGTTATTATTGGTTTTCAGCGTTTCTCGGATGTGAGCGTATGCGTTGTTTTGCCTCATGGCTCACAGAGCATTGAGCGGTACAGCTGAGGGAGCTTATAAAGAAGATTGGTTGGCTGGATGATTGTGATGAGATTGGCCAGGTGAATTACTTCGATGGGGTCATCGCCAGTGCTAGCTAGATTGACCAGATGAATGACCTTGTGGGGGTCACAGTCGATGCTTCGTGTACAGAAACCACAAAAACAGAAAACAGAATCAGAACGTGGGTATTTAATACAACACAACAAGACAGGCGCAAATTTTCATGCAACTGGCATTTGTCAAACGTATACAAAACATTACAAAGAACAAATATGCAAAATTTGATATAAAACAAAGTAAGCTTTCCTCAGTGTTTCCTTGAGCAGGTGAAAGTGATTGGTATAACATTGTAAAGTGTGTGTGAGTTGCGGTAACTGGAAAGCAGGGGAAAGGCAAATGTGGTAAGAAATTGTAAAGTGTGTGAGTTGCGGTAACTGGAAGCAGGGGAGGTAAATGTGGTAAAAATCGTAAAATGTGTGTGAGTTGCGGTAACTGGGAAGCAGGGGAGGCAAATGTGGTAAGAAATTGTAAAGTGTGTGAGTTGCAGTTACTGGGAAGCAGGGGAGGCAAATGTGGTAAGAAATTGTAAAGTTGTGAGTTCGTAACTGAAACAGGAGGCAAATGAAATAGAATTGTAAAGTGTGTGCGAGTTGCAGTAACTGGGAAGCAGGGGAGGCAAATGTGGTAAGAAATTGTAAAGTGTGTGAGTTGTGGTAACTAGGAAAGCAGGGAGGCAAATGTGGTGAAAGAATGGAAAGTATTTGTGAGTTGTGGTGACTGGGAAGCAGGGAGGCAAATCTGGCAAGAACTTGAAAGTGTGTGTGAGTTGTGGTGACTGGGAAGCAGGGGAGGCAAATCTGGCAAGAAATTGTAAAGTGTGTGTGAGTTGTGGTGACTGGGAGGCAGGGAGGCAAATGTGATACGAAATTGTGAAGTGTTGTGAGTTGTGGTAACTATGAAAGCAGGAGAGGCAAATTTGGTGAAAGAATGTAAAGTGTTTGAGAGTTGCGGTAACTGAAAGCAGGGAAGGCAAATGTGGTAAGAACTTGTAAAAGTGCTTGAGAGTTGCACTAACTGGAAAACACGGGAGGCAAATTTAAAAAATAGTAAAGTGTGTGTGAGTTGCGGTAACTGGGAAGCAGGGGAGGCAAATGTGGAAAGAAATTGTGTTCGTGAGTCGCGGTAGCTGGGAATCTGTCAGATAATCGCTGGCGGATTTGGGTGGAGCGCATAAGGATCTGTCCGAGGCGGTGATTGCCTCTTGAAATAACTCCAATAACTCCAATGAGACAGCAACCAATTCCACTACAATGTAGCTTAATTTTTTCAATGATAACATATAATCAATGTCAATACAATCAGCCTAGATTGTTCATAATATATACAAGACAAGCATCAATCAATTTCACCACAATACAGCTTTGACTGTTTCAGTGATACATACAAAGATAACTTAACCCCATACACAGACAGGACATAAAACGTTACGAGCACATAAGGTTTATGTGCAGGCTTAAGGCTTTATGCCATCATCATTGTGGATCTTCACCATCATAATTATGGCCTCAGTGGCCTCAATGCATATGGAATTTATTACGAGCGTGGAGACGTTTTCATGAGAAAGTGACACTAACACCGTTTGGCAGTGAAACCCCATCCAGAATTTTATGTATGTATGTATGTATGTATGTATGTATGTATGTATGTATGTATGTATGTATGTATGTATGTATGTATGTATGTATGCATGTATGTATGTATGTATGTATGTTGTATGTACGTATGTAATATGTATGATGCATGCATGTATGTATGTATGTATGTATGCATGCATGTCTGTATGGATGTATGTATGTATGTATGCATGTATGTATGTATGTATTATATATATTGAATGTATGTATGTATGTACGATTATTGCTGTATGTATGTATGTATGTATGTATGCACTGTATGTATCATGTTATGTATGTATGTATGTATGTAATGTTGTATGTATGTATGTATGATATGTATGTATGTATGTATGTATGTAGGATGATGGATGGTGGATGATGGACGTACGTAGCATGTATGTATGTATGCATGCATGTATGTATGTATGTATGTATGGATGATGGATGGATGGATGATGTACGCACGCATGTATGCATGTATGTATGTATTATGAATGTATGTTATGTATGTATGTATGTATGTATGTATGTATGTATGTATGTGTATGTATGTATGTATGTGCACGTGTGTATGTATGTATGTATGTATGCATGTATAAATGTATGTATGTATGTATGTATGTATGTATGTATGTGTGTATATGTATGCATGTATGTATTTACGTATGTACATACGTACGTACGTAATTATTTATTCATTATATATCAATGATTTATTTATCTATTCTATTTATTTATCTATTTATTTATTTATGTTCCAGGTGACTGAACCGTATGTGTGAATGTAATGACATTCTTGGAGTTGTATGTTTGTTTAATAGTAATTCGTCCTCTACATCAATTTCACGTTCTGACCTTTCACACACCACACACACACACACACACACACCCCCAACACACACACACACACCACACACACACACACACACACACACACACAACACACACACACACACACACACACACAAACACACACACACACAAACACACAACATAACACACACACAACTACACACACACACACAAAACTACAACACACAAACACACACAACGTTCACACACACAAACCACACACAAACACACACAACACACAACACAAACACAAACACAACAAACACACAAACAACACAACAACAACATACTAAAACAAGTACGAATGGATAAACTCATAACCCAGCACAATACGTCTCTTGTCCATCTTTGTCCAATTTGTGAGTCACTTCTCATCTCTACAGCATTGGTACTAAAAACGACAGCGTTGATACTAAGAGCCTATGGTACTGTAACAAAGGTTAATATTAGTACATTGGTACACAAACAAGATAGGTACAATGACGAAGATACCATTGGTACTGTATGCACTGTGTACAAAATCAGATATAAGTCGTTTCCTTAGCACGATTGTATAGCACTACAGTAGAGTCTGTTCTTTATCAATATCGATATCGTTGTCTCTCTCTCTCTGTCTCTGTCTCTCCTCTCTTTCTGTCTCTCTCTCTCTCTCCTTCTTCTCTCTCTCTCTCTGTCTCTCTCTCTCTCTGTCTCTCTCTCTCTCTTCTCTCTCTCTCTTTATGTCTCTCTCTCTCTCACTCTACCTCTCTCTCCCTTTCTCTCTCTCTCTCTTTCTGTCCCTCTCTCTCTCTCTGTCTCTCTCTCTCTCTCTCTCTCTTCCTCTCTCTCTTGTCTCTCTCTCTCTCTCTCTCGTCTCTCCCTCTCTTCTCTCTCTTTATGTCTCTCTCTCTCTCTCGTCTCTCTCTCTGTCTCTCACTCTACCTCTTCTCCTTTCTCTCCTCTCTGTCCCTCTCTCTCTCTGTCTTCTCTCTCTCCCTCTCTCTCTCGTCTCTCTCTCCTTCTGTCTTCGTCGCTTTCCTCCCTCCCTCTGTCCTCTCTCTCTCTCTACCTCTCTCTCTTTAACTCTATCTCTCTCCCTCCCTCTCTCCTCCACACTGTCTCTCTCTGTCCCTTTCTCTCTCCCCCCTCTCTTCTCCGTCTCTCTACTTCTTCTCTGTCTCTGTCTCTCTCTCTCTCTCCACCCTCTCTCCCTCTTTCTCCCTCTCTTTCTCCTCCCTCTCTCTGTGTTTTTTTTTTCTTTTCTTTTCTTTGTCTTTTTATTTTTGGTTGTGAATGAAGTGATAGATTGGAAAGGTGACACCAACTTTCGACCACCTAAAGATTTTTTTCAACTTTCGTCATTTATTTTTGTTTTCTTTTTTTTCAAATAACAAACACTAAGCTTAGACAAAAATGTGATAACACCAGGAAACAATATACAAATATGTATAAACAGTTCTCGTCTGGGCTGTCTTTCTCTGTCTGTCTGTCTTCTATCCTCTGTTCTCTCTGTCTCTCTGTCTCTCTCTGTCTGTCTCTGTCTGTCTGTCTCTCTTCTCTCTCTCTCTCTGACTGGTCAACAGAGGATGAAATGATACAAGCAGACTGTTTGAGGACTGCACACAGTGGGGCACCATTGAATGACTCATGTGTCACACAACGCCTGAGTACCTGAGTCAAATTCTTCAATCTTCAATATGTAAGGTCAGCCGTCATCCTTGACTATTGTTGAAATATATATAGCGATATTCTTTATGAATATCGCTATATAATTTCTTTGCTCTCTTTCTTTCTTTCTGGTTATCATTTTGTTTTATAGATAGTTCAGCGTTTTACAGATAGTTCAGTTTTTCTCCAATGCGTGCATGCGTGTTTGTTTTTGCCCACACTATGCGGCATGCAGGCCCACCGGCGTGTGGATATGCCCTGGTGCCCACGAACCAGATCCCCAAGCTATGGGTAAATAGCTCCACTGCCTTGTGGACATCTCGGGAGAGTGTAAGGCTAAGGGAGTTAACCCTGAAAAAAAAAACCGATGGAAGGCAAGGGGAAACCACCATCGTAGTTTTCCCCAGGAAAACCATGGACAAAAGAAAGATGAAGAAGAAAGTTAACGACGTCAATAGGTGCTCCTGTGCAGCACCTTCGTCCGTAGGGACTGTCATGCGGCGCAAGAGATGGATGGAAGTCTATGGTCGCCAACGCCATGCGGCAGGGCACCTGATGATGATGATGATGATGATGATGCATGCGGTATGTTGCCGCAAAGTCTGCATACTATCCTGTCTTCGGTGGGTGTGCTTGCTGGCTGTTTTTGTATTTGCATAAGCCACTGTACACTGTCATGACTATACAGGATCTTTAACTCGCCATACTTGACGTTCTGCGTGAGTATACGCACGAATACGCACTAGCAGGTCTGCACACGTGTTGACTTCGGAGATGGGAGAAATCTTCACCCTTTAGCTATCATGTACATTTGGTTTGTTCGCTGGGTTGTTTCTGTCAATGGTAGCGAATTTTTGGGTGAACGATGAAAGTGTGCTCATCATCATCATCGTCGTCGTCGTCGTCGTCGTCGTCATTCATCATCACTCATCACCACCACCACACCACCACACACATCCATTTCATCGCATCATCATCATCATCATCGTCGTCGTCGTCGTCATCTCATCGTCGTGCGTCGTCGTCGTCGTCGTCGTCATCATCATCGTCGTCGTCGTCTATCATCTCATCATCTCTTCATCTCACATCATCATCATCATCATCATCATCATCATCATCATCATCATCATCGCGTCTCTCGTCATCATCGTCATCGTCATCGCATCGTCGTCGTCGTCGTCGTCGTCATCATCATCATCATCGTCGTCTCGTCGTCTTCATCATCATCATCGATCATCATCACTCATCATCTATCATCATCATCATCATAATCTCATCATCATACATCATATCATCGGTCGTCTGTCATCGTCTTATATCACGTCGTATTACCTATTTAACGTGAGGGTTTGTTTGGAATTTCCTGCAGATGGAATGATCGCACCTTTGCGCTCGGTTTCAGAGAGTCTTTTCCCTTCAGGTTCCTAGATTTAAACTGTCACCAGTCGGCTAGCGTTCTTTTTGCTGTTTCGGGACTATCTGCCTGGAACAAACTTCCATTCTGCCTTCGTCTGTCACCTACCCTTTCTGCTTTTAAATCCAATTAAAAAAGCCCATCCCTCTTTTCCTGACAATGAATTCTGCAACTGCCTCTTTCCATCAGTTTGTGTTGGTTATTTTTTGTTGGTTGTTATATTGAGTTTTTGTTTGTTTTTTCGTGTGTTGTAAGGTGGTCTGCGTTGACCATATGCGTATGCCTGGTGCCTGGGTGCGCTTTGATTTCAATTGTCAATATTTGTGTCATATAAATACTGTAATTATTATTATTCATCATTGCTAATCGCACTCAAACAACAATTGCCTGGCAGAGTCCGTAAGCCTACATAAAACTCTATGCGCTGGCAAAGTCTTGAACTGGGGAAGGGCAGGGGGAGAAATGGACATATAAAACATTAAGCTGACACCACAAAAATGATGGAAACATTAACCCTTTGATTCCCGCAATCTATTCAACAACAACAAAAAACTTAAACCTTTGACTCCGTCACCCTATCCACCAGCTTTCTACAGAATGCTGGTGGATAGGGTGAGGGAGTCAAAATGTTAAGTTTTTGCTTTAATAGCATGGTTAACAACACCGGCTGCTGGTGGACAGGGTGCGGGAGTCAAAGAGTTAAAACAGGCAGCGAACAGGCCAGTTTCAAATGCTGCGGGCTGGGATTGAACTCGATATATCAGATCTTCAGTCCATGGCTCTATCCCAAGAACCAACAAGCTCGCTGTTGCATGGACGCTTTGTCCATCAGCTGACCAAAGTAAAATGCTAAAAAAAAAAAAAAAAAAAAAAAAAAAAGAGAGAAACACCCCCCTCAATATATATATATATATATACATATATATCTATCTATATATATATACACATATATATATGTAATATATATATATATATATATATATATATATGTATATATATTTAAAACCGAAACAAACTACTCACATAAATGGAAGGACAGGGGAGACAAACGGCAGGAAGGAGAAAAGGGAGATCGAGAGAGAAAAACTGTATAGAAGGAAAAGAGAGAAGAAAAGAGGTGTGGTGAGGGTAGAGGTGAAAATGGCGGGGTGGGGATGGAGAAGGAGATGAATGGGGAACAGAAGAGGATGAGGGGGAGGAGGTGTCAGATTTAGACGTCTGGCAGCGATACTGGAGACTGACATTATACTGGAACAAGGGTGAAACAACGTGTCTTGGAGAGAGAGAGAGAGAGAGAGAGAGACAGACAGATAGACACACACACACACACAGACACACAGACAGGCAGACAGTCAGACAGACGGACAGAGAGACAGAGAGACAGAGAGAGAGAGAGACAGAGAGAGAGAGATAGTGAGTGAGTGAGAGTGAGATCGAGAGAAAGAGAGAGTGAGATCGAGAGAGAGAGAGATAGAGATAGAGAGTGAGATCGTGGGGAGAGAGAGAGAGAGAGAGAGAGAGAGAGAGAGAGAGAGAGAGGAAGAGAGAGAGAGAGAGAGAGAGAGAGAGAGAGAGACTGGAGACTGACATTATACTGGAACAAGGTGAAACGTGTCTTAGAGAGAGAGGGAGAGGAGAGAGAGAGAGAGAGAGAGAGAGAGAGAGAGACAGAGACAAGAGAGAGAGAGAAAGACAAACGGACATAGAAAACGCAAAGAGATTAAAAAAAAAAGAAAGAGAGAGAGAGAGAGACAGACAGACAGAAAGACAGAAAGAGAGAGAGAAGAGAGAGAGAGAGTGAGTGAGTGAGTGAGAGATAGATAGATAGGTAGATATTTAGATAGATAGAGAGAGAGAGAGAGAGAGAGAGAAAGAGTGAGATCGAGAGAGAGAGAGAGAGAGAGAGAGAGAGAGAGAGAGAGAGATGGACATAGAAAACACAAAGAGAGAAAAAAAAAAGAAACAGAGAGAGCGGAGAGAGCGAGCGAGACAGAGACAGAGAGAGACAGAGAGACAGACAGACAGACGTACAGAGACAGAGACAGAGACAGAGACAGACAGAAGAAGCCTGTGACACTTTGTATTCACATAAACACAAGGATCAACTCATAACACATCACTTCCAAGCCCCAATAACCTTTGTCATTTTGCACTACTTGCTTTCAACAACGTCGGCACTAAAAGCCTTGGTACTGTTTCCACTAACATAAAAATTGATGCTAAAATGACACAAGTGCTGTTACTAAGAGGAACATTACCCACTAAAAATGACATGGATACTATTAGCTTACTAACACAACGTTAGTATTGTTGTCTCTCATATTATGATCATT
>JAPXFY010000027.1:47160856-47175856 GCA_030674185.1 Monoplex corrugatus
CACATATCAATGCATTCGCACTCATAATCTAAGGAGATGCCCCTGCCGTTGACCTCTTCGTCCAATTTATCGCACAAGGGATTTAAAAAAAGCATACCTGAATACAAATTTAAACATAACGAAGGACACTATTACACATATAAAATAGGGCCTACATTACCTAAAATTGCTTAGGCATATCTCATTTCCTTAGAGCTAAAAATGCACTTTATATACATGTACCCAATTATCAATCCCAAGGAAATGTACGTAAGACTTTATCGAACATATATAGGTGAATGGACCAGCAAGGCAGAAAATGATAGGAACAAATGACAGAAAGCAAAGTAATGAAGGAGAAACAAAGAGAGTGACAGAAAAGTGTTTCAGAAGGTGGGGATACTATTTATACTGAAAGAGCCCCCGGCATCCCCACGGGAGACGCCCCCCCCCCCAACCACAAAACATCAACTTCCACCTCACCCCCCCATCATCAAGAAAGAAAAAAAAACTATGTCAAAATATTTGTCCAAACTGGTGACACAGCATTTCTATAATTCCATATCCTCCCCACCATCAGGTCAGACAATCTTTTCGTTTAGATATCATTGAAGTCGACAGCTTAGAAGATGGTTTCATCAGCAAAAATGACAGCCGATTCTATAGAAATCATAGCTAATTAGGCAAAGTCTGTGGCCGCCGCCTTTAGAATAAAGAGAGAGTGGTATTTCTGACATACAAGCATAAATCATCATTTCTCCATTTCTGTAATAATAGTTCACAAAATATTTTCATGAAGTGTATTGATTTTGTGTTTAATTGTATGCTAAAAAATGTGTCTCGTGATTCTCCCTCCACCCCCTTCCCCCCAAAAAGGGGATGTTGGCTAAATTCATGAAAATTCCGAGTTTCTGAGTTTCATAGCAGACTCCTCAGACCAGCGCAAAACTCTACGTGCTGACAAGATCTTGAAATAAAAGTGAGGAGAGGGGACAAAGAGAGGATTGAAAAAAATATCCATCTGAATATTTCCATTATTCTGGTGGCGTTCTTTGAAAAAGTTGACAAGAAACACCATCGGCACCCTCGTGATTTTTCTTGTCAACTTCTTTAAAGAAGACCACAAGAATAATGGAAATATTCATATGGACAGCGAATAGGCCAGTTTTTTTTTTATATTGCAGGCTAGCATTGAACTCGAGACATCAGATCTTGAGTCCACGGTTCTATTACGAACCACACAAGGACACTTTTATTTAATGTCTGTTCGCAAGAGTGATTTTAGACACACACACACACACACACACACACACACACACACACACACACACACACAACATACACACACACACACTCACTCACTCACACACACACACACACACACACACACACGCACACACACACACACACACACGCACAGAAAGAGAGAGAGAGAGTGACAGACAGACAGACAGACAGAGACAGAGAGACAGAGAGAGACAAAGAGACAGAGAGAGAGAGAGAGAAAGAAAAGGAAATGGAGGGGAAAAAAGAAGGTGGATGGGGAGGGGGAATGGGAGTTTGTATGTAAGAAGAGGAACAATTACAATTAATAATTCAGAACGAAGAATTAACAGTGTCAAATAATAACATACAACAATTAATCAACTCTTCATAACAATTGTCAACAGGAGATCTGAGAATCAGCTGGACTACCGAAATAATATCATTATTTCTGTTGTAAAAGATATCTCTAGAGTCAGTACATGAAAAATCGAGATTGTTATTTCTATATTATACTATCATTATTAAACCAGAAAAAAAAAACGAAAGGAGAATTAAGAACACGTATTTATACAACAAGGCAAGCCAGGCACAAATTTTCGGCCAACTGGCCTTTGTCAAGTGTAAGATCAATAACAAACAAACACCAGATTCAAAAATTAGGAGAAAAAGACTGAAACTTCGCTGCTGAGTGTGAGAAAAAGAAAGATCACAAACAAAAAATGTTTGTATGTTTGTGACCTTACGCTTGACAAAGGCCATTTGGCCGAAAAATTGCGCCTGTCTTGTCTTGTTGTATTAAATACGCGTTCTTATTCTTCTTTCGTGTTTTATTTTCCCTTCTGGTTCCTGTTTGCTTGAACGCGGGCAGTCACATTTGTTTTGGATTCACTATTATTATGTTATTGTTTTTGTTGCTATATAAGATAGGACATTCAAAGAGCAAGCCGCACAAGCCCCTTACAAAATACCAAAACTACTTACATGAAAGGAAAGACAGGGGAGGGAGGGAGGGAGGGAGGGAGTGAGGGAGGGAGGGAGGGAGTGAGGGAGGGAGGGAGGGAGTGAGGGAGGGAGGGAGGGAGAACAGACTTAGGTGGAGAAGAGAAAAGAGAGAGAAAAAAGAAACAAGGAGAGGGTGGGGGGTTAAAGTAGTGAAGGAGGGGGTGCCTGGGAAAAGAATGGTGGTGGGGATGGGGGGAAGGGGGTGAATGTCAGATTTAGACGTCTGGCAGTTACACTGGAGACTGACATACCGGAACTAGGGTGAAGTGTGTCTTGGACAGAGAGAGAGAGGGAGAGGAGAGAAAGAAAAAGAGAGAGAGAGAGAGAGAAGAGGGAGAGAGAGAGAAAGAGAAAGAGAGAGAGAGAGAGAAGAGGGAGAGAGAGAGAATAGGGAGAGAGAGAGAAAGAGAAAGAGAGAGAGAGAATAGGGAGAGAGAGAGAAAGAGAAAGAGAGAGAGAGAGAAGGGAGAGGAGAGAGAAGGAGAGAATAGGGAGAGAGAGAGAAGAGAGAGAAGAGAGAGAGAGAGAAGAGGGAGAGAATGAGAGAGAAAGAGAAAGAGAGAGAGAGAATAGGGAGAGAGAGAGAATAGGGAGAGAGAGAGAGAAGAGGAGAGAGAGAGAGAGGAGGGAGAGAGAGAAGAGGGAGAGAGAGAGAGAGGAAAGAGAGAGGAGAGAGAGGAGAGGAGAAAGGAGAGAGAAGAGGAGAGAGAGAGAAGAGAGAGAAGAAGGAGAAAGAAGGGAGAGAGAGAAGAGGAAGAGAGAGAGGAGAGAAGGAGAGGGAGAAAGGAGAGAAAAGGGAGAAAAAGAGGGAGAGAAAAGGGAGAGAGAGACAGAGAGAGAGAGAAAGAGAAAGAGAATGAAAGGGAGAGAGAGAGAGGGAGAGAGAAGGAGAGAGAGAGAGAGAGAGGGAGAAAAAGAGAGAGAGAGAAGAAGAGAGAGAGGAGAGAGAGGGGAGAGAGAGAAAGAGAGAGAGAGAGAAAGGGAGAGAGAGAGAAGAGAGAAGAGAGAGAGAGAGGAGAGAGAAGAGAGAAAGAAGAGAGAGAATGGGAGAGAGAGAGAGAAAGAGAGAGAAGAAGAGAGAGACAGAGAGACAGGAGACAGAGAGACAGAAAAAGATAGGATGTCTAAGGATAGGTAATGAAGTCACTAGAGCTTAAGCTGAGTACGAAAAAGCATAAGCAATGAAAACAGAGAATATAGCAATGCAGTGGGACGGAATTTATACCATGAAATACAATAAAATGTTGAGTTTTACATGTCAGCTGGTCAAGCGCAGAGAGAGAGAGAGAGCGAGCGAGAGAGAGAGAGAGAGAGAGAGAAAATGAGAGAGCGAGTGTGTGTGTGAGAGAGAGAGAGACTCAAAGAGAGAGAGAGAGAACGAGAAGAGAGAGACTCAGAGAGAGAGAGTGAGAGAGAGAAAAGAGGGAGAGAGGAGAGAGGGGTAGACAGAGAGAGAGAGACAGAGAGAGAGACAGATAGAGAGAAAGAGGAAAGAGGGAGATGGAGAGAGAAAGAGAGGGAGAGAGAGAGAGAGGAGAGAGAAGGAGAGAGAGAGAGAGAGAGAGGGAGAGACAGAGAGAGAGACAGAGACAGAGGGTGGTTAGTACTGTTTCTGTCTAAGAAAAAAAACAACACTTTTAATCTCGCCTTCTACCGATTCCAGTACGTCAAGAGAGACCATTTTTTTCCTATAATCTGAACTTGCCAGTGGTGCTCTTAACGCAGTAGTAGCCCTGATATGGTCCTAGTGATCGGCTGGGCTATGAGCAAACAGACTTGACCTGAACCGATGGTGATCGTCAAAGGTATAAAACATGCAATCCTATCATCTAAGGTATGAGAGAGTGAGGTGGTAGAGGCAGCGCTACCTTCGTGTCAGCTTTCGAAAGGACAGGTTTTACTCCTCTCATTCTCTGCTTTACCATCCACAACCACGAACAGCCTCCAGTATCCAGTCACAGATACATGGACCTGAGGCTGCATACGCTAGGTTTTCGTGATCCACTTTAGCAGGCCACAGCTCTACCCTAACACTCATATCATCATCATCATCATCATCATCATCATCATCATCATCATTCATCATCATCATCATCATCATGTGCCTCGCTTTATGCAACTGGCGATCATGGCCCTCCAAACGAATCTATCCTTTGTCGCTGCAGGTACGTCTCCCACCCTCTCTGTCTTCACCCATTCTGCAAGTCCGTCCAGTATTTTCTCCCCGGGTCTACCTGGTGCTCTTTTTCCCTCCAGTTTTCCTGTTGTGACCAGGTGTTCTAATTTTTCTTGCCTCATAAAATGTCCTATAAACTGTTGCTTGTCTTTTCCTAATCTTCCTCATTAACCCTTTGACTCCCATAGCCTGTCCACCAGTATCCTGCATTGCTAAACATGTTAGCAAAGCAAAAACTTAAACCTTTGATTCCTTCACCATATCGACCAGCTTCCTGCAGGAAGCTGATGGATAGGGTGAGAGAATCAAAGGATTAAATTTTTGCAATTGGTGGATAGGGTACGGGAATCAAAAGGTTAATGTTTTTTCTTGTGTCTGCCTCCTTCAAGACTGTCTCGTTTGTTTTCTTTGCTGTCCAAAATGGAACTCTCAACATTCTTCATGATTCCCCTAACACTGGACAGACCTATAGGTAACTTAAAGGTGTTGAACGCCAGACCTTCACAACATCAACACACTTGGGCCTCATAAAATCGCCGGCTGATCGGCTATATAGACAGAGCCAATACCAGATTTCATGTTTCGTGTTCAATCCCATCTCACAACAACATTGCTGGCTTGTTTTCTTCTTCTTTTTTCCTGTTGAAGTATTGTGTATGTTTTGAAACGGTTGTGGCCCTGATATGGCTCTACACAGTCGGCTGGGCTTTAAACAAAAACAACAATAACAGTAACAGTAACTTCGACCCTCATCGTGTATGTTAACGTGTTTACCTTCCTTGCATTTGAGAATAGGCTGTCACCGACTGGTGGTGCATTCTTCCCAGCCTTATGAATTATTTATTTGTTTATTCATCCGTGTATTCATATATTCCTCTACCTACCTGGAGAGTGGAGTAGAGAAAGGTTGTTGTCAAGTCTTCAGAGGCGCCCCGACGGACGGCCAGTCTAAGGGATCGGTGACGGTGACGGTGACGGTGAGGGTGACCTTTTTATTTAGTTTGTGAGATATTCGCCTTATGAAAAATTCGCAGTTTTAGCTTTCACCCTTGTATAAAAACAACAGTCGCTTTTTTTCTTTCTTTTTTTTGGGGGGGGGGGGGGGGAAGGGGGTGTCTTACATAGTGACACTTTCCAGAGAGACAGGGGAGAGAATCACGGAGGGGACCAGAGCTTTGTCCATCTCTCAAACCATTAGGCAGTCACTAGTCACATCTCTGGATCAGTCGGCAAACCATTACCGCCTGAATTTCTCCTATCTCTCCATTATCCTCCATCCTCTATGACCACGTATACAGTTGTGTTTGTATCTTCCTTATTATTGCTACTGTTTTTTAAATAATTATTGTTGTTTTTGTTCTTGTTATTGTTTTTGTCGTTGTTTTTGTTGTACTACTACTATTTTTATGTTTTTTATTGTTGTTTTTGTTTTGTTATTGTTTTTGTTGTTGTTAATGTTTTTGTTGTTGTTTTTGTTGTACTGCTACTATTTTTATGTAATTATTGTTGTTTTTCTTCTTGTTATTGTTTTTGTTGTTTTTGTTCTACTACTACTATTTTTATGTAATTATTGTTGTTTTTCTTTTTGTTATTGTTTTTGTTGTTGTTTTTGTTCTCGTTCTTGTTCTCGTTTTTCTTTTTGTTCTTTTTTTTGTTCTTGTTCTTGTTCTCGTTCTTCCTGTTCTTGTTCTTGCTCTTGTTCTTCTTCTTGTTCTTGTTCTCGTTCTTTTTTGTTCTTGTTCTTGTTCGTGGTCTTGGTCTTGTTCTTCTTCGTCTTCGTCTCCTTCTTTCTTTCTTTCTTTCCTTCTTCTTTCTTTCCTTCTCTGTCTGTCTGTCTCTGTCTGTCTGTCTGTCTGTCTCTCTCTCTCTCTCTCTCTATTATATATATATATTGTGTGTGTTGTGTATGTGTGTGTGTGTGTGTTTGTATGTGTATCTATATTTACATATATTTGCTGCTGCTACTACTGCTGCTGGTACTTCTATATTTTAATGTCATTGTTTTTTGTTTTTGTTGTTACTGTTGGGGCCTGACATGTGTTTGGTTTACGTATGTCTGCCTTTGTGTCCTGCTATTGTAAAGCGCATCACCTATTGATATACAAAGGTCAGTGTTTTGGGAGATAATTCATTACTATAACTTTTTAATAACTTCTTTGACATTGCTTGTGTTATGTTTCATCTGTTTTTTGGTTTATAGATATGTTTATATTATATTTGCAGAGGAATAAGGACTAGCCGTAAGACAGGTCGGGTGGAACTTAATGGCACTAGCCTTGAGTAATAAAGCGTTTTGTGGGCTAGTTGGTAGAGCCATGGACTCAAGATCTGATATCTTGAGTTCAATCCCAGCCCGCAACATTAAAAACTGGCCTGTTCGCTCTCATTTTAAATGTTTCCATTGTTCTGCTGGTGTCAGCTTAGTGTTTGATAGGTCCCTTCTCCCTTTTCCCTGTTTCAAGACCTTGCCAGTGCATAGGGTTTTGTGCAGGTTCAGGAAATCTGTCAGATAATGGCTGGCATATTTGGGTGGATCACATATCGAGTTGTCCAAGCGTGGGCGAATCCCCTAGAAATAACTCCAATAAAGCGTTTTGAAGTTTGGAAGTTTTCACCCAAACTGATGTCATAAGAGAAATTCTTGCAAAGAATCATTACGGACAGTGATACCTATGTAATTTGATGGACAATATTTCAAAATCATTGACCTTTGTGATGATGGTGATGATGAAATATGAAGTTCGGGATTTGTTCAAGAGGGATTCATCACATTCAAGACATCTCCATATGCGCTCCATCCAAATGTACGAGCAATTATCTGGCAGACTCCCCGACTCAGCACAAAACCCTATGTGGGCTGGCATAGTCTTGAAATGGGGACAAGGGGGGGGGGGGGAGATGCAGAGGAAGAAAGGGACCAATGTAACACTAAAACAGACACCACCAAATTGATGGAAACATTCAGATGGGCAGCAAAGAGGTCGATTTTTTGTTTTTGTTGTTGTTGTTGTTGTTGGTTGGGCACCTGGTCATAACAGGAAAGCTGGAGGGAAAAAGAACACCAGGTAGACCCAAGGAGAAAATATTGGACGAACTTGCAGAGTGCATGAAGACAGAGAGGGTTGGAGATGTACTTGCATCGACAAAGGATAGATTCGTATGGAGGGCCACGATCGCCAACGCCATGCAGCAGGGCACATGATGATGTTAGCTGGAACTTATCATTGTTATTGTTATTGTTGTTTAAAGCCCAGCCGACCGCGTAGAGCCATGCCAAAATACATACAAAACTTCAATAGGAAAAAAAAAGAAAAAGAAAAGAAAATATAAATGCATTTACTGGGACTGAACTTGAGATATTATCTCTGTGGCTTTATTAAAGTAAATAACCAGTTCGTTAAAAAACAAAACAAACAAAAAACAACAACAACAACAACAACAACAACAACAACAACAACAAAGAGTCAAAAGATTGTGTACGTGCATACGTGTATATATGTATGTGTGTGCACGCGTGCGCCCTTCAGACACAATTAAGATACCTTAAGGCTACGCTTTAAAAAAAAAAGAGAGAAAAAAAGAGAAGGAAAAAGACACACACACACACACACAACCACACACACACACACACACACACACACACACACACACACACACACACACACACCACACACACACACACACATATACATACATACATAACACCAACACAACACACACACACACGCACGCACACACAAACCCCACACACCTCAAGGCAACGCTTAATGCTACTACCTCCACAGTCCCGTCCAGTTAACCCTTTCACTCCCACACCCTATCCACCAACTGCAAAAAATTAACTCTTTGACTCCGCACTCTATCCATCAACTGCAAAAACTTAAATCCTACAGAAAGCTGGTGGATAGGGTGAGGGATTCAAAGGGTTAAGTTTTTTGCTTTGCTACCATGATTGACTGATTGACAATGCTGAGTGCTGGTGGACAGCAGCGTGCGGGAGTCAAAGGGTTAATCTATATTCCAGATTGGCAGGCATTGAAGGACGCAGAGGACAAGAGGAGACAAGAAGAGACGGAAGGAGACGTTGGGGGTGGGAGGATAGTAGGGTGGGGGAGACATCGACACTTCTCCCTCCTTCCCATGACACCCTGACTTTGGGGGTATTGTGAGGGCAGGGGAGGGTGGTGTGAGGGGGAGATGGAGCAGGAAGAGAGAAGGATTGGGGGGGGGGGATAGGAAGGGGAGGTATATGGTGGCAGTGTCCACGCCAAATTAACTTCCCATAAAAAACGCCGGCGACTGTGGTCTGCCCTAATTCCACCAGTCGACCTCCTGGGCTGGACTGTAGCTTGAGACGTCTGGGACACGAGAGAGAGAGAGACAGAGACAGAGACAGAGAGAGAGAGAGAGAAGAGAGAGAGAGAGCGAGAGAGAGAGAGAGAGAGACAGAGAGAAAGAGTGAGGAGAGAGAGACAGAGAGAAAGAGTGAGAGAGAGACAGAGACAGACAGACTGAGAGAGAGAGAGACAAAGAGAGAGAGAGACAGAGAAAGAGAAAGAGACAGACAGACAGAGACAGATAAACAGAGAGAGTTACAGAGACAGAGATTGAGAGAGAGAGATGGAGGGTGAGAAAGAGTGGAGAGACAAAAGAGAGCAGAGAGAGAGAGACAGAGAGAGAAGAGAGAAGAGAGAAGACAGACAGAGACAGAGAAACAGAGAGAGTTACAAGAGAGAGAGGGAGTGAGAGAAAGAGTGAGACAGAGAGAGACAGAGGGAGTGAGGGAAGAGTAGAGAGAGAGAGAGACAGAGGGAGTGAGAGAAAGAGTGAGACAGAGAGAGAGTGACAGAGAGAGAGGGGGAGGGAGAGTGAGAGAGAGAGAGACAGACAGACAGACAGACAGAGATGCGAGAAAGATGAAATAGAAAGAGAGGGGGGAGAGATAGAGAGAGGGTAAGAGAGAGAGAGACAGAGAGACAGAGAGACAGAGAGAGGAAAGTAGAAATAGAGAGAGAGAAAGGAAAGAGAGAGAGAGAGACAGAGAGACAGAGAGACAGAAACAAACAGACAGAGATGCGAGGAAATCGATAGATACAGAGAGAGAGAGAGAGGGGGGGGGGGAGGAAGAGAGAGAGAGGAAAGTACAGATAGAAAGAAAGATAGAGACAGACAGAGAGAAGAGAGAGAGAGACAGAGACAGAGACAGAGAGACAGAGACAAAAACAGAAACAGACAGAGAGAGAAGTGGGGGGTGGGGGTGGGGGTGGAGAAGAGGAAGGTAGGAACAGAGAGACGGGGGCGGGTTGAGAGCTGGACGTGTGAGAAATAAGATGGTCACTCAATCAAGTCTGCACGCGCTAGTGTGACCGCACATACTGGTCTGGTGTCACACCTTTATAGTGACTCCCCATAGAAAAACTATGACGGATGGTTTATTTCGCTTGTTGCCTTCTCGTCTTTGATCCCCCCACACCCACCCCCTCAGCCAAATGTCACAAGGGCACAGACTTGTAGTCAACAACAGCTATAATAATGATTCAGTTTTATTCAGCGCTAGTCTCTCAAACTATATTTTATTTATTCCTCTATAATTACTCTCTTAGTTCTTCCGTGTTATATAGGACCGATACTGTTGTACGGATATGAAGCGTGGACATTTAACACGCAGAGTCAGAACAAGATTGAGGCAACTGAAATGTGATTTCTAAGAATAGTGTAAAGAGTTCCATGGACAGCAAATAAAACATATGAGACAGTCTTGAAGGAACCAGAAAAAAACACGAAAGAAGAATATGAACGCGTATTTAATACAATACATTCTTGTTTTATTGTATTAAATACGCGTTCATATTCTTCTTTCGTGTTTTTTCTGGTTCCTGTTTGCTTGAACGCGGGCAGTCACACTTGTTTTCGATTTAGTCTTGAAGGAGGCAGACACAACGAGGACGTTAATGAAGAAGATCAGAAAAGACGAACATTTATAGGACGTTTTCTGATGCAAGAGAAATTAGAGCACCTGGTCACAACAGGAAAATCTGGAGGGAAAAAGAGCGCCTCGTAGACCCAGGGAGAAAATAGTGGACGGACTTGCGCAGTGGGTGAAGACAGAGTGAGTGGGAGATTGAGATGTACATGTACTTGCAGTGACAAGGATAGATTCATATGGACGGTCATGATCGCCAACGCCATGCCGCAGGGCACATGTCGATGATGATTACATGATGATTTCTTTTCTGCTTTTTTCCAAAATAAATATAGGCTAGGTAACACACAGGCTAAACAGGGGCTCAGGAGCTAGCCAGCCCATGGGTTTATGTGCAGGTTTAAGGCTTGAGCCATGATCACCATCACATGACACCTGTGGCGTTAGTGCATTTGGAATTCATTCCGAGCGAGGAGACGTCATCTTAAGAAACTGAAACTGAAACTAATATTTTATACACATATCTATAGTCACAGACACAGACATAACATTTTTTAAACTTTATCATAAAATGTATTTAAGGAAATGTTCTTACCTGTCTTTGTTTCATGTTTGGTTGGTTAGTTGGGGTTTTATTCACCCACGAAACTGCTTTGAAATAATACAACTGCAAAACAAATTATACTAACTGCAATGTCTTCATTACTTTTAAACGTATCTTCAGACAATTTTCTTCTGTTCTCTTTCCATTCTGAATCCCATAGGCTGTCTCCTTGTCCCTGTTGCTACAGAATTAATGGAACTTCTGTCACACTTCAGGACAGTGGATGTTCTCCTACCAACGGTTTTTTCGAATTCATTCTCTTCAACACCCATTGAGTGAAGACGTTCAGTGACTGTCAAGAGTTCCTGACTAACGTACCATAGATCAACAAAACCCTCTCCCTTGCTGAATAGGGGTCTGTTGAGAAGACCCAGCAGTCACCATCTTAACCTTTAAGGTACCTATCAAACCTTTGGTATCTTTTTTCACCATGTGTCTCTGTATATGGTTTAGTCTGCTAAACTGAATGTGCTGGCTGGCTGGCTGGCTGGCTGTTTTGACAGAGTCGTGAACTCACAACCTTATGTTTCGAGTTCTGTTCTACCCTGCAACACATACTGTGACTTGATCACTGCCTATCTAAATGTTTCAATCATTCTGGTGGTCTGAGGTTTTCATAGGTTCCATTACCCTTCCAATTCCATGCTCTTGCCAGATAATGATAACAACAACATCAACAACAACAACTCTAATAATAATAATAATAACAACAACAATTATAATAATAATAACAATGGTAATGATAATAATAATGATAATAATAATAATGATGATAATAGTAAAATAATAGTAATAATAACAATAAATATAATGATAATGATAATAATGATGTATGATGATAATAATAACAATAACACTGATAATTATATAATAATAATAACGATAATAATAATAATGATAATAACAATACTACTACTACTAATAATAATGACAATGATAATGATAATAATAATAATAATAATAATAACAATAATAATGATGATAATGCTAATGACGACGACAACAACAATAATACTACTACTAATTGTACTACAACAACAACTACTACTACTACTACTGCTTCTTACTACTACCACTACTACTACTACTACTACTACTACTACCACTACTACTACTACTACTACTACTACTACTACTACTACTACTAACTTCTTACTACTATTACTAATGACATTAATACTGCGCCAATTTTTGATACAAGAATCAAGGCAAAGCATGCACTCACGCCATTCACCAAAGCAATCACCCAACAACGACCAAAACTCCAGGGCACGAAGCACACATAAATATAATTAGAGGGGGAAGACAGGAGGGCAGTGTGGTAAAAGAGTGAGCATGAAGAAGGGAGAAATCACTGCTGGGCAAACAGGTATGTCTTGAAGCTAGACTTGAAGGAAGACAGAATTTGTGACTGTCGAACAGACTGGGGAAGATCGTTCCAGATGTATGAATCATCGTCGTCGTCGTCGTCATCGTCGTCATCGTCGTCGTCGTCATCATCATCATCATCATCATCATCATCATCATCATCATCATCATCATCATCATCATCATCATCACCACCATCATCATCATCATCATCATCATCATCATCATCATCATCATCATGTGCCCTGCCGCCTGGCGTTGGTGATTTCTGGTTTAGATCCCTTATGACATTACAAGTAGTTCTTCATAATTTAGAAGGACGAAATGCAAACTTCAAATTTAGAAATATTCCATTTTAGAAGGAAGAAATACAAACTTCGGATTTAGAAATATTCCGTTATTTGGTTTCTTCAGATGTGGTGGCAGTTACCAATTAAGGGCAGAGGAAGAGCATATTTTGGTCAGAGTTTAGTACAGCCAAACTGTGTATATTTTGTTCAGGAATACGTGGACATAGAATGACAAGGTGATCATGTAACGCCGGTAACATATGACAGTACCCCTGACTATTGTACTAAACAAAAGTCCACAAAGTTCTGTAAGTCACAAAGTACTCAGACCATCACCAAAGAGACCCTCTGCTGGTATTAAGACGTTTCTGTAAGGAAAGAACTGCGAGGAGAATGGACCAAAACAGCACATAAAAGGGAGATAATGAAAAAGCAAGGGTCGGCAGACAGAAAGAAAAAGAGAGGAGTGGGGGGGGGGAGACCCAGTGACTGTTCTGAGGTTTTAGACATCGGATGGGGAGGGGAGAGGAAGGGAAGAGAGAGGGGATGGGGTAGCTGTCAGAGCATATACCCTGAGTCTCTCCGGGGACAAGGAATGGTGTACTGCATAGTCACTCACAAACACAGCGGTGGACGTATATTGATATTCACCATACTGGCTGGCAGTCTCTGTTTCAGTTTCAGTTTCAGTTTCAGTTTTAGTTTCAGTTTCAGTTTCAGTTCCAGTTACTCAAGATGGTGTCTCCACGCTCGGAATGGATTCTTTATTCCCTGGCGCCACTGATGCCTTGATGGTGAAGATCCAAGAAGATCATTGCAAGAGCCATAAACTTGCACCTAAGCCCTACATGCTGGCAAGGTCTTGAGGTCCTACCCACTCCAGTAGACGAAGATTCTGAGAATGTTTCTGCGGTGGACATGCATTGATATTCACCATTCTGGCTGGCAGTTTCAGTTTTAGTTTCAGTTTCAGTTTCAGTTCCAGTTACTCAAGATGGTGTCTCCACGCTCGGAATGGATTCTTTATTCCCTGACGCCACTGATGCCTTGTGATGGTGAAGATCCAGGAAGATCATGGCATAAACTATATGCATGCACCTAAGCCCTATATGCTGGCAAATTCTTTAGGTCCTACCTACTTCAGTAGACGAAGATTCCGAGAATGATTTTTACAATCTTGTTATGTCTTATCTGTATTTGTTTGATTAGTTTGGATTGGACTAAACTAGACAGGATTCATTGTTTTATCATAATAGAAAATGATTAGTTTGGATTGGACTAAACCTATCATAATAGAAAATTTCCACATGAAATGTGGATAGCTTTACATGGAGAAAACACGTCCCTTGATAAGCACAGCGCTATACATTTCTCCCCCTTTTCATCCCTGTTGCACATATTTTGTTTGCCAATGAAAGTGGACATTTTCTACGGAATTTTGCCTGAAACATCCCTGTCATTGCCGTGGGATCTTTTACGTGCTGCGTACAGGGCCTTGGTTTATTGACTTGAGATGACTTACGGCGGGTCACACCAGAGGTCGAAATTGGAAAAGAACTCCAAAGAGGAAGATTAGTCCACTATGGTCATAGTAAACCTCACTCACATGGTTTATTGTATTGTGTGAAACTCAAGACCAAGTGTAGTAGGAGGGGGAAAGGGAGGGGGTGATGAGGGAGAAAAATTACAAGTGAGGGATCAATCCCTTGCAGTCTCTTACCTCTCATATCTAAATGGTATCAGGGTTTCACGTATATGGACATGCATTTGCACCCTAGTATTAAAGCCTTTTTTTTATCTTCCTGGGATTTTTATAAAACATATTTTATTTACGTTTTCATGCAGCACAATTTGAAAAACACATGAAATACTCAAAAGATAAACAAGGTACAAAATCATACAACTTGAAAAATACGTATTGGAGACATTAATCAGGACCAGTGTAAGCAAATACATGCTGTAATTATGAACAACACTAAGAAATTTCATTCTGTTTTCCCCCACAATGCTTTGAATATATGATCACAAAAGACAGACACTAACTCTATAACAATCAAATTCACTTCGTTAAAATCCCAATTAGCTAGAGTCAGAGTGTCCTGAGCGAAAAATCCTAGGAAACATGGCCAATTTGATGAATACACTGATCCACAAAAGTGACGCACCTTGGTGGTCATCCAGGACAATCATAGATCGATGACCGTGCTCATTAGTTCATGTCGATATTTTGGGAGGTATGACCTACTTGACGGAACGGAGGTTCTTACCGACAAATGCCTATCAATTAACATCAGGAAGACAGTTCTTGAATGTTGTATACACAGAACCGATACTGTTGTACAGATGTGAGGTGTGGACGGTCAACACGCAAAGTCAGAACAAGATCGAGGCA
>JAPXFY010000027.1:47183356-47185856 GCA_030674185.1 Monoplex corrugatus
ACAGCAGATCAAGAAGTTGGCCACCTGACCAGGATACCCGTCAACCAGCCAGCCCTTCAAACCTACCAACACCAGATGCTCAGGTTTCAGAGACAGACGAAGACCACACAGCAGTCAGCGCTGGAGAGATGGAGCGACAGACATACTGTACACACACAACACGATGCTGACCCCAGACTTTTCCATCTACAGCTGCAGGCCATCAGCGTCGTGTTCCTGTGTCCATTGCTGGTACATCATCATCATCATCATCATCATCATCATCATCATCATCATCATCATCATCATCATCATCATCATCATCATCATCATCATCATCATCATCATCATCATCATCATCAACATCATCATCATCATCATCATCATCATCATCATCATCATCATCATCATCATCATCATGTGCCCTGCCCATGGCGTTGGTGATCATGGCCCTCCATATGTATCTGTCACTTGTTGCCGCAGGCACATCTTCCACACTCTCTGTCCTCAGCCACCCTGCAAGTCCATCCAATATTTTCTCCCTGGGTCTACCTGATGTTCTCTTTCCCTCCAGCTTTCCTGTTGTGACCAGAAGCTCTAATTTCCCTTTCCTCATAAAATGGCCTATACATGTTGCCTGTCTTTTTCTTATCTTCCTTATCAATGATCTTCTTGTGTCTGACTCCACTCCATCAAGACTGTCTCGTTTGTTTTCTTTGCTGTCCATGGAACTCAAAACATTCATTCTTCTTAGAAACCACATCTCGGCTACCTCGATCTTGTTCTGGCTTTGCGTGTTGACTGTCCACGCCTTACAACTGTTTAACATTATCAGTTCTATATAACATTCAAGAACTCTCTTCCTGATAGACATTTGTTGGTAAGAATGCTTTTCATCTTCTTGAATGCTGGTACATGTGGATGAGAAAAACGAAGTATATCAGTCCATGTCCCCCCTGAAGGATTTGTTCAGTATTAGTAAGTCACTATGGTATGCAACGTTCTGTATTAGTAAGTCACTATGGTATGCAACGTTCAGTAGTAGTAAGTCACTATGGCATGCAACGTTCTGTATTAGTAAGTCACTATGGTATGCAACGTTAGGAATTAGTAAGTCACTATGGTATGCAACGTTCAGTATTAGTAAGTCACTATGGTATGCAACGTTCAGTATTAGTAAGTCACTATGGCATGCAACGTTCTGTATTAGTAAGTCACTATGGTATGCAACGTTCAGTAGTAGTAAGTCACTATGGCATGCAACGTTCAGTATTAGTAAGTCACTATGGTATGCAACGTTCCACAACCCCATAGGAACGCCTAGAGTATAATCGAAAGTCTCTTCCTCTCCTCTACCTTCTCCTCTCCCCTCCCCTCCCCAAGTCTGAAAAAAACCAGGACTGTCGTTTGGTTTCCATTTTTCTGTTGATATGTCTGTAATACGTTACTTTTTGTTATCTCCCTTTTATGTACTTTTTGGTCCATTCTCCTCATTTTCTTTGGTAGAAAAACTCTTTAATACCAATGATGGTCTCTTTGTCCATCACCATCCTGCATTGTCAGCCATGCTAGTTTAGAAAAAACTTAACCCTTTGACTCCCTCGCCCTATCCATCAGCCTCCCACAGGTACGAAGCTGGTGGATAGGGTGATGGAGTCAAAGGGTTAAGTTTCTGCAGTTCGTGGATAGGGTGCGGGAGTCAAAGGGTTAAGACAACACCTGTCTACCGTTACAAACACAAAACAGGGATCAAAAAGATTGGCCACCTGACCAGGATACCAGTCAAATCTAAAATCTCTTCCCCACTCCCCTACCTTCTCCTCTCCCATCCCCTCCCCAAGTCTGAAAAAAACCCAGGACTGTCATTTGGTTTCCATTTGTCTATTTGATGTCCTTCATGTCTGTAATACGTTACTTTTTGGTTATCTCCCTTTTATGTACTTTTTGGTCCATTCTCCTCACATTTTCTTGAAGAAAAACTCTTTAATACCAATGATGGTCTCTTTGTGGTGGCTCAGGTACTATGTGACTAAAAATGACTTTTAGCTTGATGTGAAGGAACGGTTTTGTCATGTAGTATTAGTATCAGACGATCTTTGCTGTTTCATGTTTCAATGTGTCTGGGGGGGGGGGGGGAATGGTATGCAGTTTGGTTTTGATCCAACTCAGACTCTACTGTACTTTTCTCTTTCTGTTTTTCACTGTCTGTCACATTTAACGAAGATGAGTAGTATTTTTTTGTTTTCATTTATTTGAGTGTGTGTGTGTACGTGCGTGCGTGCGTGCGTGTGTGTGTGTGTGTGTGTGTGTGTGTGTGTGTGTGTGTGTGTGTGTGTGTGTGTGTGTGTGTGTGTCTGTATGTGTGTGTGTGAGACAGAGACAAATAGACAGAGAGAGAGAGAGAGAGAGATAGAGAGAGAGAGAGAGAGAGAGAGAGAAGGAAGAACGAGACGATTCTGTCAACATATGGCAATTCCTTTCCTTTAACAACTGTCCACTTTACTTGGAACATATATACATG
>JAPXFY010000027.1:47188356-47193356 GCA_030674185.1 Monoplex corrugatus
AGACAGACAGACAGACAGACAGACAGAGAAAAAAGAGAGAGAGACAGGGGGGGGGGGGAGAAAGACACAATTCTGTCAACGTATGGCAATTCCTTAGCCACAGCAACTGTCCACTTTACTCAGAACATATATACATGTACATGTACTATATCAGACGAGCAGTTGACGGAAGTAAAATGGGGAATAATGAGAAAGAGATCTGAGGGGTGGTAACCCTTTGACTCCCGCACCCTGTCCATCACCATCCTGCATTGTCAGCCACACTAGCATAGAAAAAATGTAACCCTTTGACACCATCACTCTATCCACTAGCTCCCTTCAGGCAGGAAGTTGGTGGAGAGGGTGAGGGAGTCAAAGGGTTAACTTTCTGCATTTTCCTGTAACGAATGCTGATATATGTGGATGAGTAACACAAAGTATATCAGTCTATGTCCCCCCTGAAGGATTTGCTCAGTATTAGTAAGTCACTATGGTATGCAACGTTCTGTATTAGTAAGTCACTATGGTATGCAACGTTCTGTATTAGTAAGTCACTATGGTATGCAACGTTCTGTATTAGTAAGTCACTATGGTATGCAACGTTCTGTATTAGTAAGTCACTATGGTATGCAACGTTCAGTATTAGTAAGTCACTATGGTATGCAACGTTCTGTATTAGTAAGTCACTATGGTATGCAACGTTCAGTATTAGTAAGTCACTATGGTATGCAACGTTCAGTATTAGTAAGTCACTATGGTATGCAAGGTTCCACAACCCCATAGGAATGCTAGAATAAAGTCGAAAGTCTCTTTCCCTCCCCCTACCTTCTCCTCTCCCCTTCCCTCCCAAGTCTGAAAAAAACCAGGACTGTCATTTGGTTTCCATTTGTGTGTTTGATGTCCTTCATGTCTGTAATACGTTACTTTTTGGTTATCTCCCTTTTATGTACTTTTTGGTCCATTCTCCTCATATAGACTCTTGAAGAAAAAACCCTTTAATACCAATGATGGTCTCTTTGTGGTGGCTCAGGTACTGTATGACTAAAAATGACTTTTAGCTTGATGTGAAGGCACGGTTTTGTCATGTAGTATTAGTATCAGACGATCTTTGCTGTTTCATGTTTCAATATGTCTGGGGAAAAATGGTGTGCAGTTTTTTTTTCATTCTATTGCCAGAGAGGGGGAAAGAAAGAAAGAAGAAAGAAAGAAAGAGAGAGAGAGAGAGGAGAGAGAGAGAGAGAGAGAGAGGAGAGAGAGATGAGAAGAAAGAGAGAGAGAGCATGAAGAAAGAGACAATTCTGTTGTATAGCAATTCCTCAGCCATTGCAACTGTCCACTTTACTGAGAACATACGTAGTATATCATACTGACAGGAGTAAAATGGGGAATGATTAGAAAGAGCTGTGAGAGATAGGTAACCCTTTGACTTCCGCACCCTGTCCATCAGCATCCTGCATTATCAACAACGCTAGCAAAGAAAAAAAAGAACCCTTTGACGCCATCACTCTATCCAACAGCTTCCTGCAGGCATGAAGTTGGTGGAGAAAGAGAGGGAGTCAAAGGGTTAACTTTCTGCATTTTCCTGTGACGATTGCTGGTACATGTGGATGAGAAAAACAAAGTATATCAGTCCATGTCACCCATGAAGGATGTGTTCAGTATTAGTAAGTCACTATGGTATGCAACGTTCAGTATTAGTAAGTCACTATGGTATGCAACGTTCAGTATTAGTAAGTCACTATGGTATGCAACGTTCCACAACCCCATAGGAACGCATAGAATAAAGTCGAAAGTCTCTTCACCCCCACCCCCACCTACCTTCTCCTCTCCCCTCCCCTCCCCTCCCCTCCCCAAGTCTGAAAAAACAGGACTGTCATTTGGTTTCCATTTGTCTGTTTGATGTCTTTCATGTCTGTAATGCGTTACTTTTTGTTATCTCCCTTTTATGTACTTTTTTGGTCCATTCTCCTCACATTTTCTCTGGTAGAAAAACTCTTTAATACCAATGATGGTCTCTTTGTGGTGGCTCAGGTACTGTGTGACTAAAACTGACTTTTAGCTTGATGTGAAGGCACGGTTTTGTCAGGTAGTATTAGTATCAGACGATCTTTGCTGTTTCATGTTTCAATATGTCTGGGGGGAAAATGGTATGCAGTTTGGTTTTGATCCAAATCAGACTCTGCTGTATTTTTCTCTTTCTGTTTTTCACTGTCTGTCACATTTAAAGAAGTAGAGAATTGTTTGTTTTGTTTCATTTTGCTTGTTTTGTTTTGATATGTATATATATATATACATATGCATATATATATGTATACATATACAAATATATATATATATATATATGTGTGTGTGTATGTGTTTGTTTGTGTGTGTATGTGTGTGTGTGTGTGTGTGTGTGTGTGTTTGTGTGTGTGTGTGTGTGTGTGTGTGTGTGTGTGTGTGTGTGTGTGTGTGTGTGTGTGTGTGTGTGTGTGTTGTGTTGCAAGTAGTGTTTTTATTTAAGTTCTTGGACTATGACTCCCATGCGCCCTAAACAACACAGTAACGCTATCATGAGAAAAATGAACACTGAAACTGAAAATCAATCTTTTTAATGAAAAACTATATCTTTATAGTGAAAAAAGTATATCTTTCTAGTGAAAAATTACATCTCAATAGTGAAAAGTATATCTTTGTGCAGAAAAACTATATTTTTATAGCGAAAAAAATTATCTTCATGGTGAAACTCTGTGTGAAATAATGCCAAACGTTTGATAAGAATCTTACAGTTATTTGTGGTGGCTGCTTAGTCGTCTGAAGAAGGGATTAACTATCAGACTGGAAGAGTGTAGTCTTGTTGATCTTTGGTACCGTTGGATAGGAAACCTAGACAGTCACTGAAGGTCTTCACTTCATGGCCAATGGGGGAATAATTTGAACAACAGTTGGGAGAAGGACAACCACAAACATGAGGTGTGACAGAAGTTCAATTAATTCTGTTGCAACAGAGACAAGGAGACAGGCAATGGGACTGGGAATTCGGAGAGAAAGAGAGAGAGAGTGAGAGAGATAGAGGGAGAGGGAGAGAGAGAGAGAAAGAGAGAGATTGAGAGAAAGAAAGAGACAGATAGAGGGAGAGGAAGAGAGAAACAGAGAGAGAGATAAAGAGAAAGAAAGAGAGAAAGAGACAGGGGAGTAGAGAGAGAGAGGAGAGAGAGAGGGGGAAGTGAGAGATAGAGAAAGAGAAAGAGAGACAGGGACAGAGACAGAGCCAGAGCCAGAGACAAGACAGACAGAGATAGGGAGTGTGAGAGAGAGAGAGTAAGAGAGAGAGAAAGAGAGAGAGAAAGGGAGAGAGAGAGAAAGGAGAGAGATAGAAAGAAAGAGAGAGAGAGACAGAGACGAGAACAGAGACAGAGACAGACAGAGAGGGAGAGAAAAGAAAAATGTCTGAATTTACATTTAAGACGTACTAACTGTTGAAGATATGTCTCTTTACAGAATCTTTACGAATGATACTATTCCAAACAATGGATTGCTAATTAAAAATCAGCCAAGAAGCCAACCAACCAAAAAAACAAGCAATCAGTCAACCAACCAACCATGGTTCTCACCGACTAACCAGCTGATCAACCAGCCGGCCAGCTCAGTTCATTTCAGTTCATATTGCTTATAGCCCAGCCAACTCCCAGAGCCATATCAGGGCTAACACCACGTTAAAAAAACAAAAAAACAAAAATAAAAAAAAACGACAACCCGTTAAGATAAAAGACGACAGTTAAAAACCATGCTCACCGTTAACCTTGCAAGTCTAAAATGCAATTAAAGAAAAACATGACTATTCTGTTCAAACAGATACATTGATCAACTTCAAATGCATTGTGTGGGAAAAAAATTTTTGAAGCAAAGAGTTTTCCAATCGTATGGTGATTGCTGGCAGGCCAAAAAACTCAAAAAGAAAACAACCTAGAAAACAAATTTAACCACCTAAATTTTTTTCAACAGGGAGTCGATACAAAGATGACACCGGTCTACATGTCCAGTAAGACAAGCGCGTGCAGACTTGATTGAGTGACCACCTTACTTCTCTCACACGTCCAACACTTCCTCCACCTTCTGTCAGCTCCTCCCTTCCTCTCTGTCTTTTCTTCTCTCTCTGTCTCTGTCTCTGTCTCTCTCTTTTTCTCTCTCTCTTTCTCTCTCTCTCTCTCTTTCTCTCTCAATCTTTCTTCTCTCTCTCTTTCTCTATTTCTCTTTCTCTCTCTCTCTCTTTCTCTCTCAGCTCCTCCCTTCCTCTCTCTCTTTCTGTCTGTCTGTCAATCTCTTTCTCTTTTTCACTCTCTCTCTCTCTCTCTCTGCTCTCTCTCTCAGTTCTCCTTTTCTCTGTCTCTTTTGTCAGTAAATCTCTTTCTCTTTTTCACTCTCTGTCTCTATCTCTCTGTCTTTCTCTCTCTTTCTGTCTGTCTTCTCTCTCTCTCTCTTTTTTCTCTCTCATTCTCTTTTTACCTGTCTCTTTCTCTCTCTCTCTTTCTTTCTCTCTCTCTCTTTCCATGTGTCTCTGTCTGTCTGTCTGTGTCTCGCTCTCTGTCTCTCTTTCTCTCTCTCTCTCTTTCTCTCTCTCTTTCTCTCTCTCTCTCTCTTTCCCTCTCTCTCTCTTTCTCTCTGTCTCTCTTCTTCTGTCTGTCTGTCTTTCTCTCTCTCTCTCTGTCTCTCTGTGTGTCGCTTTCTTTCTTTCTCTCTGTGTGTCTCTCTTTCTCCGTGTCTCTCTTTCTCCATGTCTCTCTCTCTGTCTGTATCTCTCTGTCGTCTCTGTCTCTCTTTCTGTGTCTCGCTCTCTCTCTGTTCTGTCTTGCTTTCTCTCTCTCTCTTTCCTCTCTATCTCTCTTTCTCTCTCTCTCTCTTTCTGTCTTCTTTCTCTCTCTCTCTTTTCTCTCTCTCTTTCTCGTCTCTCTCTCTCTGTCTCTCTCTCTCTCTGCTCTCTGTCTCTCTCCGTCTCTCTCTCTCTCGTGTCCCAGACGTCTCAAGCTACAGTCCAGCCCAGG
>JAPXFY010000027.1:47198356-47210856 GCA_030674185.1 Monoplex corrugatus
TGGAATTGTCCGAGTGCGATGAATCCCGCTTGAAGAACCCCCAAACTCACTGTTTGAAGCCCAAGCTGACTGCACAAGAGCCAAATCAGGGCTATGACCATTTCAAAACGTACACGACATCTGGTTGGAGTCCTGAAAAAAAGCTGGAAAAAAAATTAAATACACTTGTCAATGCATAGGTGCACATAATCTAAGGATATGCCCCTGGCGTTGACCATTCCGTCCAACTTATCATCAAAGGGTTTAAAAAAAACCCACCTGAATACGAATGTAAACATAACTAAGGACACTAAACATACATAATCATCATCATCATCATCAAGTGCCCTGCCACATGGCGTTGGCGACCATGGACTTCCAACCATCTCAAACATACATAATAAACAGCCTAAATGACCTAAAATTGCTCCTGCATAGCACTTTTCCGTAGAGCCAAACATGCAGTCAATATACATCTATCTAATTATCAATCCAAGGGGAAATTACGTAATGCTTTGTAGAACACATACAGGTGAGTGGACCAGCAAGGCAGAAAATGTTTAGAAGAGACAATAGAATACAAAGGAGCAAAGGAGAAACAAAGAGAGTGACAGAAAAGAGCGGAAATTTCCAGCACAGAATTTCAGAAGATGGGGATACTATTTGTACTGAAAGAGCCTCCTGGCATCCCCAGGGGGGAGGTTTCAGGGGTGAATGGTGGGATTACGGGAGTTGTGGTGATACAGACGATAAATCGTGTTGGTGGTGGGATGGGGGGAATGGACGCTGTGTGTTGTATTGTTTGGGGGGGGGGGGTTGTGATGTGGGTTGTGTGGGACGTTGGTACTGCCAGTTTGTACTGAGGAGGAGGAGGGGGGCTGGATTTTTTTTTTTACATTGAAGATGGAAATACACATTTTCCTACATTGTTGTCTAGCTTTCTCCATTGACAGGCTGATTAAAAAAAATCAGAGAGAGAAAAAAGTGAATGTGTGTGTGTGTGTGTGTATGTATGTATGTGTGTGTGTGTGTGTGTGTGTGCGTGCGTGCGTGCGTGTGTGTGTGTGTGTGTGTGTGTGTGTGTGTGTGTGTGTGTGTGTGTGTGTGTGTGTGTGTGTGTGTGGTGTGTGTGTGTGTGTGTGGGTATGTGTGTGTGTGTCGGAAGATGACAACTTGGGTCAAGGGTTCATTTGTTGAACAGGCTTGAGTGTACCCTAGCTCAGCATCCTGTGTATGTGTGTGTATATGTATGTGTGTGTCTGTGTGTGTGTACGTGTGTGCGTGCGTACGTGTGCGTGTACTCTATGTGTATGTGTGTGTGTATACGTGTGTGCGCCCGTACGTGTGTGTGCAGACTGTATGTATGTGTGTGTGTGTGTTTGTGGGTGTATGTGTGCTTGCTTGTTTGTATTTATGTATGTGTGTATGTGTGTGTTTGTGTGTATGTTTGTGGTTGTGTGTGTTGTGTGTTTGTGTGTCTGCGTGTGCTTGTCTGTGTGTGTTTGTGTGTGTATGTTTGTGTTTGTGCGTGTGTGTGTTTGTGTGTGTGTGTTTGTATGGATGTATGTATGTGTGTGTGTGTGTGTGTGTGTGTGTGTGTGTGTGTGTGTGTGTGTGTGTGTTGTGTGTGTGTGTGTGTGTGTGTATGTGTATTTTTATGTGCTTTATATCTGTGACTGGTACTATGGCAGCTGTTGCATTCTTAAATTATTTCAATTAAATTGATGGAATCTATCTATAATCGTGAAACGTCAATGACGATTATTTTGGATATCCATTCAACAGACACACAATTTCAGTTGTCTGTTCTAAAGACAACATCTCTTCACTCAGAATAATTTCTTTATGTACCAATGCTAGAGATGCCATGTGATGGACAAAATCTAAGATATTATGGCGTAAACCTTAAACTTGCACATTTATAAATCCAGGTCACACCGTCTTGGCATCACATTGCACCAAACAATAACATGATAAAGTATTGCATGTATGTATTAGTATAATCATGTCGCATCTTGTCTTTTTTGTTTTATGCGGTCTTGGTCTTGTCAAACCACAAATCCCCTTGAGAACAGCAAAAGACAAAATCAGCACTGTCCAGGCTGAAACCTGTATGGAAGGACAAGAACATCATCATCATCATCAGGTGCCCTGCCGCATGGCGTTGGCGATCATGGACTTCCATCTGTCTCTATCTCTCGTTGCCCCTAGCATCTCCCCACCCTCCTCGTCCCCAGCCACTCTGCAAGTCCGTCCAGCGTTTTCTCCCCGGTGCTCTCTTTCTCTCCAGCTTTCCCGTTGTGACCAGGTGCTCCAAATCCCCTTCCTCATAAAATGGCCAATAAATGTTGCCTGTCTTTTCCTAATCTTCCTTATGAATGATCTTCTTGTGTCTGCCTCCATCAAGACTGTCTCATTTGTTTTCTTTGCTGTCCATGAAACTCTCAACTCTCTTCTTAGAAACCACATCTCGGCTGCCTCAATCTTGTTCTGGGTTTGCTTGTTGACTGTCCACGCCTCGCATCCGTACAACAGTATTGGTTCTATATAACATTCAAGAACATGTCCATGAAACAGAAGATCAGACTCATACGTGCTGGAGTACATTTCACCTTCCTGTGTGCATGTGAGACATGGACCCTCATAGCGGATTTGGAAAAACGAGTCCAAGGCCATGGAAATGAGCTATTATCACAAAATACTAAACACCAGACACACTGATCATGTCACTAATGAGCAGGTGCGTCAAACCGTCAAGCAGCACGCTGGTTCATTATGAAGATCTGATGACCTTGGTTAAAGAAATGGCCATGTAACAAGATCCAGTGACCTTGTTAAATCAGTATTCCAGGGAAGAAGGCAGAAGGACAGACAGAAAACAAAAACAAACACAAAACAAACAAACAAACAAAAAGATGGACTGATAACAATGCTGTATGGACAGACAGCCATTTGCAGAGACAGACCCAGGTGTTGGCATACAACCGACAGGGATGGAGGAAGCTGGTTAAAAAAACTTTAAGTATGGCTCTCCAGTGACTTTTCACGAAGTTAAAGAAGAAGAATTGCGAAGAAGAAGAATTGCGAAGAAGAAGAAGAAGAAGAAGAAGAATTGCGAAGAAGAAGAAGAAGAATTGCGAAGAAGAAGAAGAAGAAGAATTGCGAAGAAGAAGAAGAATTGCGAAGAAGAAGAAGAAGAATTGCGAAGAAGAAGAAGATGAATTGCGAAGAAGAAGAATTGCGAAGAAGAATTGCGAAGAAGAAGAAGAAGAAGAATTGCGAAGAAGAAGAAAGAATTGCGAAGAAGAAGAAGAAGAATTGCGAAGAAGAATTGCGAAGAAGAATGAAGAAGAAGAATTGCGAAGAAGAAGAAGAAGAAGAAGAAGATGATGATGATGACGATGATGATGATGTTGATGATGAAGATGAAGATGAAGATAAGGAGAAAATCTTGCAATTGGCAAATTTGTCAAATGGGCTTTTTTTTTATTTTAGCCCGTAACTTTCTGTTTAAAGAAACAAATCACTATCAGCATTGTCATTTACTTCTGAAGTTAGGGTCTGTGCACTAGTATTTCGGATGAGATGATTGACCCAAACCCCATGCCATGCCATCAGCGCACGTAAAGATGTACCAGTGTCTGATCTCAGCATCCACAGGACACACTTCATGATAAAACGGAAGAAGTAGTAAGGTGACCAGACATCGAACTCACAACTGAAAGGAACCAGAAAAAAACACGAAAAAAGAATAGGAACGCGTATTTAATACAAGACAAGACATTGTTGTATCAGATACGCGTTCTTATTCTTTTTTCGTGTTTTTTTCTGGTTCCTGTTTGCTCGAACGCGAGCAGTCATACTTGTTTTGGATTTCTGACTGAAAGGTCCAGAGTTCGATTCATTTAGACATATCCGCCTTGTAGGTAGACAGTAGACATTTTTTCCGATCTCTCAGGTTAACATGTATGAAGACCTGCCAGTGCCTAAACCCATCGTGTGTATCATCATCATCATCATCATCATCATCATCATCATCATCATCATCATCATCATCATCATCATCATCATCATCATCAGGTGCTTGCCGCATGGCGTTGGCGATCATGGACTTCCATATGTCTCTATCTCTCGTTGCCCTGCATTCCCACCTCTCGTCCAGCCACTCTGCAAGTCGTCAGCATTTTCTCCGGGTTACCTGGTGCTCTCTTCCTCAGCTTTCCTGTTGTGACCAGGTGCTCCAAATTCCTTCTCATAAAATGCCTATAAATGTTGCCTGTCTTTTCCTAATCTTCCTTATGAGTGATCTACTTGTGTCTACTTCTATCAAGACTGTCTCGTTTGTTTTCTTTGCTGTCCATGGAACTCTCAACATTCTTCTTAGAAACCACATCTCTGCTGTCTCAATCTTGTTCTGGCTTTGTTTGTTGACTGTCCACGCCTCACATCCGTACAACAATATTGGTTCTATTTAACATTCAAGAACTCTCTTCCTGATGATAATTGATAGGTATTTGTTGGTAAGAATGCTTGTCATCTTCCCGAATGCTGTTTTGGCTTGGCCGATTCTGCCGGCTATTTCTGATGTGCATCTGCCGTCTGATGAAATGATCGTTCCCAGGTATTTGAATTTATCAACCTGTGTCAAGGTTGTGCCATTTGCTGTTATTTTGCATGAGGGGATTTCATGTTTTTTACTGATCACCATGACTTCAGTCTTCCTGCTGTTTAGTTCCAGCCCCTTACCTTTGCTTTCTATTTCTAGTATTTGTGTATACGCATGCAAAACATCAAATCGATACGTTAAAGATTCTGTAAGTCATGTCAGTGACTGATTTATGTAAACACGAACACGCACTCCAAAACAAGTGTGACTGCCCGCGTTCAAGCAAACAGGAACCAGAAAAAAAAAAACACGGAAAAAGAATAAGAACGCGTATCTAATACAACCAGACAAGACAGGCGCACATTTTCGGCTCAATTGGCCTTTTTCAGTCGTAAGATCACAAACAAACAAACACCAGATACAAAAATCAGGAGAAAAAGACTGAAACATCCCTGCTGCTCCGTCCAGTGTGAGAAAAGGAATAAACTAAACTCGTTTCGTGTGCATACGCATGCGGAAAATCAGGCATTATTTTTTCTTTTCCGCTAGGTGGATGTGTCTAAGTGAATCGAACTCTGGACCTTTCAGTTGGGAGTTCGATGTTTCTTCCTTTTCTCATACTGGACGGAGCAGCTGGAAAGTTTCAGTCTTTTTTTTTTCTTGTGTTTGTTTGTTTGTGATCTTACCCTTGACAAAGACCAATTGGCCGAAAATTTGCACCTATCTTGATTGAGTGTATTAAATACGCGTTCTGAATCTTTTTTCGTGTTTTTTTGGTTTTTAATTTTTTTTTTTTTTTTGGTAGTTCAATGACATGCTCAGTAAGCACACCCACCAAAGATGAAGACTTTGTGGAATGTGGTCAACCCTCACCTAAGCTCAATACCTATGGTCCACGAGCCTTCTCTGTTTCTGGTCCACTCTCCTGGAACAAACTTCCTCTCTCTGTCCGTCAGCAACCTACTTTTGTCTCCTTCAAGTCCGCTCTCAAAACTCACCTTTTCTCCTCTGCATAAAATCCTGACCTCACTCAACCCCCTCTGCAGCCTGTCTCTGCTCGGAGGGGAATCACATTGTATATATATATGCTCTCTATAATTTTTCATTGCTTTTATTCTTTCTCCCCATTTATAGCCATGCGCGCGCGCGCGTGTGTGTTGTGTGTGTTCGTTCGTTGCTTGATTTAACGTCTTTTCACTATAAGTGATATTAGACGGTGTGTGTGTGTGTGTGTGTGTGTGTGTGTGTGTGTGTGTGTGTGTGGGGTGTGTGTGTGTGTGTGCGTGCGTGCGTGTGTGTGCGTGCGTGCGTGCGGCGCTGTGTCTGTTTCAGTGCTTAGATTTGATTTTATCAAGATTTTGCGCTATATAAATATTGTAATTATTAATTATTGTAATTACTAACAGCTTAAATTCTCTGTGTTCCGCTGATTATGTGTAATGCGTTGTGACTCCATGATTTATTAAAGATAAAATTTCACAAAGGTAAAAACCCAAAGATGTGAGGCAAAAAGAACAGTGCACAGTCAGTAGTTACCTGTAAAAAACGACTGCAGTGCTTCAAGGCTTCTTTTTATCTATTTTTTTTTCTTTTTTTCTTTTCCACAACACAACACAAAAGATGGATTATTCACATGGACTCAAGGTAGCCCTAAGTGTCTTCTTTACTGTTTGTCTGCCTGTCTGTCTGCCTGTCTGTCTGTCTGTCTGTCTGTCTGTCTGACATTAACCTTTGCTTCTTTTTTCGTTTTCTTTTTTTTTTTCCACAACACAAACAGGAGAAGGATTATTCATATGCACTCAAGGAAGCCCTAAGTGTCTTCTTCTCTGTTTGTCGGTCTGTCTGTCTGTCTGTCTGTCTGTCTGTCTGTCTGTCTGTCTGACATTAACCCTTTGACTCCTGCACCCTGTCCACAATCACCTTGCATTGTCAACCATGTCAGCAAAGCAAAAACGTAACTGATTTACTGACTTACTGACTAACTAACTAACTAACTGACTTACTGACTGACTGACTAACTGACTGACTGACTGACTATCTAAGTAAGTAAATAAGTAAGTAAGTAAGTAAGTAAGTAAGTAACTAACCGACTGACTAACTAACTAACTAATTGACTGACTGACAAACTGACTAACTGACAAACTAACTCACTAACTAACTAACTAAATAACTAACTGGCTGACTGACTGACTGACTGACTGACTAACTGACTAACTAACTAAATAAACAAATAAAATGAAATAAAATAAAACAAACAATAAGTGAAACAAAGTAATCTCGGATGTTGGCATCAAAAGAAGAACAAAAACATGGCTTGACCACCTCGTGAAGTCAGTCTAGTCTTAATTGGCACCAATCCTGTCGGAGCTAATGAGCACGGTCATTGATTTCTTCTGATCTTGTCCTCCATAACCGCCAAAGGTGCGTCACTTTTATGGGTCAACGTATTCATCATAATTGATCTTAATTTGCCAGGCTCCCCCACCCAGCGTATGCTCTCACTCTGGCTAATTGAGATTTTTAACGAGGTTCCTTCCCATTGTTACCGCAGCTCAGTGTGTCTATCCTATCGTCATCACCTAAGCAGTGACATGATTATTATTTTTTTTGTTGATAGAAGAGAAGAAAAAGAAGAAGAAGAAGAAGAAGAGTGCATGTGGGTGTGTGCACACAAAACGCCTGAACTTGCATAGAAATTTTCGCTAACCAGACAATCAAAAGAATCGGAAATAACGAAGTTCATTTCAGTTCGCTGGAGTTGTTTTTAAGAGAGAGATGGACGTTATAGCAAAGTACAGCTCTCAGTTTCTGGGAAAAGAGAGAGAACCAGCGCCCTGAAAGCAAATGGCACAAACAGTGAAAAGAGTTGCAGGTGGATACGGTCGAGGGAGAACAAAAGTGAGCTTCATAAGGCTCAGAATCTCCTCACGTACACCAAGTGTCCGACAGCTAAGTGGTTTTTAGTGTTATTGTTATTTTTGTTTAAAAGCCCAGCCGACTGCGTAGAGCCGTATCAGGGCTATAACCGTTTCAAAACTTACACAATGCTTCAACAGGAAAATAAAAGGAAAAGAAAATGAAGTACACGTATTGATGCATTCGCGTATATAATCTAAGGAGATGCCCCAGGCATTGACAATTCTGTCCAATTTATCGCACAGGGAATTAAAAAAAAAAAAAAAATTTAAAGCTAATTATAAGGACACTACAACATGTATAAAAACGAGCCTAAATTACCAAAAATTGCTTCCGCATATCTCACTTCTCTATAGCCAAAAATGCACTGAATACATGAACCCAATTATCAATCCTAAGAGAAAGTACGCAAGATTTTATCGAATACATAAAGGTGAATGGGACCAGTAAGGCAGAAAATGATAGGAAGAAATAACAGAAAACAAAGGAACAAGACAGGAACAAAGAGAGTGACAGAAAGGAGGAAATTTCTAGCACAGAATGTCCAGAAGGTGGGGATACTATTTATGCTGAAAGAGCCCCAGGCATCCCATACGGGCCTCAGTAGCTCAGTAGGTTGAGCGTCGATTCACAGGCTAATGGTTTGGGTTCGAATCCTGGAGCTCGCTACATTAAAACTGGCCTTCTCACTGTCCCATCTTAACATCATTGTTGTTCTGGTGATGTCAGTATAGAATTAGATAAGTCCCCCCTTCCCCAATTTCCCTGGGATGGTTAGCCCTGTCGACCATATCACCTGAGGTGGGGGTGCCGACGTAAAAACTGAACCAAATCAATCAATCAGGCATCCCCATGGGGAAAACTAAGTGGTTAAGACATCCGTGACGAGAATGACTTACTCTTGAGGCACCCGACCACCTTGAAAGCACGGGTTCGGATCCAGGTAGAGGAAGAAACATGGCGACAACAGAAGGGCATGCGAGAGTCATGATCTGAATGTGGACCCGACCCCCTCAGAGTGTAAGGAGTTAAGGGCCGAAACATTTGCTTGTGGCCGTGGGGGTCTTCTCCTCTGAGGAACCTTCTGCTGTCTGCCTCTCCCCAGATTTTTCCTTTTTTTTAAATTTTTTTTTACGATCATCGCACTTAGGGAGGTAATTTTGTGCTCACCTTTTTTTTCCGTCCCATCTTCTACGCCATCATTAATGGCCACAAGAAGCTGGCATAGGTTTGTTTGTTGTTTTCTACATGCGATGATGATGATGATGTCGATGAAAATGATAATCATGATGCTATGAAGTTCCATCTAGGACGAGACTGCATGACAGGGCTGTACTCTACGCTTACTATCATAATAATCCTGGCGTCAACCAGGCCCGAGAGATACTGACACCTGCGGTGCTGGTCAGAAGATTTTAGCAACACCCTCAAGGCGCATCTGTGAGTGGATGAGACTCGACTGTGTGGTCCCAGTCTTCCCAATGAGCCCGAAAGCACGCCCAACTCTGGGTAGGAGCTGGTTAGAGCAGAAAAATCCCACAGTGATATAGTTTTGAAGGGACTGATGGGGATTCGAGCCTACAACCCTCCAGTCGGTTGACCGTCGCGTTAACCACTACACCACGGGGGCTGGTCTCCCCTGAGCTTCTTGTTATTAGTATTCTGATGTACAAAAGGGAGAAGAGTGGCAAAATGGTTCAGACGTTCACATGCCAATACTAAACTCGAGCTTCCAGGGTTCGCTCCCCGTACAGGCCTCGACTTTTCTCCTCAGTTTGACCGGAAAATCGAACTGAACGTCTAGTCCTACGAAGAGGACGGAAAACGAGTCAGACCTGTGTGCCTTCTGGCTGCGCACGCTAAACATCCCACGGCAGTTGAAAATCATGAAGAGCAGGGCATTGTCGGCTGCATTGGTAGAAAACATGGTAGAGATAGGTTGATTTCCCATGTCCCCCCCTTGAAGACCAATTAGCTTTCTTGCCTTTCTGTAGTCTTGGTTAAAAAAGGTGAATATGACTATGAATTTGAAGCGAAGGGAGAGGGGATGGGCGCCATCCTCGAGGTGCTGGCCCTGGGAAAAGTTGAGGTCTCTGCCACCTCACTCCCCGACGACCCCATGGTTATGGAACTATCTAGGTAAGACCTCAGGACCTGGCCAGCTCATGGCTTTATGTGCAGGCTTTAAGGCTTGTGCCGTGATCATTCAGGATCTCTCCATCACATGGCACCTATGACGTTAGTGCATATGGAATTCATTCCGAGCGCGGAAACGTCATCTTGAAAAATTGAAATTGAAATTGAAACTGTATGAAAGGACCACATCTCCAGGGTTTATCAATCAGGACACATTAACCTCAGCTAATCAAAATTTTAACGAGAATGCAATTTGAGTGGCTCTCTGTTTTTTTTTAATTATGAAGGATTTAGCTTATCAGTCAAGACACATTTACCTTAGCTAATCGAATTTTAACGAGAATGCAATGTGAATGGCTCTATTAAAATTTTTTTTTTTTTATAGTTATGAAGGATTTGGCTAATCAGTTAAGATACATTCACCTCAGCTAATCAAAAATTTAAGAGAATGCAATTTGAATGGCTCTTCTTTTTTTTTTTAATTATGAAGGATTTAGCTATCGTTAGAACGCACCTCAGCTAATCAAATTAAGAGATGCATTTGAATGCTCATTTTTTTTGGGTTATTCTTTAGGATGATCCAAATGATACAGTGTGTGCATTTTGATTTGTTATGCATACATACGTTGTGCAATGATGATTTTGAATTTGGAAAGGTGCGTCACCGGAGACTTTCTTAAATGAATGGATGATTTGATGTGTGTTCTACGTTTTTATGATAGATTTTGTTCGTGTTTGGGGTTTCAAAAGTTTGCGAGAGTGATGTACGCAATTGGAGGCGAGACCAGTGGATGTGTAATTCAATTTCCAAATTTCAAATACTGTATTGCGCATTGTGTAGTATTGTAGCTCGTATTGCATAGCATTATTGTATTGTATTTGTATTGTATTTATTATAATGTATTGTAGTGCATCGTATTGCTTGTGCGTTTCTGCAACTCGGTAGATACACAGTTTATTTTCCAAATTTGGATTAATGGAGACTGTATTGCATTGTACGTATTGCTTGTATTGTATTATGTGTATTGTACGTATTGCTATTGATTGTATGTATATGTGATTGTACTGTATTGCTTTATTGTATTGTATGGTATTGTATCTATTCGTATCGTATCGTGTCGTATTGTATTGCTTTATGATGTCTGTCTGTCTGTCTGTTAAATTACAATTTAATTTCCAAATTTGATTAATGAAACATATGCATCATGTATTGCTTTATTGGTATTGTATTGTATTGTATGTATTGTTTGTATTGTATTGTATGCATTGTATATATTGTGTTGTTGTATTGTATTGCTTGTATTGATACTGTGTTGTATTGTATGTTTAATTGTTGTATTATTGTATTGCATATATTGATATTGTTAATTGGTTTATTGTATTGTATTCATATTGTATTGTATTGCATTGTATTGATTGTGTGTATTGTATTGATTGACTTATTGTATTTGTTGTATTGTATGTATGTTGTCATTGTTTTGTATTGACATTGTATTGTATTGTATTGTTTTTGTATTGATGTTTATCGTGTCTGTCCGTCTCTCCATAACCCATTAGATGCACAATTCTAATTTCCAAATTTGGATGAATGAAAATCGCATTGTGTTTGTATCGCATTTCAGATGCGGAAACCTTCTAACAAACCATGGTACCATGCAATATACAGCAAACTGTCTGCATGGTCATCTGCATCAGGCGGGAATAACTCTGATCCACTAGTGTCCATTCCATTATTTATGACTATCAGTTCATGAACTTGGTTCTGTGTTAGAACGTTCAGTTTATACAAATTTCTCCAACACCCAAAGCCTGATGCCTTACTGCCCCAGACAGCTAGCGTCCTTGATATACAAACTAAGGCTTAACTCTTGGAAAACAAAAAAATACACAAAATGTATGTATTTGTTCAAAAGTATTATCAGTCCACCATCTGCTGTTTGAATGTCCTATCTGACTTACGACATACAGAAATAACAATCTTGATTTTTCATGTACTGACTCTAGAGATATCCTTTACAACAAAAATAATGATATTATCTCGTTAGTCCAGTTGATTCTCAGATTCCCTGTCGGCAGATTGTTATGAAGAGTTAATTAATTGTTGTTGTTATTATTTGACACTGTTAATTGATTGTTCTGAATTATTAATTGTAATTGTTTCCCCTTCTTACATTCAAAGTTCTACTACCCATCCCCATCCCCCACCCCCACCCATTTTTCCCCTCTGCGTGTGTGTGTGTATGTGTGTGTGTGTGTGTGTGTGTGTGTGTGTGTGTGTGTGTGTGTGTGTGTGTGTGTATGTGTGTGTGTGTATGTGTGTGTGTTAATATATTGTGGGTTTATAGTGTCTTGTATTTGGTTGTGGGTGTGTATTTTGATTAATATAGATATCATAATATGAGTGTCTTGTGTGTGTGTGTGGCGTGGGTGTGGTGTGTGGGTGTCTAAAATCACTATGTGAACAGACATTAAATAAAAGTCTTTCTTTCAGGGTGGACAGCGTCAGGGTCTGCATGAAAAGATCACCCTAGCTCACTGAGGTCCTCCCGTCTGTGTTATGGCACAGGACAAAGAGGGAACACAGACAACTCGTCACAGCAAGCTCTAGACATGAGAGCAAAAAAAAAAAAAAATGTCTTGCCACCAGGGGACAAGGGAGATAAACCACAGACAACTCCTCTGATCACTAAGCTCTGTGGAAGCAGGCAAGAGCAAAAAAACAACAACAAACAAACAAAAACAAACACCCCCCCCCCCCCCAACCAACCAACCAAAAAAACCTTCATCGCCTGATGTGGCCAGACCCTACAGATCATCATTTTAACACTTTATCTGCCTCACTCTCTGTGGAAGAGAGTTCTTG
>JAPXFY010000027.1:47228356-47230856 GCA_030674185.1 Monoplex corrugatus
TAGACACTCTGATCAACAACTTCAACACTGCCGTGACCGAAGCAGCCAACGACATCCTTGGAAAACACCGACCAACAAAGATGCCCTGGGTCACGGAAGAAGTACTAAAGCTGAGCGACAAACGCAGAGAACTAAAGCAAAAGAAGAGTACGGATGAAGGTGCTAAACTATACAGAAAAGCCAACCAACAAGTTAAAGAAGGCATGAGGAAAGCAAAGGAAACATGGATTGAAGAACAATGCCAAGATATCGAAGCAAACCTGCAGAAAAATAACAGCAAGAAAGCCTACCAGCTTGTGAAAGGACTAGCAAGCTCAAAAAAAGGCAGAACCACTACCATACAGAACAAAGCAGGGAAATGTCTCACAGAAGATCAAGAGATTCTGCAGAGGTGGACAGAGTACTGCTCCGAATTATACACACACACAACAACAGGAGATCCCAAGGTGCTAGACGTTCCTCCACCAACCAACAACGACAGCTCCCCATCGTGCGAGAAGAAGTTGAAGCTGCAGTAAAATCATTGAAGAAAGGCAAGTCGGCAGGAATAGACAACATTCCCTCAGAACTGGTCTAGGCAGGAGGAGAGGCCATGATAGATATGTTACTCATCATCTGCAATAAGATCTGGCGGACAGGTGAGTGGCCAACACCTTGGACCCAGTCCCTGATCATCATTCTCCCGAAGAAAGGCAACCTAGAACTATGCCAAAACTACCGTACCATCAGCCTGATCAGCCATCCAAGTAAGGTCATGCTAAAAATCCTTCTGAGTAGACTGAAGCCACAAGCTGAGGAGATAATAAAAGAAGAGCAGGCAGGTTTCAGACCAGGAAGAAGTACCACAGAGCAAATTTTCAACCTCAGATTGCTCTGTGAGAAATACCTGCAACACCAGCAAGGCCTTTACCACGTCTTCGTGGACTTCAAGAAGGCATTCGACAGAGTTTGGCACGCAGCCTTGTGGGCAACCATGAGGCTGTACAACATCAATGCCAACCTGATCAGAACCATAGAATGCCTCTACGAAAAGGCGACCAGTGCAGTCTACCATGACAACAACATAGGCGAATGGTTCCGAACCACAGTTGGAGTACGCCAAGGATGCCTGCTCTCCCCCACTCTCTTTAACATCTTCTTAGAGAGAATAATGGCTGACGCACTTGAAGACCACGAGGGAACAGTCAGCATCGGAGGTAGAACAATCACAAACTTGCGTTTTGCCGACGACATTGACGGACTAGCTGGGCAAGAGCAAGAGCTAGTTAGCTTGATAAAACATCTTGATGAGGCCTCCACAGCACATGGCATGCAGATCAGTGCAGAGAAAACCCAGTTGATGACAAATAATACCAATGGCATCAGCACTGACATTACCATAGACAACAAGAAACTTGATTTAAATATCTGGGAGCTATAGTATCAGATGAAGGATCAAAGCCCGAGGTATTTTCCAGGATTGCCCAGACCACAGCTGCAATGACCAAGCTAAAAGTCATCTGGAACGACAAGAATATCGCAATCGGCTCCAAGATCAGACTGATCATCTGGACTGGCCAAGACCGTCTTGCAGGGAACAGTTCAGGGAGGGAGACGAAGAGGCAGACAGAGAAAAAAATGGGAAGACAATATCAGAGAGTGGACTGGCCTTGAATGGAATATCATTCTGCGGAAAGCTGAGGACCGTGAGGAGTGGAGGAAGTTGGTTGCAAAATCTTCAGTGGTGCCCCAACGGTCAACCAGACTACGGGACTGATGATGATGATGATGTGTGTACGTGTGTGTGTGTGTGTGTGTGTGTGTGTGTGTGTGTGTGTGTGCGTGCGTGCGTGCGTGTGTGTGTGTGTGTGTGTGTGTGTGTGTGTGCGCGCGCGCGCGTGGTAAAAGGTTAACCTTTTGACTCCCGCACCCTATCCACCAACTACAGAAACTTAACTCTCTGATTCCCTCACCCTATCCAGCAGTTCTTGTAGGAGGCAGGTGGATAGGGTGAAGGATTCAAAGGGTTAAGTTCTTTGCTTTGCTAGCATGGTTGACAATACAGGATGCTGGAGGACACAGGGTGCGGGAGTCCAAGGGTTAAGCTGCCGAAAGCTACAGGATTACGCGAGGAAGCGAAAGGGTTAAACTGGTAGACTGGTGATATAGAGAGTCAGGGTATCAAAAGACTTGAGGTGCAGCAGAGGTGAGACATTCTGTTAATTAATGAGGTCATCGACATCTCCACAGCCACGGACTTGCTGACGTACTTCCTGTGTATGTGTATCTGCCGCACCAATGAAATTAAACGACGGACGCATTGCGGTGACTGAGGAAATTCTACTGTGTTAAACTAATAAAAGGTTAGCGAATGTATTTCGTTCATCGTTTCTGACGTATTATCTGTGTGTACTCTTATATTTTATTTTATTTTCTCTTTTTTTTTAAATTTGTTTTTAACTTTTACATAGTCTATTCTTCAGACTAAAAGAATCAATGTCGCAATATTATGAAAGTTAAT
>JAPXFY010000027.1:47235856-47243356 GCA_030674185.1 Monoplex corrugatus
GCCAGCCCTCAGCTACTACTACTACTACTACTACTACTACTACTACTACTACTACTACTACTACTACTAAACTTGACAAACCACACTTCTTCGGAACTTGAAGTTGGATACTTGATCTCGCAGCAAGATGTTGGCGATGTTAGAATCATTCCGACTGTTGAATTTATCGTCTTTAGTAGCACAAGTCTTTAGCAGCACAGAGCAACGCTGTTTAAGACTATAAAGAACATCAGTAAACAACAGACATAACTGACTAGTTAACTGATTCATTAAAAATGAATAAGTAAATCTACCTATAAAACGAAGAGATAAATTAATGAGATCTGAACACAGAAAAACAAAACAAGAGAGAAACATTTCAAAGCAACACAAAACACATCCAAAACAAGTGTGACTGCCTGCGTTCAAGCAAACATGAACCAGAGAAAACACGAAAATAGAATCAGAACGCGTATTTAATTCAACCAGACAAGACAAGGCGCAAATTTTCGGCCAAATGGTCTTTGTTACGCGTAAATGTAAGATAATTTTTTTTAGTCCTTTTCTCCCACTGGACGAAGCAGCAGGGAAGTTTCAGTCTTTTTCTCCTAATTTTTGAATTTGGTGTTTGTTCGTTTGTGAGCTTACATTTACGCTTGACAAAGGCCAGTTAATTTGCGCCTGTCTGGTTTGGTTATATTAAATACGCGTTCTAATTCTTCTTTTTTGTGTGGTTTTCTGGTTCCAACAGAGAACAAAATAATGTGAACGAACACCTTCATGTTGTCCTCACTCACCAAAACTCCGACCTGAACACGGCCGCTGACCTCACAATGAGGACAATACCACCCCTCCCTCCCTCCCTCCCTCCCCCCTCTATACCTATCTCTACTGTACTATGACCTCTCCCTCCTCCGTCCTTCCCCATCCCCTGCTCACCCCACCCCCACCCCCGCTCCATCAGCAGACATCTCAGCCACCATGGCACTGCTTACCAGCAGACGACTGTACCACCACCATCACCACCACCATCTCTATCACCACCACCATCACCACCACCATCACCACCACCATCTCTATCACCACCACCATCACCACCACCATCTCTATCACCACCACCATCACCACCACCATCACCACCACCATCTCTATCACCACCACCATCACCACCACCATCTCTATCACCATCACCACCTTTCCCACTTCCTGTCTGTGTGGACAGCGGTCAGGGGAGAGAATCGATCAGCTTGCCCGCGCTTTCCAGACGACACTTTTTGTGAAAGGAGGTTATCGGTGTCTGGGCAGAGAGGTCACCCCTACCAAAGACAACCCCCCTGGACTGAACTGTTTTTCACTGGCTGGTCTGACGTGTGAGTGCGACAGTCTATTCATTCCGTGTGGGGTTTGTGTTTCCAGTAGTCTGTCTGTCTGTCTGTCTGTCTGCCTGTCTGTCTCTTTCTCTCTTTCTCTCTCTCTCTCTCTGTTTCTCTCTGTCTCTCTCTCTCTGTCTCTCTCTCTCACTCTCTTTCTCTTGCTCTCTCTCTCTCTCTCTCACTCTCTTTCTCTCTCTGCCTCTCTCTGTCTCTGTCTCTACATGTATGTGTGTGTGTCTCTCTTTATATATATCTCTCTTTCTTTCTGTCCTTCTTTCTCTCTCTCTCACTCTCTCTCTTTCACACACACACACTCTCTCACTCTCTCTATATCTCTCTCATTCTCTCTCTCTCTGTATCAATCTGCTTCTCTCTCTCTCTACCTATCTATCTATCTGTCTGCCTGTCTGTATCAGTCTGCTTCTCTGTCTGTCTGTCTGTCTGTATCAGTCTGCTTCTCTCTCTCTCTGTCTCTGTCTCTCTGTCTCTCTTTCTCTCTTTCTCTCTTTCTCTCTCTCTCTCTCTCTTACTTTCTCTCACTCTTATTCTCTCTCTCTCTCTGACTCTGTCTTTTTAACCCCTCTTGACCTTTATCATCAATAACGTTCTGCCATCAGAAATCACTGATCTCAGTCATAGCTCCCTTTCTGTTGTCCATGTTGTCTTGATGTATGTCATTTCCTCTCTGTCTCTCTGTGTATCTTTCTGCCTCCCTCTCCCCCCTCCCTCCCTCCCTCTCTCTCTCTGTCGTTTTAACCCCTCATGACCCCTGTAACATCAATAACATTCTGCCATCAGAAATCACTGATCTCAATCATAGCTCCCTTTCTGTTGTACATGTTGTCTTCATGTATGTCAGTCATTTCCTCTCTCTCTGTGTATCTTTCTGCCTCCCTCCCTCCCTCCCTCTCTCTCACGCTCTCTCTCTGTGTCTTTTTAACCCCTCTTGACCTTTATCATCAATAACGTTCTGCCATCAGAAATCATTGATCTCAATCATAGCTCCCTTTCTGTTGTCCATGTTGTCTTCATGTATGTCATTTCCTCTCTCTCTCTGTATCTTTCTGCCTCTCTCTCTCTCTCTCTCCCTCCCTCCCTCTCTCTCTCTGTCTCTATCGTTTTAACCCCTCATGACCTGCTGTATCATCAATAACGTTCTGCCATCAGAAATCACTGATCTCAATCATAGCTCCCTTTCTGTTGTCCATGTTGTCTTGATGTATGTCATTTCCTCTCTCTCTGTGTATCTTTCTGCTTCCCTCCCTCCCTCCCTCCCCCCTCTCTCTGTCTTTTTAACCCCTCATGACCTGCTGTATTATCAATAACATTCTGCCATCAGAAATCACTGATCTCAGTCATAGCTCCCTTTCTGTTGTACATGTTGTCTTGTATGTCAGTCATTTCCTCTCTCTCTCTGTATCTTTCTGCCTCCCTCTCTCCCTCCCTCCCTCTCTCTCTCTCTCTCTGCCTCTCTGTCGGTTTAACCCCTCATGACCTGCTGTATCATCAATAACATTCTGCCATCAGAAATCACTGATCTCAGTCATAGCTCCCTGTGTGTTGTACATGTTGTCTTGTATGTCAGTCATTTCCTCTCTCTCTGTGTATCTTTCTGCCTCCCTCTCTCCCTCCCTCCCTCCCTCCCCCCTCTATCTCTGTGTCGTTTTAACCCCTCATGACCTGCTGTATCATCAATAACATTCTGCCATCAGAAATCACTGATCTCAGTCATAGTTCCCTGTCTGTTTTCCATGTTGTCTTGATGTTTGTCATATCTTCTCTGTGTCTGTCTGTCTGTCTGTCTCTCTTTTTTCTCTGTCTGTCTGTCTGTTTCTCTCTTTCTCTGTCTCTCTGTCTGTCTGTATCAGTCTGCTTCTCTCTCTCTCTGTTTGTTTCTCTCTCTCTAAGAATGTAGCCCCCTATTCTCATTTGTGAAATGCTTGATACGGCCTTTACCACAATAAACTGTTCATGTATTCATTCATCCATTCTCCACGTGTATGAAAAAGTGTGTACATGTATTTGTGCATGCGTGTGTGAGCGCATGTGTGTTTGCGTGTTTGCATGCGTGCGTGCGTGCGTGTGTGCGTGTGTGCGTGTGTGAGTGCGTGTGTGCGTGTGTGCGCGCGTGTGTGTGTGTACGCTTGCCGATTTGTCTGTAAGCCATTCTCTTTGTCTGTCTGTCTATCTGCCTATGATTTTTGTCTGTCAATCAGTATGTCTGTCTGTCTGCTTGTATGGCATACATTTGTGTTGTGTGAATGAATGAGAAGAGACAGCATAGAGACAGAATTTGACATCATTTGAAATAAAAACTGCAGAAAGAAGGAAGAGAGGGGGAGTGAGAGTCTGAAACAGAAGATAGAAGGAAAAAATCAGTACAGTAGAGGAAGAGAAAAAGGGGAAGGATGGAGGAATAGAAAGGAGGAAAAGAGGAAGGAAAGATAGAAGGCAAAAAGCAAATAGGAAAAGAGAAATAAAAACAAACAAGTGAAAACACACACACACACACACACACACACACACACACACACACACACACATACATACACACACACACACACACACACACACACACACACACACACACACACACACACACACACACACACACACACACACAAAACCAACAGAAAAACAAAACATAACAACGCCCCCCCCCAAAAAAAAAATCACACACACACACACACACACACACACACACACACACACACACACACACACACACACACACACACACACACACACACACACACACACACACACACACACACAAACCCAAAGAGATCGATGCCTTGGAAAACGATTTTTAATGCACTTTACCTTAAGCCTACATGTACGAAATTATTTTCATATTACATAACATTTCATTACATTTTCTGCCTTATTCCAGGTCGGTATTTTAGCTGCGTTTTGCGTGCTGGTCAGGAAAAGATAAACAGACGATCAGGATCATAATTATTTCCCTTGATGCCGGATCCGATGAGTCTCGCGAAATACTCATTATGTCTGTTTCACGCCATCAGCATGTATGTCTGTCTACTTTAGCTGTCCTCCATCCATATCTCTCTGTGTGGTCCTGTTTTTGTCTGTCCACATGCTTCTTTCTGTTCTTGTCTGCCCCCCCCCCCCCCCCGTCTCTCTCTCTGTCTCTCTCTGTGTGTGTGTGTGTGTGTGTGTGTGTGTGTGTGTGTGTGTGTGTGTGTGTGTGTGTGTGTGTGTGTGTGATGTCTGTATGTATGTATGTATGTATGTATGTATGTATGTCTCTCTCTCTCAGTTTATTCTCTTTCGCTGTCTCTCTCTTTCTCTCTGTCTGTCTGTCTGTCTGTCTCTCTCTCTTTCTCTCCTTCCTTCTATTTCTCTTTCTCTCTCTTTCTCTCATTCTTTCTCTCTTTCTCTCTCTCACTCTCTCTCTCTTTCATTCTCTCTCACTCCCTCTTTTTTCTCTCTCTTATTCTCTCTGTCTCTCTCTTTTCTCATTGTATCTCTCTTTCTTTCTCTCTCTCTCCGTCTCTCTCTCTCTCCGTCTCTCTCTCTCTCCCTCTCTCTTTCTCTCTCACTCGCTCTCTCTCTTCCATGCTCTCTCTTTTTCTGTCTCGTTCTCTCTCATTCTCTCTCTCTCTCTTGCTCTCCCTCTTTCAATCTCTCTCTCCCTTTCTCTCTCTCTCATTCTCTGTCACTCTCTCACTCACTCTCTCTCTCTCACTCACTCACTCACTCTCTCCCCCCTCTCTCTCGCTTTCTCTTTCTCACTCTGTCTCTCTCGCTCTCACTCACTCTCTCCCTCTCTCTCTCCCTCTCTCTCTCGCTCTCACTCCCGATCTCCCTTCATATGTCACCCTCACTCTCTCTCTTTCTCTCTCTCTCTCCTTCTCTCTCTCTTTCTCTATCTCTGTCTCTCTATGTCTCTCTGTGTGTCTTTCTGTCTCTGTCTCTGTGTGTCTCTCTCTCGCTCTCTCTCTATCTTTCATTCTCTCTCTTTCTTTCTCGCTCTCACTCCTCTCTCTCTCTCTATTTCTCTTTCGCTCTCTGTCCCTCTCTGTGTATCTGTCTGTCTCTATATGTCTGTGTCTCTCTGTGTCTCTCTGTGTCTCTCTCAATCTCTGTCTCTGTCTGTCTCTGTCTACATTGCTCTGTCCGCTCTCTCTCGTTTGTACGGGCATAATCGCACTACCAACCAGAACACACTTGTGAACAGCACAACATGAAAATCAGCACAAAAATTGAGACGACGAAGGTCGGCACAACATCAATGGCACAAAATTCAAACAAGGGGAGAGAACTGAAACACATCAGCAGCATTTTCACGGAAGATGGAAGATTCAACAGAGGCTTGGAAACCAGAATACAAAAAGGAAACAAAGCCAGTTATTAATTTGCCCCACATCTGTAACACCGCAACAGTTTTATTGAATCAAAATCCAGGCTCATCAATCAGTTCCATCTGTATCCCTATTCTGGCATACCAAATCCTGTTTTACTCAGTTTGCCGTGGTGTAGTGGTTAGCTCAACGGACTACCGACTGAAAGGTTGTGGGTTCGAATCCACATCAGTCCCTATAAAATCATTACGGGATTTTTCGGGATCTAACCGGCTCCTACCCAGAGTTGGGAGTGCTATGGGCTCATTGGCAAGACTAGTACCACACAGTCGAGTGTCATCCACTTCACGGATGGGTCATTGAGGATGTTGCTCAAATCTTCTTTGACCAGCACCGCAGGTGTCTGTATCTCTCGGGTCTGGTTGACGTCAGGATAAGCTATGATAGTAAGCCCTGTCACGCAGTCTCAATCCTAGATGGAACTCCATAGCATCGTGATTATCATCCTCATCGACATCATCATCATCGCATTGTAAAAACTGTGCCAGCTTCTGTGGCCATTAAGGTGGCGGAGAAAATAGGACGGAAAACAACAAAAACAACAACAATAACAACAAACCAAGGTGAGCACAAAGGTAACCTCCCTGAGTGCACAACGGACTACCGACTGAAAAGTAGTGGGTTCGAATCCCCATCAGTCTCTTCAAAATTACTGTGGGAGTTTTCGGCTTCAACCAGTTCCTATCGTGATTTAGTCGTGTTATGGGTCCATTGGGAAGACTGGGACCACACTGTTGAGTCTAATCTACTTCACGGATGCGTCAATGAGGGTGTTGCTGTAAAACTCTTCTGACCAAGACTGCAGGTGTCTGTATCTCTTGGACCTGGTTGATGCCAGGATATCTTATGATTGTAAGCGTAGAGTACAGTCTCAATCCAAGATGGAGCTCCATACATCATGGTTATCATCTTGATCGTCATCAGTATCATTGCACTGTCCAAACTGTGCAAATATCTAAGAAGAAAAAAAAGAAAAAGAAAAACAAAGGGAGCACAATGGAAATCTCCCTACCGGTAATTGCAATGATCTTAATAAAAAAAATGTATAAAAAAGGTATGTCCCAGTTCTCTATAGTTCCATGCCATCAGTAATTCTGTATAGCGTGTCCCAGCTGTCCGTAGGTGAAATCTTAGTTCCACTTTTCCTAACTTGAGTGTCTCAATGCTAAATTCTGTGATTTACTGACTCTCACGATCATTATTCATTCTGATCTGTGTCTTCGTTATGTAGACCATGACTTGTTTGTGGCATAGTGAAACACTAACTTTCCTGAGGCTTCAAACAATAATCAATCATTTGCATGAAGACCAATGTACTTGTCAATATTTCCTTATCCATGACCCGTCCGCTGTCTATCTTTCTCCACCCCCCATACCTTTCTCCCCCTCCCCTTCCTACCTACCCACTCCTCTTCCTCCACATTCCCATGATCCCTTTGAGTCTACGACCTCCCCCATTCACATACAAAGACTGAGAAGAATAAAGAGAATCCACATCAGCATCAAAGGGGGATTGATTCATGAGACTGTGGAACTCATGGGTTCCGCTGATCCTTTGATCGTCACCCAATCTTCATCAATGAAATATACCGCCCCTAAGTCTGACTATAATCCCGCCCCCCCCCTCTCCCCCACGCTTCACTCTCTGACAGTAGGGTATCTGTCTGGTAAGGATGATGGGGGCTGGGGTGGGGTGTGGGTGGTGGGTGGAAAGGAGGTAACGTAGGTGTGATGGCCAAATGGATGGATGAACAAGTTTATAA
>JAPXFY010000027.1:47250856-47258356 GCA_030674185.1 Monoplex corrugatus
CAGTTTGTAGCAGAACTGCGGAGACTGATCAAGACCTGTAACTATGGTACACTGGAAGACAGACTGTTGAGAGATCAAATCGTACTGGGTGTACATGACGAGACTCTGCGATCAAAATTACTGGAAGTGCGACAGCTGACATTGACTGCATGTATTGATATGTGCAGAGCGCATGAATCAAGTCAACAACAAACCGTCCAAATGATGAGAAAAACGCAGGACACGCAGGAAGTCCAAGCTTTCAAAGAAAAGAAGACAGCAAAGCAGTATAGCAAAGGAAACAAACCAGAGTACAGAGAGAAATGCGGATATTGTGGTGGAAAGCACCCAAGAGCAAAAGAGAAATGTCCAGCATTTGGAAGAAAATGCAAAGCTTGTGGAGGAAATAATCACTTTGCTTCATGCTGCAGAACACCCAAGAAAAATCAAAAGAAAACAAGAGTTCGGCACTTCGAAGAAGAAGAGACTGACACTGAAAGCGATAATGAAATCCTCGGGATCGAAGACAAAACCAGAAAAAAGGAGAGAAACATACGAGCAAAGATGCTGATAAATGAGATGCCGGTAACATTTCTTCTTGACACAGGTGCAACAACAATCGTGATGCCTGAGAGCCTGTACAGAGAAGTCACAGGAGATGAAAGAAAATCTGACCTGCAAGAGACGAAGAAGAAGCTGGTGATGTTCAATGGAACAGAAATGAAGCCTGTAGTGGAGATAGTGCTGCGAGTGAAAAACCCCAAGAACAGAAGGAAATACAAAGTCAACTTCGCGATCACCAAAACGGACTGTAAGCCAGTACTGGGACTGAAAGCTGTACAGCACATGCAACTGTTGACGATCAATGAAGAGAACATTGCAACGATAGCGGCGAATCAGAAAGAGGAGGAAAATGCAAAAGATATGCTCACAAAGTACAACGATGTCTTTGAAGGAGAAGGAAAACTGGAAGGGAAATTACACCTAGAAACAGACCCCAGTATTGCTCCAGTGAAGATGCCTTGCAGAAAGTGGCCGAAAGCAGTGCAAGAGAAAGTGAAGGGCGAGCTGAAGAGGTTGAAAAAACTGGACGTGGTCACTAAAGTAGACACGCCAACGGAGTGGATAAGCAGTTTGGTCGTAACAACAAAGAGCAATGGGAAAGTCAGACTATGCATTGACCCTAAGCCACTGAACAAAGCCCTCAGGAGAAACGAGTACCCCATGCCAACCATTGATGACGTACTGCCTCTCCTCAAAGATGCAAAATACTTCACACACCTGGACGCGAGAAACGGGTTTTGGCACGTTGAACTGGACGAAGACAGCAGCTACCTGACAACATTTTAACGCCTTTTGGCAAATACCGATGGAAACGAATGCCCTTTGGTATTTCACCAGCCCCAGAAGAATTCCAGAGGAGGATTGACATCGCTCTGGCAGGACTGCCAGGCGTGGTGGCGGTTCATGATGACATTTTTGTTTTTGGCAGAGGACCAACCGACAAAGCAGGAACACAAGTTCATGATACCAACCTGAACCGTTTGCTACAACGATGCCGAGAGATTGGAATCAAACTCAACAAGGAGAAGGTTGAGATGAAACGAACAGAGATATCATATTTGGGACACATCTTCTCAAGAGAAGGCTTGAAAGCCGACCCAAAGAAATTGGACGCTGTCCAACAACTCCCAGTGCCAGAAGACAAAGCAGCTGTGCAGAGACTACTCGGTGTAGTCGGATACCTTCAGAAATTTGCACCAAACCTGTCTGAGGCAGCAGCACCACTCGGAGAACTGGTAAAAAAAGACGTCCACTTCAGATGGGATGAAGACGTCCACAGAGAAGCCCTGAAGAAAGTGAAGAAGATACTCTCTGAGCCACCGGTACTTCGCTACTTTGACCCTTCAGGAAAGCGTACAACCACCCTTCAGTGTGATGCTTCACAGTTTGGACTTGGAGCTTGTCTCATGCAGGATGGTCAACCGATTCAGTACGCATCACGAGCCTTGACCGAGACAGAAAAAAGCTATGCTCAAATAGAAAAGGAGATGTTGGCAATACTCTTCGGTCTGGAAAGGTTTGAGAGATACGTCTATGGAAGAGACATCCTGGTGGAGACCGACCACAAACCACTAGAGACCATTCACAAGAAGAGCCTGCTCTCAGCACCTAAGAGGATTCAGAGGATGCTACTCAGAACTCAGAAGTTCAGGTACACGGTAGTGTACAAACGTGGATCTGAGATGCACCTGGCTGACACCCTCAGCAGAGCAGTCTGTGGAAAAGCGGAACAGCAAGTCACCCACAAGGAAGCCGTTTTCCTCACAGACCTGGAGAAAACAGACTCATTACAAGAACTGGCCATCAGCCAAGAGAGACTGAACAGTCTGCAGCAAGCAACTCAGGAAGATGCAACCATGAAAACCCTGAAAGCTGTCATTCTACAAGGCTGGCCAGAGGAGAAACAACAACTTTCATTACAGTTACAACAATACTTTCCTTTCAGGGAGGAACTGTCAGTCCATAACGGACTTGTCTTCAAAAGCCACAGAGTAATTGTACCTGAAAGCGAAAGAGCAGACATCCTTGAGAAACTTCATGCAAGCCACTCAGGAATTCAGAGCTGCATAAGAAGAGCACGTGAGGTAGTCTACTGGCCCAGGATGAACATGGACATTGAAGATTTTGTCAAAACATGCAGAGCCTGTAACACATACCAACGTGGTCAGCAGAAGGAACCACTTATCAGTACAGAGATCCCTGACCTGCCCTGGCAACACATCGCTGGTGACATCTTTGAACATAATGGCAATGAATACCTGGTCACGGTCGATCACTACTCTGATTTCTTTGAGATTGATCGGTTACAAACAAGAGAATCCAAAGAGGTCATCATCTGTCTGAAGAGACACTTGGCAAGACACGGAATACCAGAACGCCTGACAACAGACTGTGGAACTCAATTCACATCAAACCAGTTTGGAAAGTTCAGAAAAACATGGGTTTGAACACGTAACAAGCTCACCACACTACCCTCAGTCCAATGGAAAAGCAGAGAGCGCGGTGAAGGCTGCAAAGACGTGCATGAAGAAAGCAGAACACAACAATCAAGATCCCTTCCTCGCTTTGCTTGAGCTGAGAAACATCCCGACAGAGACTGTAAACAGTTCGCCTGCTCAGAGACTGTTCGGCAGAAGAACACGAACACAAGTGCCGACGTCAAAGACATTACTCCAACCTACAGTTGTACCAATCAAGAAAGAACTTGAGAAAAGGAAACTGAAGCAAGCGCACTACTACAACAGAAGCGCAGTAGAGCTGACAGAACTGAGTCCGGGACAGATTGTGAAATTCCAACCTCCAGGATCCAAAAAGTGGATCAGTGCCAAAGTAGACCAACAGGTGAACATCCGGTCATACAACATTCGCACAGAGGACGGACTTCAGTACAGAAGGAATCGTCGTCAGCTACGAGACACAACAGAAACGGAGCTTCAGCATCAATCAACCCTCAACGACTTGTCCAGAGAAGGATGATTTCTGGAAGTCATCAGGAAAGCGACACATCAGGCAAGCAACAGCAAATCATCATTCCATCAAAACCGATGCTGGAAGATAACAAGAAAACTGGAACTGGAACAGATGTCAGGACGCCAGCATCGTCTGTCCGTGAGAACTCATCTGATCAGTCACCAGTCATCAAAATGTCTGAGACAACCAGCATCAAGGAGCCAGATGAAGTTATCAAACAAACAAGGACAGGACAACCCGAACCAGTTAGTTCTCCTTACAGAACAAGATCTGGAAGACAAAGCAAAAGGCCAGATTTCCTGAAATATGAATGAAACTGAAGACTCTACCACAATCAGATAAACTGAAAGCATTGCGAAATATGGACATGATGATGATGGATAGTATAATGATCAGAGATAAAATGAGGTGAATGAATGATTGGGCCCTGTGCGTGAGAGAAAGAATGAGTGTTTAAGTTAATGCTGTGATAAAGGTGGGAAACACATTTGTTTCGTATGGACTGAAAGATAGGAAAAATGATTAATTGATTTTGTTTCCTTAAAGAAAGGGAGATGTGACGTGTGTTAACAGTAAACAGCGTGCGGGTAACAGCACGGCATGATATTCGTTTAAGTGATACCTGATTGTTGTTCACTGTGATATGTATATATACTGTAGTCAGTTGAGAATCAGACAGCGACGAGTAAAGACGTAGAAGCATTGCCCTGTCTTCCGAGTTGGCTTTGTGTGTGTTTGTGTGTGTGTGTGTGTGTTTGTGTGTGTGTGTGTGTGTGTGTGTGTGTGTGTGTGTGTGTGTGTGTGTGTGTGTGTGTGTGTGTTTGTGTGTGTGTGTGTGATTGTTCGTTATTTGATTTAACGTCTTTTCACTATAAGTGATATTAGACGGGGGAGGGGGTGAAGGTGGAATAAAATAAAAAGTAAATAATAATAATAAAAAAAAGATAAATAAAAAAATAAAATAAATAAAAATAAATTTTAAAAAATAAAAATAAAATAAAAAAAAATAAAAAAATAAAAAAAAGATGAACAAAATGAAATGTAGAACGATAGTTGGACGGGTTGGATATGGGCAGAGGGAAGACAGTGTGTGGTGTGTGTTTGTGTGTTTGTGTGTGTGTGTGTGTGTGTGTGTGTGTGTGTGTGTGTGGTGTGTGTGTGTGTGTGCCAGCGCACATGATTTTGTGCAGACTTCGGGTGGAGCGTACACACGTGTGTGTGTGTGTGTGTGTGTGTGTGTGTGTGTGTGTGTGTGTGTGTGTGTGTGTTTGTGTGTGTGTGTGTGTTTGTGTGTGTGTGTGTGTGTGTATGTGTGTGTGTGTGTTTGTGTTTGTGTGTGTGTGTGTTTGTGTGTTGTTGTGTGTGTTTGTGTGTGTTTGTGTGTGTTTGTGTTTGTGTGTGTTTGTGTGTTGTGTGTGTGTGTGTGTTTGTGTGTGTGTGTGTGTGTGTTGTTTGTGTGTGTGTTTTGTGTGTGTGTGTGTGTGTGTCTGTGGTGTGTGTGTGTCTGTGTGTGTTTGTGTGTGTGTGTGCGCGTGTATGTGTGTGTATGTGTTTGTGTGTGTGTTTGTGTGTGTGGTGTGTGTGTGTGTGTGCCAGCGCATATGGTTTTGTGCAGTCTTCGGGTGGAGCGTACACATGTGTGTGTGTTGTGTTTGTGTGCGTGTGTGTGTGTGCGCGCGCGAGCGTGTGTGTGTATGTATGCATGCGTGCACGCGTGTGTGTCTGTAAGAGACACAGAGAAAGAGAGGGAGAGAAAGACAGAGACAGAGACAAAGGCACAGACAGAGACAGATACAGAGACAAAGACAGAGAGGGGGGAGAGAGAGAGAGAGAGAGTCAGAGAGAGACAGAGACAGACAGACAGATAGAGACACAGAGAGATAGAGACAGAGACGGAGAGACAGAGACACAGAGATAGAAAGGAAGAGAGAGGGGGGAGAAGAGAGAGAATGAGAGAGACAGAAACAGAGACAGTGAGACAGAGACAGACAGACAGACACAGACATACAGACAGACAGACAGACAGACAGACAGACAGGGTTCTCCCCATTTCAAGACCTTCCAGCGCATAGGGGTTTGTGCAGGCTTAGGGTGGATCGTAGACATACAATCGTCAGAGTGCGAAGAACCCCTCTCGAACAAACTCCAATCTGAAAAGGGAAGCTGGTGGATAGGGTGCAGGAGCCGGAGGAGTGAAAATTTAATAATTAAGCGCCTGATCTTTTGTGTTTAAGGGAGCTATTCCTGTCCTTCCATGCAGGTTTCAGTCTGGGCAGTGATGATGCTTATTATCGGAGTTCCTAATGAACAAGGTTTCAATTCCAGACATTACCTAACAACCCTGTTCTGACGTGTGTCTGTGATTCCAAAGTAGCGCGACTGCCCGCGTTCAAGCAAACAGGAACCAGAAGAAAAAAAACACGAAAATAGAATCAGACCGCATGTTTTAATTAATACAACCGGACAAGACAGGATATACATATTATGATAGTAAGCGTAGAGTACAACCCTGTCACGCAATTCTCAATCCTAGATGGAACTCCATAGCATCATAATTATCATCCTCATCGACATCATCATCATCGTCGCATTGTAAAAACTGTTCCAGCTTCTGTGGCCATTAAATTAAAGTGGCGTAGAAAAATAGGACGAAAAAGAAATTACGAGAGAAAAAGGCTGAAACTCCCCTGCGTGCTGTTTCGTCCAGTGGGAGACCTTGCCAGTGCATAGGGTTTTGTGCAAGCTTAGGGATAATTGCTGGCAGATTCGGATGGAGCGTACACACGTTATCGTCAGAGTGTGATGAATCTCTATTGAACAAACTCCAAACTGGGCGAAGCAGCAAGGAAGTTTTTCAGCCTTTTTCTCCTTTTTTTTTTTTTTTTTGCGTCCCATTTTCTACACCCCTGTAATGGCCACAGAAGCTGGAACAAGTTTTTACAATGCGATGATGATGATCATGTCGATGAGAATGATAATCATGATGCTATGGAGTTCCATCTAGGATTGAGAGTTGCGTGACAGGGGTTGTACTCTACGCTTACTATCATAATATATCCTGGCGTCAACCAGGCCCGAGAGATACAGACACCCGCAGTGTTGATCAGAAGATTTGAGCAACACCCTCAGTGACGCATCCACGAAGTGGATGAGGCTCCACTGTGTGGTTCCAGTCTTCCCCAGTGAGCCCATAGCACGCCCAACTCTGGGTTGGAGCCGAAAAATCCCACAATGATATAGTTTTGAAGGGACTGATGGGGATTCGAATCCACAAGTTTCCAGTTGGTAGTCCGTTGCGTTAACCACTACACCACAGCGATTGGTCTTTTTTTTCCTAATTTTTGTATTTGGTGTTTGTTTGTTTGTTCGTATGTCCGTGAATCAAAACAAGAACAGTTTCATTTCGAGTTCAGTGCTCAGCCCATTTCTTTAATGATGCAAGTAGTCTACCGGCTTCACCGATCATGTTATAATATGACATCTGTGTGTGTGTGTGTGTGTGTGTGTGTGTGTGTGTGTGTGTGTGTGGTGGTGGTGGTGTTGTGTGTGTGTGTGTGTGTGTGTTGTGTGTGTGTGTGTGTGTGTGTTTTGGTGTGTGAGTTTGTGTGTGTGTGTGTTTGTGTGTGTGAGTTTGTGTGTGTGAGTTTGTGTGTGTGTATGTGTGTTGTGTGTGTTTTATGTATGTATGTGTGTGTATGTGTGTGTGTGTCTGTCTGTGTGTGTCTGTGTGTGTGGTGGGGTGAGTTAGTGTGTGTGTTTGTGTGTGTGTGTGTGTTTGTGTGTTTGTGTGTGTGTTTTTGTTTTGTGTGTTTGTGTGTGTGTTTTTGTTTTGTGTGTGTGTGTTGTGTGTGTGTGTGTGTGTGGGGTGTGTGTGTGTGTGTGTGTGTGTGTGTGTGTGTGTGTGTGTGTTGTGTGTGTGAGTTTGTATGTATGTATGTGTGTGTGTGCGTATGTGTGTGTATGTGTGTGTGTGTGTGAGAGAGAGAG
>JAPXFY010000027.1:47265856-47273356 GCA_030674185.1 Monoplex corrugatus
CATACATACATACATACATACATACATATATACGTACGTACATACGTACGTACTTACATACATACATGCATGCATGCATGCATACATATATACATACATACATACATCATACATAGATACATACATATATACATACATATATACATACATACATCATACATACATACATATATACATACATACATATATACATACATCGTAATACATACATACATATATACATATATACATACATACATCATACATACATACATACATATATACATACATATATACATACATACATACATACATCATACATACATACATACATATATACATATATACATACATACATATATCATACATACATACATACATACACACATACACACATACATTCATGCATGCACGCATGCATGCATACATACATACATACATACATACATACATACATACATATATACATGCATGCATGCATACATACATACATACATACATACATACGTACGTACGTACATACATACATACATACATACACACTTACACATATACATTCATACATACATACATATATACATACATACATACATACACACTTACACACATACATTCATACATACGTAGGCCTACATACATACATACATACATACATACATACATACATACATACATACATACATACATACATACATTCATGCATATACATTCATGCGTACATATATACATACATACACACACACATACATACATACATACATACATACATACATACGTACATACGTACATACATACATATGCACATGTACTTATATACATAAATGCACACACACACACACACATATGTATATATACACACGGGTAAAGTAAAGCTTTTTCAGTAGCAGAGTCAGTGGGCTGACTGGATCCGCTGATAGAGCCTCAGAGTCGAAATCTGCTATTTGGAGTTCGGTTCCAGCCCGTAACATCAAAACTGGCCTGTTCGCTGCTCGTCTGATCGCTTCAATCATTCTGGCAGTGTCAGCTTAGTGTTGCGTATGGCCTGTTTTCCACTCACCCCCACCCCCATTCCTATTTTCAAACCCCCATTCCTATTTTCAATCCCCCCATTCCTATTTTCAAACCCCCCATTCCTATTTTCAAACCCCCCATTCCTATTTTCAAACCCCCCATTCCTATTTTCAAACCTTCCATTCCTATTTTCAAACCCCCCATTCCTATTTTCAAGCCCCCCATTCCTATTTTCAAACCCTGCATTCCTATTTTCAATCCCCCCATTCCTATTTTCAAGCCCCCCATTCCTATTTTCAAACCCCCCAGTCCTATTTTCAAACCCCCCATTCCTATTTTCAATCCCCCCAGTCCTATTTTCAAACCCCCCAGTCCTATTTTCAATCCCCCCATTCCTATTTTCAAACCCCCCATTCCTATTTTCAAACCTTCCATTCCTATTTTCAAACCCCCCATTCCTATTTTCAATCCCCCCATTCCTATTTTCAAACCCCCCATTCCTATTTTCAACCCCCCCATTCCTATTTTCAAACCCCCCAGTCCTATTTTCAATCCCCCCAGTCCTATTTTCAATCCCCCCCATTCCTATTTTCAATCCCCCCAGTCCTATTTTCAAACCCCCCAGTCCTATTTTCAAACCCCCTATTCCTATTTTCAAACCCCCCATTCCTATTTTCAAACCCCCCATTCCTATTTTCAATCCCCCCATTCCTATTTTCAACCCCCCCAGTCCTATTTTCAAACCCCCCATTCCTATTTTCAAACCCCCCATTCCTATTTTCAAACCCCCCAGTCCTATTTTCAAACCACCCATTCCTATTTTCAAACCCCCCAGTCCTATTTTCAATCCCCCCATTCCTATTTTCAAACCCCCCATTCCTATTTTCAAACCCCCCAGTCCTATTTTCAAACCCCCCAGTCCTATTTTCAATCCCCCCATTCCTATTTTCAAACCCCCCAGTCCTATTTTCAAACCCCCCAGTCCTATTTTCAAACCCCCCATTCCTATTTTCAAACCCCCCAGTCCTATTTTCAAACCCCCCATTCCTATTTTCAAACCCCCCAGTCCTATTTTCAATCCCCCCATTCCTATTTTCAAACCCCCCAGTCCTATTTTCAAACCCCCCAGTCCTATTTTCAAACCCCCCATTCCTATTTTCAAACCCCCCAGTCCTATTTTCAATCCCCCCATTCCTATTTTCAAACCCCCCAGTCCTATTTTCAATCCCCCCATTCCTATTTTCAAACCCCCCAGTCCTATTTTCAAACCCCCCATTCCTATTTTCAAACCCCCCATTCCTATTTTCAATCCCCCCATTCCTATTTTCAAACCCCCCATTCCTTTTTCAAACCCCCCCCCATTCCTATTTTCAAACCCCCCATTCCTATTTTCAAACCCCCCATTCCTATTTTCAAACCCCCCATTCCTATTTTCAAACCCCCAGTCCTATTTTCAATCCCCCCATTCCTATTTTCAAACCCCCCATTCCTATTTTCAAACCCCCCATTCCTATTTTCAAACCCCCCATTCCATTCTATTTCAAACCCCCCATTCCTATTTTCAAACCCCCCATTCCTATTTTCAAACCCCCAGTCCTATTTTCAAACCCCCAGTCCTATTTTCAAACCCCGCAGTCCCATTTTCAAACCCCCCAGTCCTATTTTCAACCCCCCCCCCAGTCCTATTTTCAAACCCCCCAGTCCTATTTTCAAAACCATTCAGGGCATACGGTTTAGCAGGCTTCAGTATTCTGCCAGATAATTACTGACAAATTTGGGTGGAGCGTATACAATTGTATTACTTCAATGAACTTCTTTAAAAACTTTCAAACTCCATAACCCGAGAGATAATTTGGGAGTGATGGAAGCTGAAAAACTCGATGTATTTCAAGACTTGCATTATAAAGACAAAGCTGATTTTCTTCCCTCGTTGCATGACATTTCCCGTCCATAAAGAGGGACAGGTACCATCTACAGCTGGGTGGAATATGATCAAATCAAAGTTTTCTGAAGACAGCGTCTCCGTGTTAAAATGAATCCCATGGGCACTATCAGTGCAAATGCCAAAGGATGGAAAATGGAAAATATCACGACATAACAATGACCTTAACGTACTGGCGAGGTCTTGAAAATGGTGTGTTTGAGCCAGGAAACAAACTTGTTCATCCGTCCGTTTGACCATCACACCTACACTATTCCCCACACACCCCCATCCACAACCCCCTCCCTGATATTCCTACCAGACAGGTACCCTACTGTCAGACAGTGGAGTATGTGGATTATAGTCAGACTTGAGAACAGTATGTTTTATTGATGAAGAATATTTGACGATCAAAGGATTAGCGCAGTCCATGAGCTACTAGTGCTGATTCTCTTCACCTTTCTCAGTCTTTGTATGTGGTAGTGAATGGAGGAGGTTGCAGACTCAGAGAGATTATGGAGACAGGGGGTGTGGGTTATGAGAGGAGAGAAAAGAAAGACAGCAGCTGGTCATGGATAAAGAAATATTGACAAGAAAACTGCTCTCCATGCAGTCATTGATCAACGCTTAAGCCTCAGAAAGTTGACGTGTTTCACTAAGACAAAGACAAAGACAGCAAAGCCAGAAGCAGATTGAAGCAGCCGAGACGTGGTTTTCTGAGAAGAATGTTGAGAGTTCCATGGACAGCAAAGAAAACAAACTGGGACAGTCTTGATGGAGGCAGACACAAGAAGATCATTCATAAGGAAGATTAGATTAATTGATTTGGTTCAGTTTTTACGTCGACGCCCACCTCAGGTGATATGGCCGACGGGGATAACCATCCCAGGGAAGTAGGAGAAGGGGGGACTTATCTAATCCTCTACTGACTCCATCAGAACAACAATGATGTTAAGATGGGACAGTGAGAAGGCCAGTTTTAATGTAAAGAACACCCCGAAAATCGAACCCACAACCATTAAAATGTGAATCCGACCCTCAAACCAACTGAGCTACGGTGGCCCGCTTCTAGAAGATTAGGAAAAGACAGGCAACATTTATAGACCATTTTATGAGGAAAGGGGAATTAGAAGACCTGGTCACAACAGGAAAGCTGAAGGGAAAGAGAGCACCAGGTAGACTCAGGGAAAAAATATTGGACAGACTTGCAGAGTGGCTGAGGACAGAGAGGGTGAAGATGTGCTTGCGGCAATAAGGGACAGATGCACATGGAGGGCCATGATCCCCAACACCAAGTCGCAGGGCACAAGATGATGATGATGATGATGATGATTGATGATGATGATGATGATGATGATGATGATAATGATGATGATGATGACGACGACAAACACGTAAAGGTCTACTACAGTAACTTCAGACACCAGGAAGTAGTGATCCGCACATACTGGTAAATCTCAGGATTAGCACTGTGAGACTGAAGTGCAGAAAATTGAAACCGAGACCTGGGGTACAGAGAACTGGGACTTCCACTGATTTATGAATAAAAGACTAGTAATGGCAATGAGCTATAGAGAATCAGGACACAATCTCATAACTGGACAATGTGGAATGAGTGTTAAGGATAATGATAATGATAAAGATAATGACAATGATACTCTGTAACCAGTCGCCGTGGTGTAGTGGTTAACGCAACGGACTACCGGCTGGAAGGTTGCGGACAAACTGACAGACACAGACACAGACAAACTGACAAACAAACTGACCCATACACATAGACAAACTGACACATAGAGACAGACAAATGACAGACACAGACAGACAGAAAAACTTACAGACACAGACAGAAAAACTGACAGACACAGACAGACAAACTAACAGCCACAGACTGACAGACACAAACAGACTGACAGCACAGAAAGACTGACAGACACAGACAGACAGACTGACAGACACAGACACAGACAAACTGACAGACACAGACACAGACACAGACAGACAAACTGACAGACACAGACATAGACAGACAAACTGACAGACACAGACACAGACAGACAAACTGACAGACACAGTCAGACAAACTGACAGACACAGACACAGATAAACTGACAGACACACACAGACAAACTGACAGACAAACTGACAGACACAGACAGACAAACTGACAAACTGACAGACACACACAGACACAGACAGATAAACTGACAAACACAGACAGACAAATGAAACACACAGTCAGACAAACTGACAAACACAGACAGACAAACTGACACAGACAGACAGACAAACTGACAGACAGACTGACAGACACAGACAGACAAACAAACTGACAGACAGACTGACAGACATACACAGACAGACAAACTGACAAACACAGACAGACAAACTGACAGACACACACAGACAGACAAACTGACAGACAGACTGACAGACACAGACAAACTGACAGCCACAGACAGACAAACTGACAGACACAGACAGACAAACTGACAGACACAGACACAGACAAACTGACAGACACAGACAGACAAACTAACAGACACAGACAGACAAACTAACAGACACAGACAGACAAACTGACAGACACAGACAAACTAACAGACACACACAGACAAACTGACAGACACAGACACAGACAAACTGACAGACACAGACACAGACAAACTGACAGACACAGACACAGACAGACAAGCTGACAGACACAGACACAGACAAACTGACAGACACAGACACAGACACAGACAAACTGACACACACAGACACAGACACAGACAAACTGACACACACAGACACAGACAGACAAACTGACAGACACAGACACAGACAAACTGACAGACACAGACAGACAAACTAACAGACACAGACAGACAAACTAACAGACACAGACAGACAAACTGACACACACACAGACAAACCGACAGACACACACAGACAAACTGACACACACAGACACAGACAAACTGACACACACAGACACAGACACAGACAGACAAACTGACAGACACAGACAAACTGACAGACTCAGACAGACAGACAGACTGACAGACACAGACAAACTGACAGCCACAGACAAACTGACAGACACAGACAGACAAACTAACAGACACAGACAGACAGACTGACACACACACACAGACAAACTGACACACACAGACAAACTGACACACACACACAGACAGACAAAACTGACAGACACAGCCAGACAAACTGACAGACACAGACAGACAAACTGACAGACAGACACAGACAGACAGACAAACAGACAGACACAGACAGACAAACTGACAGACACAGCCAGACAAACTGACAGACACAGACACAGACAGACAAACTGACAGACACAGACAGACAAACTGACAGACAGACACAGACAGACAGACAAACAGACAGACACAGACAGACAAACTGACAGACACAGACAGACAAACTGACAGATACAGACACAGACAGACAAACTGACAGACACAGACAGACAAACTGACAGACACAGTCAGACAAACTGACAGGCAAACTGACAGACACAGACAGACAAACAGACAGACACAGACAGACAAACTGACAGACACAGACAGACAAACTGACAGACACAGACAGACAAACTGACAGACACAGACAGGCAAACTGACAGACACAGACAAACAAACTGACAAACACAGACAAACAAACTGACAGACACAGACAAACAAACTGACAAACACAGACAAACAAACTGACAAACACAGACAGACAAACTGACAGACACAGACAGACAAACTGACAGACACAGACAAACAAACTGACAGACACAGACAGACAAACTGACAGACACAGACAGACAAACTGACAGACACAGACAAACAAACTGACAAACACAGACAAACAAACTGACAGACACAGACAGACAAACTGACAGTCAGACAAACTGACCCACGCAGACAAACTAACAAACACAGACAAATGACTGACCCATACAAACAAACTCACAGATACAGACTGACAAACTGACAGATAGACAAACTGACCCATACAGACAAACTAACAAACACAGACAAACTGACTCAGACAGACAAACTGACAGACAAACTGACAGACAAACTGACCTATACAGACAAACTAATAAACTCAGACAAACTGACAGAAACTGACAGACAAACTGACCCATACAGACAGACAAACTGACCCATACAGACAGGACAAACTGACCCATACAGACAGACAAACTGATCCATACAGACAGACAAACTGACCCATACAGACAGACAAACTGACCCATACAGACAGACAAACTGACCCATACAGACAGACAAACTGACCCATACAGACAGACAAACTGACCCATACAGACAGACAAACTGACCCATACAGACAGACAAACTGACCCATACAGACAGACAAACTGACCCATACAGACAGACAAACTGACCCATACAGACAGACAAACTGACCCATACAGACAGACAAACTGACCCATACAGACAGACAAACTGACCCATACAGACAGACAAACTGATCCATACAGACAGACAAACTGACCCATACAGACAGACAAACTGACCCATACAGACAGACAAACTGACCCATACAGACAGACAAACTGATCCATACAGACA
>JAPXFY010000027.1:47278356-47283356 GCA_030674185.1 Monoplex corrugatus
AACCTGTAGGCTTCTTTCACATATTGGTCAGTGTTCTGAACTACCACCGCCCCACCTTTATCTGCACTACTTATCCGGATGGTCCTGTTCTTAACCATTTTGCGAAGTTCGTTAAGTGCCGTTCGTTCACTTTTGCTCAAGTTGTTTCTGGGCTTGCTGTTGGCTTGGTAGGTGCTGGTTAATAGTTCTATTACGTCGCAATACGCATCCAGTGCTGCGTCCCTTCCAGGTGGAGGATTGTAAAAGGTTTTCTTATAAAAGCGAGGTGGATCATTTTGCTCATAATCCTCATAAAACAGCTCCTTCAAGCGCAGTTTTCTGCACCCTTCGCGTACATTTTGCGTTAGCTGTTGGTCGTTCAACGTGTGGGGGGGTCGGGCAGAACTTGGGCCCCAGGGATAAAACAAGATTTGTTCAGGGGTAAGTTTGTACTCGGATAAATTGAAAACCGTCTGCTGTGTCGGTCGGTCCCAGTGCTGGTCAGCTGTGGTAATCATCAAAGGGTCGGCCGTCGTCCCCTGTTGCCTTTTGAATCGACGGCACTTACGTCTGGGGGGTGGAGATATCTGTGCATTGTTAGGTTGTTCCAGAAGTCTTTTGAATTTGTTGTTCTTTTTCTGGTTGTATTTGTGTAGTAATCTGCTGTACTGTCCCAAGTGCAGTTTCCGTATAATTTCATATTGTAAATAGTCATGTGACTGATAAATGTCATACAGGGTTTGGTGGAGTGTTAAGGTTTCTGATTTGATCAGGGTCTGGTAAGTGTCTTTACACATTATCACAATGTCCAAGTTGGCCGAAAAGAGTGTGTCCTTGATATTTTTTCTAAGAAAGTCTGCTTTAGGCAGGGCATCCATAGCAAATTTTAGAGTCATACCTTTTGGGATGATGCGATGTTCGATGCACCGGGTCAAGAAGTTGCAGTGTGACTGGAATCTAGTGATCTTGTCCGTCGATCCTTTGAGCAGTCTGAGTGGCTCAAAGAGGTCAGGTGCCATGTTGCTGGATCCAGTGAAGGATGCAAAGGAGGTCTTTTGTGGGGGTAAGTATAACAGCAACAGGCACCCAGTGAGGATGAAAGGAGTGTGGAGTGCTTGGATCTTATATAACGATGCGTGTCTTCCTTTCATAATAGAGTGTAAAATCATTCAGGTAAAAAAGATAAAACAACAAGTACTCCGATACAAATCCGAGCTTTCGGCTTTTCAGCCTTCCTCAGGGCACTTTAATGGATAGATCACACACACACACACAACACACACATATATATATATATATATATATTGTTGTGTGTGTGTGTGTGTGTGTGTGTGTGTGTGTGTGTGTGTGTTGTGTGTGTGTGTGTGTGTGTGTGTGTTGTGTGTGTGTGTGTATATATATTTTTTTTTTTACAGTTTCGTTTGTTTCACACGAATGTTGCCATGGTAAACTTGATGTATTAGCACGTTTTAAAACATCTTTCTTTTAACCCTTCGACTCCCGCACCCTGTCCACTGCAATCCTGCATTGTCAACCATGGTAGCAAAGTAAAAATCGTAACCCTTTTACTCCCTCACCCTATATCCACGGCTTACCGCAGAAAGCTGGTGAAGAGGGTGAGGGAATCAAAGGGTTAATTTTGTTGCAGTAGGTGGATAGAGTGCGGGAGTCAAAGGGTTAAATGGTCTTCCTTTTACAGTTTCCTGTTTGTTTTACACATTTGTTGGCATGGTAACCTTTGTTTAGCACGTTTGGGAGAAGGGTGGCAGAATGGTTCAGACGTTCGCCTGCCAATAACTAAACTCGAGATTCCAGGGTTCGCTCCCCATAGAGGCCTCATATTTTCTCCTCAGTTTGACCGGAAAATCAAACTGAACGTCTAGTCCTTTCGGAAGGGGACGATAAACGAGTTGGATCGGCGTGCCTTCAGGCTGCACACGCTAAAGATCCCACGGTAGTTGAAAATCGTGAAGAGTAGGGCATTGCCCGGCTGCCTTGGTGAAAATCATTGGAGAGATAGGTTGATTTCCCAGGTCCCACGCCTTGAAAACCAATTAGCCTTCTTGCCTTTCTGAAATCTTGGTTTAAAAAATGTGAACATGACTATGAATTTGAAGCGAGGGAGGGTGGGATGGGCACCGCCCTCGTGGTGCTGGCCCAGGAAAAGTTGAGGTCTCTTCCACCTCACTCCCATACGACCTCAGGGTTATGGAAGTATCTAGGTAGGACGTCAGGACCTGGCCAGCTCGTGGGTTTATGTGCAGGCTTAAGGCTCGTGCCGTGATCATTTTGGATCTTCTCCGTCACATGGCACCTGTGACGTTAGTGCATATGGAATTCATTCCGAGCGCGGAGACGTCATCTTTCAGTATAAACAGCATCCCCAACCTTCTGCAAATTCTGTGCAAGAAATTTCCTCTTTTCTGTCACCCTCTTTGTTTCTGCCTTGCTCCTTTGCTTTCTGCCATCTCTTCCTATCATTTTCTGTCTTGCTGGTTCATTCTGTAAAGCCTTACATACTTTTTCTCTCAGGATTGATAACTGGGTATATGTGTGAAGTGCATTTTTTTGGCTCGAGGGAAATGTGATGCGCAATAGTTTTAGTTAATATAAATCTATTTTTTATATATATGTATGCTGTAGTGTCCGCTTTCTGTCTTCTCTTCTTATCGTTTTCTGCCTTGCTGGTCTATTCACCTGTATGTGTTCTATAAAGCCTTACATGCTTTCTCTTAGGATTGATAACTGGGTGCATGTATTAACCCTTATACTCCCGCACCCTATCCACCAGCTACAAAACCTTAACCCTTTGACTCCCTCACCCTACAGGAAGCTGGTGGATAGGATGAGGAAAGCTGGTGGATAGGATGAGGGAGTCAAAGGGTTCAGTTTTTGCTTTGCTAGCCTGGTGGACGATGCAGGATGCTGGCGGACTGGGTGCGGGAGTCAAATGGTTAAAGTGCATTTTTTGGCTCTAAGGAAATGTGATGTGCAGAGGCAATTTTAGGTAATTTCGGCCCCTTCTTATATATGTTTTACTAGATGTTTATATATTTGTATTCACGTTTTAACCCCCCTGGTGATGATTAGGCAGATTGGTCAATGCCAGGGGCGTATCCCTAGCCTATGTGTGCAAATGCATTGATATGTGTACCTGATTTTTTTCAGGTTCCAAAAGGTATTGAAATGGTTAAAGCCCTGATATGGCTTTGCGCAGTCGGCTCGGCTTTTAAACAATAACGATAATGTTCAAGTTGATATTGCTTATAGCCCAGCCGACTGCTAGAGCCATATCGGGGCTAACACCACGTCAAAAATGTTACCCGTTTTCACGAAATGAGTCCTATCCTAACTCGCAGGCAGCGAAAAGCGTAGAGGCTCAGAAAAAGTGTGATGGGTCAATTTTGTCAATTTTTGCTTTTCGTCAAAAATGGAATATTTAATCTTTAAATTACATGTACATGCACTCAGCACTTCATAATTCAATCGGAAAATGTATTCAAAATGCGTTTTAACCAGATAACGGCATGCTTTTTGTGTCAGAAAAAGGGATATATAAACTTAAATAACAAGACAATTACAGTCGATTTTCACACCAATTTTTGTGTGCTATTGTGGCATGATGTGTTTTACATTGGTACAAAATTTGGTAAAGATTGGTGAAGTACAAATACCTGTTGCTAAGGTAGAACTTCACTGAAGTGGTGAACATTTTAAAACTTGATTTTCTCAAAATGGCTGTTTGCTATGTTACACACTTCAAACACCCATAACTTCCTTATTTTTAGGAGTAGAATAATAAATTTCATATGAAAAGAAAGTTAATAATCTGGACATTTTGAAAATCAGAATATCCTAAAATCTGTTATTTTCACCTTGGACTCATTTTGTTAAAACGGGTCACAAATATGTTTTTGTAATTGGATCCAGAAAACAAAAAGTCTTCATGCAATGATAAATCATAAAGAAAGAAAATATAGGACCCACCCACACACCCGAAAAGAAAGAAAAGACTAAAAGAAAGAGAGGAAAAACTGTGACAAAAGAAAGGAAATGGAGAAAGAAATAATTACTTGGATAGTGCGTGGGAGTTGCAAAGTAGATGTGATGCAAGGGGAATAACCTGTTTTAATCAGCTAACAACACGCTGTGTACGAGTTAATTACCTTCTTGTGGCTGTCTGTTTAATATCCGATTATTTCCCCTTAATCCTTTGATCATTTTCGATCTGTATTATGTTTCATTCTTCGAACACACACACACACACACACACACACACACACACACACACAGCAAACGTTTAAATACTATGTCAGTGTATGATTTCATGTTAAAACAATTTTATAGATTGTGCATGTATGTGTGCATGCATGTATGAGCATATATGTGTGTGAGACAGAGGGTGTGTGTTTGCGTGTGTGTGAGTGTGTGTGCGTGTGAGAGAGAGAGAGAGACAGAGAGACAGAGAGACAGAGAGAGTGTGTGTTTATATGTGTCTGCATGTATGTATGCATACATGCATGTGCATGTGCATGTGCATGTGCACACACGTGTGTGTTTTTGCACACAGCACTCAAACACAACAGTGAAAGTCACCTGATTTTAGGTAGAGTTTTTATTCTCTCTCTCTCTCTCTCTCATACTAACACATTGCCTCCACCATCACCACCGTACTACATTTTCTGCATCTATCAACTCAACTCACACCACACACACACACACACACACACACACACACGCACACACACACACACACACACACGCACGCACGTACACACACACACACCGCATACACACACGCACATAGTTTTTCTCTTGTTCCTTAAATTGTTTGATGTTACCTGATATGACACAATGCTTTCATGATTTCATAGATTCATTCACCCCATAGACACATTGTGTGTGTGTGTGTGTCTGTCTGTGTGTGTGTGTGTGTGTGTGTGTGTGTGTGTGTGTGTGTGTGTGTGTGTGTGTGTGTGTGTTTCTGTGTGTGTGTGTAAAAGCACGTATGTGAATAGACG
>JAPXFY010000027.1:47288356-47378356 GCA_030674185.1 Monoplex corrugatus
TACTACTGCAATGATATCTAGAGCAAGTAATATGGTCACTAATACTACTGCAATGATGATAACTAGTGCAAGTAATATGGTCACTAATGCTACTGCAATGATAACTAGTGCAAGTAATACGGTCACTAATACTACTGCAATGATGATAACTAGTGCAAGTAATACGGTCACTAATGCTACTGCAATGATGATAACTAGTGCAAGTAATACAGTCACTATTGCTACTGCAATGATGATATCTAGTGCAAGTAATATGGTCACTAATACTACTGCAATGATAATATCTAGTGCAAGTAATATGGTCACTAATACTACTGCAATGATAATATCTAGTGCAAGTAATATGGTCACTGATACTACTGCAATGATAATATCTAGTGCAAGTAATACGATCACAAATGCCAATACAATGATGATAACTAGTGCAAGTACAATGGTGATAACTAATGCAAGTAATACGGTCACTAATGCTACCGCAATGATAACTAGTGCAAGTAATACGGTCAATAATGCTACTGCAATGATGATATCTAGTGCAAGTAATACAGTCACTAATGCTACTGCAATAATGATATCTAGTGCAAGTAATACAGTCACTAATGCTACTGCAATGGTGATATCTAGTGCAAGTAATACGGTCACTAATGCTACTGCAATGGTGATATCTAGTGCAAGTAATGCGGCCACTAACTTACTAACCAGGGTACAAATCCATCGGCCGCCTGTCCTTCAGCGATGTGCCTTCAGGGTGTCCAGGGATGACCTCACAGGCCAGGTGTGCCCCGGCGCTCACCCCTAGATAGAAACCCCCCTTCACCACATAGTCCTGGATGTGGCTAACGCCCAAAGAACCCAGGGCCTCCACCAGGGTCGGACAGTGGCCTCCTCCAAAGACGATGGCAGCGCACTTCTTCTTCCAGTCACCTTTTTAAGAAGCAAATGATATGGTAATGACGATGACGACGATGATGGTGATGATGATGATGATGATTATGGTGATGATTATGGTGATGCTGCGGTTGCTGGTGCTAGTGGTGGTGGTGGTGCTGATGATTATGCTGATGCTACTGATGATGATGATGATGATAATGATCATGATGGTGATTATAGTGCTGCTGTTGCTGCTGCTGCTGCTGCTGATGGTGGTGGTGGTGGTGGCGGTGGTGGTGGTGATGATGCTGATGATGATGATGATGATGATGATAAGAAGAAGAAATAATGATTATAATAATGATGATAATAGTATGACAGTGATGATGATGATGATGATATATAATTACAATAGCAATAGTAGTAGTACACATAGTAATTGTGATGATGATAATGATGATGATGATAATGATATTAACAATAACAATAAGCATCATCACAATCATCGTCATTGTTTTTATCATTATTATTATTATCACCACAATAGTAATAACTACAATCATAACAACAATAAGAATGATGATGACGATGAAATGCACAATAAACTTTCCCAAACATGGCCGTCTTTCCACCATCCAACCCTAAAGTACATAATGAACTTTCCCAAAACATGGATGTTTTTCCATGAACCAATCCTGAAATACATAATGAACTTTCCCAAACATGGCCGTCTTTCCACCTACCAACCCTGAAATACATAATGAACCTTCCCAAACATGGCTGTCTTTTCACCTACAAACTCTGAAGTACACAATGAACTTTCCCAAACATGGATGTCTTTCCACCAGCCAACCCTGAAGTACATAATAAACTTTCCCAAAATGGCTGTCTTTCTACCAACAAAAACCCTCAAGTAGCCTACATAAGAAACTTTCCCAAACATGGCTGTATTTCCAGGAACCAATCCTGAAATACATAATAAACTTTCCCGAATTTGGCCGTCTTTCCACCTACCAACCCTGACGTACATAATGAACTTTCCCAAACATGGCTGTCTTTCCACCAACCAATCCTGAAACACGTAATAAACTTTCCCGAACATGGCTGTATTTCCACCTATCAACCCTGAAGTACATAATGAACTTTCCCAAACATGGCTGTATTTCCACCTATCAACCCTGAAACACATAATGAACTTTCCCAAACATAGTTGTATTTCCATGAACCAATCCTGAAATACATGATAAACTTTCCCGAACATGGCTGTCTTTTCACCTACCAACTCTGAAGTACACAATGAACTTTCCCAAACATGGATGTCTTTCCACCAGCCAACCCTGAAGTACATAATAAACTTTCCCAAAATGGCTGTCTTTTTACCAACCAACCCTCAAGTAGCCTATGTATAAGAAACTTTCCCAAACATGGCCGTCTTTCCACCGTCCAATCCTAAAGTACATAATGAACTTTCCCAAAACATGGATGTTTTTCCATGAACCAATCCTGAAATACATAACGAACTTTCCCAAACATGGCCGTCTTTCCACCTACCAACTAACCCTGAAACACGTAATAAACTTTTCCAATATGGTTATCTTTCCACCAACCAATCCTGACGTACATAATGAACCTTCCCAAATATGGCTGTATTTCCATGAACCAATCCTGAAATACATGATAAACTTTCCCGAACATGGCTGTCTTTTCACCTACCAACCCAGAAGTACATATTTAAATTTCCCAAAATGGCTGTCTTTCTACCAACCAACCCTCAAGTAGCCTGTATAATGAACTTTCCCAAACAGGGCTGTATTTCCAGAAACCAATCCTGAAATACATAATAAACTTTCCCGGATTTGGCCGTCTTTCCACCTACCAACCCTGACGTACATAACTAACTTTCCCAAACATGGTTGTCTTCCCACCAACCAATCCTGAAACACGTAATAAACTTTCCCAAACATGGCTGTATTTCCACCTATCAACCTAAAACACAAAATGAACTTTCCCAAACATGGCTGTATTTCCATGAACCAATCCTGAAATACATAATGAACTTTCCCCACCATGGCCATCTTTCCATCTACCAACCTTGAATTACATAATGAACCTTCCCAAACATGGCTGTATTTCCACTATCAACCCTGAAACACATAATGAACTTTCCCAAACATGGCTGTATTTCCATGAACCAATCCTGACGTACATAATGAACTTTCCCAAACATGGCTGTCTTTCCATCTACCAACCCTGAAGTACATAATGACCCTTCCCAAACATGGCTGTATTTCCACCTATCAACCCTGAAACACATAAATGAACTTTCCCAAACATGGCTGTATTTCCATGAACCAATCCTGACGTACATAATGAACTTTCCCAAACATGGCCGTCTTTCCACCAACCAATCCTGAAACACGTAATAAACTTTCCCGAACATAGCTGTCTTTCCACCTATCAACCCTGAAACACATAATGAACTTTCCCAAACATGGCTGTATTTCCATGAACCAATCCTGACGTACATAATGAACTTTCCCAAACATGGCCGTCTTTCCATCAACCAACCCTGAAGTACATAATGAACCTTCCCAAACACAGCTGTATTTCCACCTATCAACCCTGAAACACATAATGAACTTTCCCAAACATGGCTGTATTTCCATGAACCAATCCTGACGTACATAATGAACTTTCCCAAACATGGCTGTCTTTCCACCTATCAACCCTGAAATACATAATGAACTTTCCCAAACATAGCTGTATTCCCACCTATCAGCCCTGAAATACATAATGAACTTTCCCATAACATAGCTGTATTTTCATGAACCAATCCTGACGTACATAATGAACTTTCCCAAACATGGCCGGCTTTCCATCTACCAACCCTGAAGTACATAATGAACCTTCCAAAACATAGCTGTACTTCCATGAACCAATCCTGACGTACATAATGAACTTTCCCAAACATGGCCGTCTTTCCATCTACCAACCCTGAAGTACATAATGAACTTTCCCAAACATGGCCGTCTTTCCACCTACCAACTAACCCTGAAACACGTAAGCTACGGAACTGTGAGTAGCGATTTTTACACTGTTGGGAGACCTTGTTCTTCAAAATTGGTAGCATTATATATACATAATGAACCTTCCCAAACATGGCTGTATTTCCATGAACCATCCCTGAGCTACATAATGAACCTTGCCAAACATGGTTGTAACTTGTATTCCCATGAACCGATCCTGAAATACATGATAAACTTTCCCGAACATGGCTGTCTTTTCCCCTACCAACCCTGAAGTACATAATGAACCTTCCCAAACATGGCTGTATTTCCATGAACCAACCCTGAAGTAGGCTACATAATGAACTTCCCCAAAACATGGCTGTGTGTCCATCAAACCAGCTCACCCTTTACATACATGATACATATTTTTTTGACTTTCCCCAACTGTCATGCCCTTCCCATCAACCTGTCAGCATCGGTTTTATTATTTTTTTTCCCGCTCTTGTCCTTTACCTTGTTGGATGGCGTTCGCATCGATTGGCTGAATTTTGTGATCCAGACTGTGGGTCAAGGACTCGTACATCTGCCGGAAGTATTCTTCAGTGGTTTCCCCTTCCTTGATATACGTAGACATCATTCAGCTTTTGTGATGAACATCGCCTGAACTTCTGTGAAAATGAACAATGATAACGACAGTAATGAATAATTGTAATTATGTGGAAGTAATGAAATTAGTGTGTTATAATGATGATTATGATGACGATGATAATGATATAATAATAATAATAATATAATAATAATAATAATAGTAATAAAATAATAATAATAATGATAATGATAATAACAATAATAATAACAATAATGATAGTAATAATAATAATAATAATTACACATACATACATACACACATACATGCATGCATATACATACATACATACATACATAATACATGTCATACGTACATACATGCATGCATACATACATACATGTACAGTATACATACACACACACACACACATACATACATACATGTACACATGCATACATACATACACATGTACATACATACATACGTACATGTATACATACATAGGTATATACAAACATACATACATACTGTGTACAATAGTGCTTTTTTTTTAAAGTGTTCATTGTGTGCAATAGATATCATGTTTGTACATTTTGTGTAATAATTTTGTACATATATTTATATATATGTATACATATATACGTATATATGCATATACACACCTCGAATCCCCATCAGTCCCTTCAAAAATCAGTGTGGGATTTTTCAGCTCCAACTGGCTCCTACGCAGGGTGAGCATGTTACGGGTTCAATCGAAAGACTGGTACCACACAGTCGAGTCATCCACAGATGTGTTATTGATGGTGTTGCCCAAATTTTCTGACAAACATCGCAGGTGTCTGTATCTCTCAGGCCTGGTTGATACAGGACTAAAATATACCGGTAATGTGTTCGTGAGTAATGGTAACCATTACTCACGAACACATAGTGGTTCTTACCATTACTCACGAACATATTATGGTATGATTTTAGTTCTTTTCTCCCACTAGACGAAGCAGCAGGAAAGTTTTAGTCTTTTTCTCCCAATTTTTGTATTTGGTGTTTATTTGTTTTGTAATCTTATGTTTACGCTTGACAAAGGCCAGCTGGCCGAAAATTTGCGCCTGTCTTGTCTGGTTGTATTAAATACGCGTTCTTGTTCTATTTTCGTCTTGTTGTTGTTGTTTTTTTTGTTTTTGGTTTTTTTCGTGATTCCTATTATTTGCAATACCAAGTTACTAGAATTATTTATAGCTACTGTTTTTATTATTAAGTTACTAGAAAACTCAGTGGCTAGTAATAGTATATGTATTATTAAGTTACTAGAAATATGCATGGCTATTATTTGTATTATTAAGTTACTAGAAATATCAATGTTAGATTTGAGAAGTTCTATACAACATGGGAGATAATTCTCAGAGGAGTGTTCTGAGCTTACTGTTCTTGTACTTTGTATCTGCTTCTATGCTAGCTGAATGGGTAGCGCAAACTGTGTTAGATTTGAGTTCTATACAACATGGGAGATAATTCTCAAGAGTTGTGTCCTTTGATTATAAAATATCTATGGTTATGGTTTATATTATTAAGTTACTAGAAATATCTATGGTTATAGTTTATATTTATTAAGTTACTAGAAATATCTATGGTTATAGTTTATATTATTAAGTTACTAGAAATATCTATGGTTATAGTTTATATTATTAAGTTACTAGAAATATCTATGGCTATCATTTGTATTATTAAGTTACCGGAAATATCTATGGTTATTATTTGTATTATTCAGTTTCTGGAAATGTCTATGGTTATTATTTGTATTATTCAGTTTCTAGAAATGTCTATGGTTATTATTTGTATTATTCAGTTTCTAGAAATATCTATGGTTATTATTTGTAATATTCAGTTTCTAGAAATATCTATGGTTATTATTTGTATTATTCAGTTTCTAGAAATGTCTATGGTTATTATTTGTAATATTCAGTTTCTAGAAATGTCTATGGTTATTATTTGTATTATTCAGTTTCTGGAAATGTCTATGGTTATTATTTGTATTATTCAGTTTCTGGAAATATCTATCATTTCTATGGTTATTATTTGTAATATTCAGTTTCTAGAAATATCTATGGTTATTATTTGTAATATTCAGTTTCTAGAAATATCTATGGTTATTATTTGTAATATTCAGTTTCTAGAAATATCTATGGTTATTATTTGTATTATTAAGTTACTAGAAATGTCTATGGTTATTATTTGTAATATTCAGTTTCTAGAAATGTCTATGGTTATTATTTGCATTATTCAGTTTCTAGAAATTTCTATGGTTATTATTTGTATTATTAAGTTACTAGAAATATCTATCATTTCTATGGTTATTATTTGTAATATTCAGTTTCTAGAAATATCTATGGTTATTATTTGTATTATTCAGTTTCTGGAAATGTCTATGGTTATTATTTGTATTATTCAGTTTCTAGAAATGTCTATGGTTATTATTTTATTATTCAGTTTCTAGAAATGTCTATGGTTATTATTTATATTATTCAGTTTCTGGAAATGTCTATGGTTATTATTTGTATTATTCAGTTTCTAGAAATGTCTATGGTTATTATTTGTATTATTCAGTTTCTAGAAATGTCTATGGTTATTATTTGTATTATTCAGTTTCTAGAAATGTCTATGGTTATTATTTGTATTATTCAGTTTCTGGAAATGTCTATGGTTATTATTTGTATTATTCAGTTTCTAGAAATGTCTATGGTTATTATTTGTATTATTCAGTTTCTGGAAATGTCTATGGTTATTATTTGTATTATTCAGTTTCTAGAAATGTCTATGGTTATTATTTGTATTATTCAGTTTCTAGAAATGTCTATGGTTATTATTTGTAATATTCAGTTTCTAGAAATGTCTATGGTTATTATTTGTAATATTCAGTTTCTAAAAATATATATGGTTATCATTTGTATTATTAAGTTACTAGAAATATCTATGGTTATTATTTGTAATAGTCAGTTTCTAGAAATATATATGGCTAATATTTGTATCAGTCAGCACGCAAAGTCAAAACAAGATTGAGGCAACTGAAATGTGGTTTCTAAGAAGAATGTTAAAAGTTCCATGGACAGCAAAGAAAATAAACGAGAAAGTCTTGAAGGAGGCAGACACACACAAAAAAAATATTCTACTGAAGAAGATAAGGAAAAGACAAGCAACATTTATGCTACATTTTATGAGGCAAGAGAAATTAGAGCACCCAGTCACAACAGAATAGCTGGAGGGAAAGAGAGCACCAGGTAGACCCAGAGAGAGAATACTGGACGGATCGGCGGAGTGGATGAAGACAGTGAGGGTGCGAGATGAACTTGCAGTGCTGACAAAGGATAGATTAGTATGGAGGGCCATGATCGCCAGTGCAGTGAGGCAGGGCACATAATGACGATGATGATGATGATGGTTTGCATTGTTATTAGAAATATCTCACCATCATCATCATGTGCCCTGCCGCATGGCGTTGGCGATCATGGCCGTCCATATGCATCTATCCCTTGTCGACGTAAGCACACCTTCCACCCTCTCTGTCCTCAGCCACCCTGCAAGTCCGTCCAATATTTTTCTCCCTGGGTCTACCTGGTGTTCTCTTTCCCTCCAGCAGTCCTGTCGTGACCAGGTGCTCAAATTCCCCTTTCCCTCATAAAACGGCTCGTCTTTTCTTAATCTTCATTATCAATGATCTTCTTGTTTCTGCCTCCATCAACACTATCTTGTGTATTTGTTTTCTTTGCTGTCGATGGAACTATCAACATTTTTCTTAGAAACCATAACTCGGCTGCGCTGCCTAAATCTTGTTCTGGCTTTGCGTGTTGACTGTCCACGCCTCACAACCGTGTAGGCCTAACATTATCGGTTCTATATAGAAATATATATGGCTACTGTTTGTATTATTAAGCACACACCTGGACTCTGGCGAAAGTCACTGAGTGTTTGTGGGAGGCGGTTTTCCCTACATCACAAAACACACGTGACAGCCTCTGCAGACGGCTTGCCATCCTGAAACAAAGACATTGTCATCGCTATTGTTAGTATTATTCTCTCCATACTGTTCATTCATGGTGATGATTTTAAAGGAATAATGACAAATGCTATATAATGGTAGTAACAATAATAATGATGATGATGATAATGATGATGATGACGACGACGACGACGATAACAACAACAACAGTACTGATGATGACGATGATGATGATGATAACAATAGTGATACTACGACTATTACAACAACAACAATTACAACGACTACCACTACTACTACTGATGATGATGATGGTGATGGTGAAAAGAAGAAGAAGAAGAAGAAGAAGAAGAAGAAGAAGAAGAAGAAGAAGAAGAAGAAGAAGAAGAAGAAGAAGAAGAAGAAGAAGAGAAGAAGAAGAAGAAGAAGGAGAAGAAGAAGAGAAGAAGAAGAAGAAGAAGAAAATGAAGAAGAAAAAGAAGAAGACATGGAAGAAGAAGAAGAAAAAGAAGAAGAAGAAGACATGGAAGAAGAAGAAGGAGCAGAAGAGGAAGAAGAAGAAGAAAAAGAAGAAGAAGAAGACATGGAAGAAGAAGAAGAGCAGAAGAGGAAGAAGAAGAAGAAAAAGAAGAAGAAGAAGACATGGAAGAAGACATGGAAGAAGACATGGAAGAAGACATGGAAGAAGAAGAAGGAAGAGAAGCGGAAGAATTTGATTTGTATAGCGCTAACAGTCCGTGTGAACAGATGCTTACTGCACGTTAACCTACATAGGGGGAAAAGCAAGAGGGAGAGAGAGAGAGAGAGGGAGAGAGACAGACAGAGGGGGAGAGGGAGAGGGGAGAGAGAGAGAGGGAGAGAGAGAAAGGGAGAGAGAGAGGGAGAGAGAGAGGGAGAGAAAAGAGAGAGAGGGAGAGAGAGAGAGAGCGAGCGAGCGGAGAGAGAGAGACAGAGAGCGAGAGAGGGAAAAAGAGAGAGAGAGAGAGCGAGAGAGAGCAGAAAACATGCATAAATTCTTCTTTTATCTGTCATTCGCAGTGTATACATAGTCAGGCCACATCAGGCAATGTAACCGCCGTCCCCCCCCCCCCCCGCCCCCACCCCCCAGGTTGATATCCAGAACTGGACTACACAATCAGGTCGATCAGGTCCTTGAGACTATACACATAATGAAAACAACAGGCTCAATTGTTTTGGACTATAGCAAGAATTTAAAAAAAAAGATTTCAATGCCACAAGCGAATCTCTTCCGGTGAATTAGGCCGCAAAATGGTGGTCTCTGTAATCAAATACGAACACGTGAGTATTGAAAGAAAATAAGACGTGGCGTAGTGTAAATTTAAAAAAAATTTTTTTATCCATTCTGTCAATGCTGTTTACACTTTACGGCACACCACACACACACAATTGTTTAATTTGCGAGAGTAATTTTGAACAAAGACAAAACAAACAAACAAAATAAATCTTTTACTTGACAGATTAATTTGCCGGATGTATAAAATACGAAACGAATTTTGAAGACTCCCCGGCTTATCCCCGGTCAGGCCCAGCCGACCGCGAAGGTTATCTGGGTGAAGACCGGTACAAAATGGCGGCCATCCCAATGACCTACGTGTCGATCTTTCGTCAGACTAGAGAATTTGTTTTTAACACTACATTCATTGATTCAACACAAAACTAACGCCTACTAAAAATATATCGCAAACCACTGCATTGAACAATTTCACCGAAAGCTTGTTAACTTCTCGATAGTGTGATCCGTCGTATAAATTAGCCTACAGATATCAATAATTATATATCAGTCGTGGTTTTTGCCTCGTGTGCCTACTGCCTAGTATACTTACTGAACCACATGCTGTTCCGAGAGCTCTACGAGAACTTTTCGTGTAGTAAGTACGAGAAATACTGAAAGATACAGTCATGAACTGTTCATAGTTTGTTTAGAACTATAGGGGCCCTATGGCCTATCCTAATCTACAATCAGAGCCATGTTCCCTCATCGATCACCTCGCTGTGTCTTCATTTAATAAAAATACATTAGGCCTAATTAGTAAACCAAAATATCGCAATTCGTGAAAAAAAAAAAAAAAAGCTCGGAGAGGAAATCTCCCAGACCTAAACTAAATACGGAGATAAGTCATACACATTGTGGAAAGAAACGATAAACTAAGATAATCTAATCATTTCGAGTCAGAATGAAGTCGAGGTCGTAAAATTTAACAATTAGCCTATCATTGATCTATCCATAATTTTATTTAAAGAAAAATAACTGCTACCAGGGATAGACGACCTTCCCAAGTGGCGTAAGCTAAATATAGACTTGTATGCTCTCACAGACTCAAAAGACTGAAAGTAGAGAAGTTTGTCTCATTTGCAATGATAAGAATAAAGAAAGACAAACACAAGCAAACAATATTAATTGAACCTTTTGGGCTACGCGTCAAAATAATGTACCTGGTTTACAACAACAACAACAACACAAACAACAACAAAATCGAGACAAAATCTTTCAGGAGACAAAATACTGCGATAGAAATTTGTGGGAACAGCCTTTGTGTCAAAACTCACATGTCAAAAAATCGCTGACTATCAAGTCCCTTAACTCCAACACGTTCGAACAGACAGTATGTAGGTCAACTCACTTTGATCCACGACTTCGGTTCTTATATCTCGAAATGTCCACAGAAAGCGATGGATAGGTTGAAATGAATCGATGACTTTCGTTCGCTGATCGAGTTTTTTGTTAGTTAGTTCGTTCCTTCCTTCCTTCCTTCCTTCTCGTAAATTCTTTCACAGGTTGGTGTACAACAACTTTCGTGGATAACTTCTCAGACGGGCTTCGCCGAATGAATCTAGTCAGCTGACGGAAGACGAAATAGATCGACCGGCTTCCGTTCAGTTAGGTTCTGTAAGTTTTAATTAAAGTCCTACCACTCTCAGAGTATACGAGGACTAGCGAAGAAACTGTTTATAAAAGCCTTAAAAAAAAGTTAGTGCATTGTGAGAAACCGATGCTTTATTCGGTTCTCCTGATCCACCTGAAAGGTGGAGGTATGATGAGACCGGCTTCCTTTGTGTTCAAAGTTTTTATTCACACGTGGTGAAGTGAAGACTGGCGGTTGGGGGACCTATCTAGAAGGTGGACAATCCACTCACGTGACCCCGGGTTACGTCATCCGTTAGATCACTCGTCCACCCCTCCTTTGTATTGTACACTCAACTGTATCTATACACACGCATGCGTGCTCACACACACACACACACACACACACACACACACACACACACAGTGACATTTACACATACACACGCGCGCGCTCAGCTCACACGCACACGCGCTCGCACGCGCACGCATACACGCAAAGACATTTACACACTCACATACACACACAACAGAGTGTCATATACATAGTCCAACATACACACACACACACACACACACTCTCTCTCTCTTTCTCTCTCCCCCCTCTCTCTCTCTCCACACACACACTCACACACACATCCTCCCTCCTCCCCACACAAGTCTCTCTCACACACATTGCTTAGTACACACACACACACACGTAATCTCTCTCTCTATCTCTCTTTCTCTCTCACTCACTCACTCACTCATTCACACCCTCCCTCCCCCCCACAATCTCTCTCACACACACACTGCTTAATACACATACATACCACACACACACACACACACACACACACCCTCCCCCTCACACACACACACACACACACACACACACACACACACACACACACCACACACACACACACACACACACACACACACACACACACACACACACACACACATACACACAGGCACACACACACACACACACCGCTTAATGTATATGTACACGACCCACGCAGAATGGTTTGTACAACCTATCACACGACGTGATAACTCACTACACGTTATAGCTTTCCTATGTGGGACAGCGACGAAGGCTGTCCATTCCTGTCCATTCTAAGCCAGCGTCGATATCTTTGACCAGCGTCTGTATAGAATCTAGTATCCCAAGTGTGTTTAATGTTAGTACCCCCCCCCCCCCCCCAAGTATTGGACAGACTTGCCGAGTGGCTGAAGACAAAGAGGGTGGAAGAGAAGCTTGAGGCAACAAGGGATAGAAACAGATGGAAGGCCATGATCGCCAACGCCATGTGGCAAAGCACCTGATGATGACCTCCCAAGTGTTTTTAACCCTTGACTCCCGCATCCTGTTTACCAGCATCCTGCCATGTAAGCATGCTGGCGAAGCAAAAACTGTAACCCTTTGACTCCCTAATCCTATCCACCAGCTTTCTGCCTGCAGTCAGGAAGCTGGTGGATAGGGTGAAGGAAACAAAGGGTTAAGCTTTTGCAGTTGGTGGATAGGGTGCAGGAGTCAAAGGGTTAACGTGATAACTCCCATCATTAAAAACTCCCCCGTGGGGATGTAGGGAACTCTTTCAGTATGAATAGTACCCTTCCTTCTGAAAATTCTGTGCTAGAATTTGCTTTTGTTTTGTTTTGTTTTTTGTTGTTGTTGTTGTTGTTTTTCTGTGACTCTCTTTGTTTCTCTCTTGCTCCGTCAGTTTGCTTTCTAGATCTATCGTCTCTTCCTTTCATTTTCTTCCTTCCTGGCTTATTCATCCGTATGTTTTCCATAAAGCTTCCCATACTTTTTTCTGAGGCTTGACAGATGGGCACATGTATTAATTTAACTGCAATTTTGGCTGTTATTGTTACTGTTATTTTGGTTTAAAGCCCAGCCGACTGTGTAGAGCCATGTCAGGACTATAACCCGTTTCAAAACGTACTACTTAAACAAGGGAAAAAAAAAAACAGAAAAAAAAAAATTAAGTTCACATATCAATGCATTTACGCACATAATCTAAGGAAATGTCCCTGGCGTTGACCGCTCCATCTAATTTATCACACGGGGGATTTAAAAAATATACCCAAATACACAGTACACACAACTAAGAACACTAAAACATAAATAAAAAAAGGGCCTAAATTGAAGAAAAAAAATTGCTTCTGAAGATTTCACTTCCGCAGAACCAAAAATACACTCAAGTACATTGTATCCAATTATCAATCCCAAGAGAAAGTACGTAAGACTTTATCAAACACCTAGCAGTTTTGGCTCTAAGAAAATGTGATATACAGAAGCAATTTCAGGTAATTTCGGCCCATTTTTATATTTGCTTTAGTGTCCTTAGTTATGTCTAAATTTTTGTGTTCAGGGTTGTTTTTTTATGACCATTGTTTCGTGAAATTATAATATAGGCACAATCTTATTATAATTTACACATATATCACGCCTAAACGAATATTATCCATCAAGGAATTTCACTTACTTTTTGTTAGGCCTGATCGGTTCAGCGAACCCTCGTCAGACATAATTTCACAAAACAATGGTCATAAAATTAAGTAACGCCTATATGGCTGAAACAAGAAAACTCTCAGCATGGTTTTTAAAAAAAAAATTTTTTTAACTCTTGGTGATAAATTGAATGGAGTGGTCAACGCCAGGGGCATATCCTTAGATTATGCGCACAAAAGCATTGATATGTGAACTGAATGTTCTTTTCCAGTTTTTTGTTGTTGTTGTTGTTTTCATCCAGTGAGGTATTGTCTGCGTTTTGAGATAGTTATAGCCCTGATACGGCTCTGCGCAGTCGGCTGGGCTTGAAACAAAAACAATAATAACAATCTTTAAAAACGTCTTGTAATATCTGACTGCTTGTGCAATCACATGGGAGTCATGCGGAAGATGAAGTGCTTCTATTCTCGCATTGGAGGTTTGCTCCAGAGAGATTCATCGCACTCAGACAATTCCATATGCGCTCCACCCCAATCTTCCAGCACTTATTTGGCAGACTTACTGAGCCTGTGAAACACCATATGTGCTGGCAAGGTCTTGAAAAGTAGAAGGAGACCTATGAAAAAAACTAATGCTGCTACCACCAGAATGATAGAAACATTAACCCTTTGACTCCATCGCCCTGTCCACTAGCATCCTCCATTGTCAACTATGGTAGCAAAGCAAAAATTTAACCCTTTGACGCCATCACCCTATCCACCAGATTCCTGCAGGAAGCTGGTGGTTTGGGTGAGGGCGTCAAGGATTAAGTTTTTGCAGATGGTAGATCGGGTGCAGGAATCAAAGGGTTAAAATGGGTAGTGAGCGAACAGGCCAGTTTTTAATGTTGCAAGCTGGGACTGAACTCGAGATGTTAGATTTAGAGTTTACGGCTCTATCAAAAGAACCAACCAGCCAACGAGGAAAACAGTAACAACAAAAAACAACACAACAACAACAACAACAACAACAACAAAACCCTTTAAAACACAACCTGCCTCACAGTCATACGTACATGACAGACAGTCCCGTCTGATTAGTTATTTAACCCTTTGACCCCCGCACCCTGGCCACCAGCTTCCTGCAATGCCAACCATGCTAGCAAAGCAAAAACTTAACCCTTTGACTCCCTCACCCTATCCATCAGCTTCCTGCAGGAAGCTGGTGGATAGGGTGAGAGTGTCAAAGAGTTAAGTTTTTGCAGCTGGTGGATAGGATGCGAGAGTCAAAGGGTTGATATCTGCAGTCAAATGATGCATAAGTTTTGAGTTTGTTTGGAATTTGTTCAACAGGGATTCATCATGCTCAGACAGTCCCATACACGCTCCCACCAAAAATCTGCCAGCAATTAACTGCCAGACTCCTAGAGCCCGTTAAACCCTTTGACTCCCGCACCCTGTTCACCAGCACCCTGCATTGCCAATCGTTGCTAGGCAAAGCAAAAACTTAACCCTTTGACTTCCTCACCATATCCCACCAGCTTCCTGCAACACACACACACACACAGAATGACATTTACACATACACACGTGCAGGAAGCTGGTGGGATGTGGTGAGGAAGTCAAAGGGTTAAGTTTTTGCAGTTGGTGTACAGGGTGCGGGAGTCAAAGGGTTAAACGCCCTGTGAGTTGGTAAGGTCTTGAAACAGAGAGGGAAGGGAAGGGATCTATGGAAACATGCTGACACCATTAGAATGATTAAAGCATGTAAGATGGGCAGAGAACGGGCCTGTTGTTATCTGTTTATTTTACCTGGAAGAGAAAAAAGCATGACAAACAAAAAAGAAGGAAACCATAGAAAGAAAATGCCTCTAACCTTAACTGCATAGAATATCCAAACACCACTGGAAAGGATATAAAACAATCCAAGCTAAAACAGCATTTAAGAAAATGAAAAGCATTGTTACCAACAAATGACTATCAATTTAACACCAGGAAGAGAGTTCTTTGGTGTTATACAGAACCGATACTGTTGTACGGATGTGAAGTGTGGACAGTCAACATGCAAAGTGAGAACAAGATTGAGGCAGCTGAAATGTGGTTTGAAAGAAGAATGTTGAGAGTTCCATGGACAGCAAGGAAAACAAACGAGACAGCCTTGAAAGATTAGGAAAAGAAAAGCAACATTTATAGGATATTTTATGAGGCAAGAGAAAGAGCACCTAGTCACAACAGGAAAGCTGGAGGAAAAAAGAGCACCAGGTAGACCCAGGGAGAAAATATTGGACGGACTTGCAAAGTTGACGTGGACAGAGAGGGTAGGAGATGTACTTGCAGCAACTAAAGATAGACTCGTACGGAAGGCCATGATCACCGATGCCATGGTGCATGGCTTATGATGATGATGACTGGAAAGGATAGGATTGCCCACAACGATGCATGCCCTTAATCGCCAGGATGTTGGGTCGCTAAAAAATGCAATGGATAAAGCTGCCATGAGTGAGTGGGTGAGACCAGATTTGCCGGTGAAAACCAGCTCAAAGATGCCAGAAGAGGCTACACCTTGGACTGCATTTGAAATCCCAAGATGCTCTAAAAACAATCAAATGGCAAATCTGGTTGGAGCCTATATGGAATTGTCCCTCTGCAATGAAAATCTTTTGAACAAACTCCAAACTCAGTATCACAGCTTCAAGGTCACTTTTAGCGCTCATGACTGGGAAAAATACTTAAAAGAAAAGAAAAAAAAAAAAAGCAAGCACAAAAGAAATAGACCAGAAGTTGTTCAAATACTTAAAGAAAGGTAAGATTTTAAGTTGTTCCTATGGGACAACTCTGAAACAACAGCTTACGGACAAGTAGCTATTTAAGTATTGTTTTATTTATTTATTTATTATCTTGTGTATTTATTTTTGGAGGGAAAGGTGCGCATTTCCGCAGTTATGTTTGCGTGTCCTATTCTGTCTGGTTTTTTATTCTTTTTATTTTTTTTAGATAAAAAACAACAACATTTTTTTTTAATGAACTTGTTGAATAACTGGAGTGCCTGAAGGCCAACATAAATGTTATACAAGGGAAAAAATCGTTGTTTGATTCTGGGAAATGCACAAGTTATTTCCCTTCAATCATTATTTTGTCAGAAGTTGCCCGTGGCCCCCGCACACGGCCCTCCCTCCCCCTTCTCTCTCTCCTTAGTCGCTCTCTGTTACACAACCTACATTTATTTCAACGAAATATTGATCGTACTCCGACTACCCAAACCTATCAAAAACGAATTTACAAAATTGATTTTTCCAGTTCGATTATTGCAGATAGGCCCTACTTGATAGATCCAGCATTATGGAAAGACTCAAGAGGATCAGTTAAATGCTACCCGAAGCAGTCTAGATCAAGATCAAAAGCAAAGAATGCACCTTCATGATCACTGACACTCTAGGTAAGGATGACAGACACATGCATATTTTAATGGTGTGAAGTTCATGGTGCATTGATACGAATAAAATTCCACAAGCCAGCATCTTCTTTGTGGCTATATTTTACAGGGGAGACAATCTAACATGACCGGATGTACGTCATTTTTCAACAGTACCATGACAGAAACGAAGAAAATAATTTCACAAGAAATTTATTGTTGCACCTATACATTTCTTCCACCATTATCGTGTTTTGCACAAAGTGTAAAATCATAAAGGATGTCACGGTTGTGATTGGCAGGTGAGTTCTTAGAGAAGTGTAAAAGCCGTTTTTCGATAAATAGTTAGGACGACCTGCATTCGCCATTTTGCCGATCATTGAATTTGGAATTTTTGAGGTAATCAAGCTTTTAGATCGGCACACGTGCGGTTTTTGGGGTTTCGGTTTGATAAAAGTTTGGCGTACACGTTATTAGCATTTTTCAATTTTACGGATTTTCACTGAGAGTTGACATTTATTGATGAGAAATAAACATTATTTGTGTCTGTTGTTTGACTACAAAGCGGGAAGTGGAAAGAAGCGACCCTGAATCAAGCAACTTCGCGCTCACAATTTCCGATTCGTCAAGTTCACAATTTACATAGACCTACGCAATGCGAAAGTAAAATTAATAACAATGAAGAAGTATTGATGGGAATGGCATAGTAAAAAAAAAATCACATCTTTGTAAAACTTCGTTTGTTCATGGGTAGGCCTGAGAGTGACGTGTTTTGCCCTTGTAGGGCTCCAGTGTTATTTTACTAAAGACCGTTTTGATTCAGTTCTTTATCTCGCACAAATTACAAAAACATGTGCATCTAATTCTAAGAATCATTTTTGAACAGATCTATTCCCCCAACTGGCTATGCACTGCACATAATCAGACTTTTGATTGTACAAAAAAGACTGTAGCTGTTAAGTGTAAGGCGAATGACCACACATGACATTTCTCAGATCAGCAGATCAGGCTGTTTGATTTGAAAATAATTCAATTCCACGTGGGGTTTTTTTTTAGGGGGGGCAGCCCATAATTATGGTCTTTTAGATAGAACATCGGTCTCTAAAATGCTGGTCGGCCAAATGCCAAACTTATGGTGAAGCCAGGAATTTTTGGTTCAAGTCCTAACAGAAGTACAGATTTTTTTTACATGATGCCAGGCTCATGCAAAGACCTATTTAAATTAAATAAATGATACATTAGTGCCTTGAGTAGCTCATGTGTGATACTGACAGAGCCCTAGACTCAAAATCTGGTGTCATTACTTCAGTCCCCAACAGCATCATATTTGTAAGAACGGCCTTTTTGCTTCACACTGGAATACTCCAGTCGTATATAATCTGGTGGTGTCACTGTTCCATAAGTCCAGTTCCTATCCTCCATCTCCATTATTCCGATTTCAAGACCTTGCTGCCAGTGCGCAAGGTTTTGTGAAGGCTCAAAAGTGTTTACCAGATAATTGTTGGCCAATAGGAGTGGATTGCTGACTGGAATTGTCAGATCGAGAGTGTCATGAACACCTCATAAACACACTTGAAACTCCACCTGAGATGATAAAATCGGCCCTAAGTAATAGTAATGATGATAATGATAATAATAACAATTACTACAACCACTAATGATACTAATGATAATAATAATATTAATAATGATGATGATACTAATACTAGTAATAGTAATAGTAGTAAGAACAATATAATGATAATAGTGATGATGATGATAATAATAATTCTGATAATACAACAATAACAATAATAACAATAACTGAATAACAACAACAAGAACAAGATGATGATGATGATAATAAACATGATAGTATATGATGATATATTTAATAGTAATGTTCATCATACTACTATAACTACTACTGCTACTAGTACTAGTACTACCACTACTACTCTACTATATTAAATCATTCTTGTATAGCATCATTGTGCAAACACATTAGGACTGACTGCGCATTACACGTTTTACAAAACCATGGGTGCAACTTTTTCCGTTTGACGACAGAATCTGTTTTTTCAAAAGAGTCAGAAACGGAAAATCCGTTTTTTGAAAAAGCTTCAGCATCTGGGGGGCTATGGCCCCCAGACCCCCCATATGGGATGCTGCCGGCCCCTGGACCCCTTTCAGTTTTTTTACTTTTTCTAGGTTGCACCCTTGCAAAACAAAGAGTGTAACATTTCTTCAGAAGCACAACTATATCATGCAGACACACACAGAGAAAAACATACACACACAGAGAAAAACACACTCACAGAAAACACACACACACACACACACACACACACACACACACACACACACACACACACACACACACACACACACACACACATAGACACACACACACACACACACACACACACAACACACACACACACACAGAGTTACACACACACACACACACACATACACAGTGACACACACACACACAAAACACATACACACACACACTCAACATCAGAATACACATCAATAAAGATGCACAAATGAATACATACCAACAGGTTAACCATGTACACACATCTGTGATCATAAACCTTCACATACACAAATGACAACATAATGGTAACCAGAAGAACAAGCAAACCAAAGCAAGCACGTATTCAACACAACAAGACAAGACAAGCTCAAATTTTCGGCCAACCGGCCTTTGTCAAGCGCGAATGCACGGTCACAAACAGATCACAAACAACACCAAACAACGGATAATAAAAAGAGAACTAAAAACTTCCCTGCCGCCTCGTCCAGTGGATAAAAAGGGATAAAAAAAATATAATGGTATATCTCCCCCTCCTCTCCCCTTCATGACCAGTTGACCATCAATATATTTTGTTCTGGCATTACATTTATCCTTGAAAAACAAAGTTCATTGATGGCTTTTCTTTACTATTTTTGTTGTTGTTGTTGTTGTCAGCATTCATGTCTGATTGGATGTGTGTTATGTATGTTGCTTTGCCCACACTATGCATGTGGCATGTTGCTGCACAGTCTGCATAATCATTCTTCATTTAGTGTGCATGCCAGATGTTTTCATGTTTCCATAAACCAGTCACAGAAATGACTGACACTTTCAAGTTACAGGGTTTTTAGGGTGCTATGCTCAATGCTGTTAATTCATTTTCTGTCCTGCACTTTCACCCTCATCCTGCTTCCACCTCATAACGACATGAGACAAGAGTTCATGAGAGAGTATGTGTATGCTTTAGGATACATTGATTTATATGTATAATATTTATAATTAGAGACACACATTCCTGCACTTTGCACATGTATACAAAGCGTTTGACCTGCGAGGCCTTTGACAGTAACATTTTTACCCATCAACATTTTTGCTTTAAAGATTGAATAAGTGGCATAATCATTGCATGTATGTGTTGATGGATAAAGATGTTTATTGCTATTGGCATTATTAATTGTTCATGCAAACTTCATTTCATATGCAAATGTTTAGTCAGCCAGTGAACAATGATTATCTAGCATACAGATGCACTGTGTTTCTTATCATATTTTGATGTTTTGCAGACAGAACAAAGCAGAAACTTGAGAAAGGCTTTGATGGTGGAGAGGAAACAAGCAGAGGAAGAACCCAACAAATAATTGACATCTTTGACCATGGCTGACCCTGCAAATAAAGGTATCCTCAAATCTAGAATCTCTTAACCCTTTGACTCCCGCACCATGTCCAACAACTGCAAAAACTTAACCCTTTGACTCCCTCACCCTATCCTGATCCACCAGCATCCTGCAGGAAGCTGGTGGATAGGATGAGGGAGACAAAGGGTTACATTTTTGCTTTGCTAGCATGATGCAGGATGCAGGATACTGGTGGACGGGGTGTGGGAGTCAAAGGGTTAATGTTGCCTCATATTTTGGTGTTCAGCAACAAGCTGATGAGTAGAATGAAGGGGTTAAAGCAGGAGTTATTGATGGTTTGAACCAGGTATATTGACTGCTCACCACCCTTGTGTGTCTAATTTCTATGTTCTTGTGTTCTTACTGATCATAAATAATGCAGGCAGGTTGATGTATTTGATAGAGCTGTGGACTTGAGATCTGATATCTCAAATTCAGTCCTAGCCTGCAATATAAAAAACTAGCCCGTTGACTGCCCATCTTAATGTTTACATCATTCTGAAGGGGTAGACTTTGTGTTTCATAGGGCCCTCTCCCCCATTCCCACCCCCACCCCCACCCCCACCCCCATTTCAAGACCTTGCCAGCACATAGGATTTTGTGCAGGCTTGGGGAGTCTACCAGATGATTGCTGGCAGATTTGGGTGGAGCACATATCGAATTGTTTGCAGACGTCCCTTATCATAGTAGTGGGCGCTCTGTGGGTCAGAAATCCATGGCAGTCTTGCCTGGACAGGGTACCTTTCAGGATGGCTGCAGCCATCCTGCATGTGGCTAACATTACCCAGACAATGCATATTTAATACAACAAGACGAGACAGGTGCAAACAAACAAACACCAGATACAAAAATTAGGAGAAAAAGACTGAAACTTCCCTGCTGCTCCGTAGGAGCAGTTGACAAAGGCCAGTTGGTGGAAAAGTTGCGCCTGTCTTGTCTTGTTGTATTAAATATGCGTTCTTATTCTTTTTTCGTTTTTTCTGGTTCCTGTTTGCTAGAACGCGTGCAGTCACACTGGCTTTGGATAACAGCAGCTTACATACGCGCATGGAATCTAGCACCAACAAGTGCTAGGTTGGACTTTATCGACCACGATAGTTGACCATATGTTACACTGTATGTTACAGAGGACACAGAAATCGTGGAGCTGTCAGCAGTGGAGTGCGATGTGTGCGGTAACAATCACATCACAGAGGACTGCCCCATGCTTGGTCTCTCCACATCAGATTTCAAGGCACAGATTTCACGGTGAGTACAACTTGTGCCATCATCTTAAAAGCACTTAAACGCTCTTTACCTTTTTTTTTTTTTTTTTTGGACAGGCATGATGCTTGAGTGGTTTAGACAATGGTCTTGTAATCAGAAGTTCTGAGTTTGAACCTGTTTGGGTGTGGCATTCTCCCAGATCAACAGATGATGGGCATGGTAGTCAGGTTAGTAAATCTCAGGCTTCCAGTTGGAAGGTCCTGAGTTTGAAACCACTTGCTGGGTAAAGGATGAGATTTTAGATCTCCCGAATCAGTACATGCAGACCTGTTTGTATCTGATCTCTCTTTATGTGTATAAGCACACATAATGTAAATAAGCACATATAAGATCCTATAAGCGATGTCAGTATTGGTTGATTGTGGAAGCACGAAAACATTCAGTGTATGTTTTGCCAGCCGAACCAAATGACTGCCCTGATCACAGGTTACAAAAAAACAAACAAACAAACAAACAAACAAAAACAACAACAAAATAGCCAGTAAATAAACATTACTGATATACTGAGAGTGCAAGTCAGATAAAAAAAATCACAGGTTACAAAAAAAAAAAAAAATGGCCAGCACATAAACACCACTGATATACTCAGAGTTCAAATCAGAGTTGCACCAGAATGAAAAGAAAAGAAAAAGCACAACAAAACAAAACAAAACAGCAGTGTTTTCTTAACCCTTCTCAAGCCTTATTATATCAACCAGCTTCATGCAGGAAGTGGTGGCTGTGGTGAGAGAAGAGAAAGATTAACCCTTTGACTCCCACGCCCTGTCCACCAGCATTCTGCACTGTCAGCTATCCCAGCAAAGCAAGAAACTTAACCATTTGACTCCTTCACCTGCAGTTGGTAAATAGGATGCAGGAGTCAAAGGGTTAACCAAAAAAATCCAGAGTTTTCTGAATGAAATGAATTCCTCTTGAATACACCCCTAAACTCTTGATGTTTTGTGAGCAGATCTCGCCTGACGGTGCCTCACTACCTGGGAGTGATGGACTACCCTGATGGTGAGGTGGGCATCTTTCGCAGTGGAAACCATCTCCAACAAGACACAGCTGGGTCCTTTTGAGGCCAAGAAGACCTGCCATTGCCCACAGGATGATGTCTTCATTCTCAAGGTTTGATCTTTTGTTTGGTTTTTCGTGTGATCTTGTGTTTGGTTTTTGTTTCATTTTACTTCACAAAACAAGACAGGCGCAAATTTTTGGCCGACTGGCCTTTGTCAAGCAATACACAAAATACAAGAAAGAATAATACACGGAACTTATCCCTTTAACTCCCACACCCTATCCACAAACTGCAAAAACTTAACCCTTTGACTCCTTCACCCTATCCACCAACTTCAAAAACTTAAAGTAACCTTTGACTTCCTCACCCTATCCACCAACTTCAAAAACTTAAACCTTTGACTCCCTCAACCCTATCCACCAACTTCCTGCATGAAGCTGGTGGATAGGGTGAGGGAATCAGAGGGTTAAGTTTTGCTTTGTTAACATGGTTGACAATTCAGGATGCTGGTGGACAGGGTGTGGGAGTCAAAGGGTTAAGGACAAACCGGCAGCAAGACTTTCCTGTTGTTTCTTTGAGCAGCACTTTGCTGATGTTTCATTCTTCGCCATTCTCTCCCTGCTCAGTGAAAGTTCTGGAAATCTTGCCGCCATTTTTTTTCTGTAAGTTATGAATTTTTCCTTTGTTGTCTTTTGTGTACATTGTGGAAAGACCAGTTTGCTGAAGAGTTGCACCTGTCTTGGTTTTTGCAATAAAATTGCATTCTCATTCTATTTCTTCTGGTTCCTATTTGCTGAATGCTGGCTTAGATTTGGTTTAGATTTTTTCTTTGTTTGTTTGTTGCTGCATCTTGCGTTGTGTGTTGATAGTCACGAAGGCATAAAAATCAAATCGTGGCACTTAGATTGAAATAGCACAGACTAAGAAAGTATCTAATATCAGCACTTTTGGGTAGGGAGGGGCGGGGAGATTGTGCTTTCTCAGGAACTTCTGACAGATTTGACAGTCCGTTTTCACTGTTGTGACAGTCTATCATTATCCTCGCTTCATGCCAAATCTCATTTCATGTGATGCTTTCCCCCCATGGGGATGCCAGGGGTTCTTTCAGTATAAATAGTATCCCCATTTAGTATCCCCACCTTCTGGAATTCTGTGCTAGAAATTTCCTCTTTTCTGTCACTCTCTTTGTTTCTGCCTTTTCCTTTGCTTTCCTTCATTTCTTCCTATCATTTTCTGCCTTGCTGGTCCATTCACCTGTATGTGTTCGATAAAGTCTTACGAACTTTCACTAAGGATTGATAATTGGGTATATGTATTAAGTGCATTTTTGGCTCTAGGGAAGGGAGATATCCAAAAGCAATTTTAGGCAGTTTAGGCCCGTTTTTAAATATGTTTTAATGTCCTTAGTTATATTAAATTTGTATTCAGGTATGTTTTTTTAAAACCCCTGTGTGATAAATTGGACGGAGTGGTCGGCACCAGGGGCATCGCCTTAGATTATTTGCACGAATGCATTGATATGTGTACTTAATTTTCTTTACTTTTTTTTCCCTGTTGAAGTATTGTGTATGTTTTGAAATGGTCATAGTCCTGATATGGCTGGGCTTTAAACAAACATAACTAATAATCTTATGCCACTTCAGAGTGACTGTGACCTTGAGAAGCGCAGAATCTGGACTTTCTGTAGTATGTTGTACATGAAAAGGGAAATTGTAAGAATGGCTTGATCATCTTGTTTCCTGTTTTTCTGTCGTATCCAGGGCATTGTCAGGCTGCCTTGGTATAAAACATTGGAGAGATAGGTTGATTTCCTAGGTCCCACCCCTTGAAGACCAATTGTCTTCTTGCCTTTCTGAAGTCTTGGTTGAAAAAAAAAAATGTGAATATGAATTTGAAGCTAGGGATAGGGGATGGGCACCGCCCCATCATGCTGCTCCAGGAAAAGTTGAGATCTCTGCCACCTGACTCCCCTGTGACCTCAGGGTTATGGAACTATCTAGGTAGGACCTCAGGACCTGGCCAGCTCGTGGGTTTATATGCAGGCGTAAGGCTTGTCCCGTGATCATTCTGGATCTTCTTCGTCTCATGGCACCTGTGATGTTAGTGCATATGGAATTCATTCCGAGCACGGAGACGTCATCTTGTGAAACGGAAACTGAAACTGAAACTGTCATAAGTATTCTCTGTGTCCCGCAGATTCTGTCCCCAGATGGCAACACGATCTGTCTGGACGCGTCCAGCGAAAACCACTGCAACTGGATGGCGCTGGTGCAGGTGGCCACGACGGAGGAGGAGCAGAACTGCATCGCCTACCAGCTGGGTATCAACATCTACTTCAACACCACACGCGATATCCCTGCAGGCACCGCCCTGAAGGTCTGGTACGCCAGCAAATACGCTCAGAAACTGGGCAAACCTCCCACGCCTGACGGAAAGACACGCTGTAAGTTCAGGGGTCTTGATGTCATTCTTTCTCTATAAATCTCACATGCGATAGTAGAAAAATGGATGTCTCCTATCTCATGAATTGACCTCTTTGAATCTAGCCTCAGCTATTTAATTAAGTCAGGACCTGGCGAGCTCATGGGTTTATGTGCAGGCTTAAAGCTTGTGTTGTGGTCATTCTGGATTGTCTCCATCACATGGCACCTGTGACTTTAGTGCATATGGAATTCATTCAGAGCGCGGAGACATCATCTTGACAGATTGAAACTAAAACTGTGTGTGTGTGTGAGTAGTTTAACAGTATTTTAGAAAATATGCATAACACATCTCATGAGTTGATTAGCTCTTTCAGTATCCGATTGTTAGGTCAGTCACTAACATTATTATTTGTGTAGTGATTCAGTTGCTTTGTGTAAAAACTTGAAAATCTTGTTTTCTATAATTTCAGTGTTACTGATAAGTGATACCTGATGTTTATATTTTTAACCCTCTGAGACTGTAGCCCCAGGTTATTGGGAGTTTTCATCTTGTCTCTTAGCTGAACTTCCAGCTTATCGAATAGACACTGGTGGGAAATCCTCTTTCCACGGTGGAGCTCAGGCCCAGAGATAACTTAGCTCCCTTGGATCAGAACTCAAGTTCATTCCCTTCCCACAGCATGAAAATAGCATGCTTGCTGTCTATCTTAATTTGCCATTCATTCTGGTGGTGTCAGCTTAGTGTTTCAAAAATTCTTACCTTTCTCTTGCACCCCCCCCCCCACACCCTTGTCCTTTTCAAGACTTTGCCAATGTATGGGGTTTTGCACATGTTTAAGAAGATTACTAGGTGACACATGTGGCAGACACACTGGGTGCAGTGCTTATTGAATTGTCCGAGAGCAATGACTCCCTCTTGCACAAATTGTAAGCTAATTTAAATTACGAAAGTGGACTTTGCTGCAGAATTTCGCTAGGGATAACTTCGTTGCCGTGGGATCTTTAGCATGCGTTAAGTGTGTTTTGCGCATGAGACCTGGGTTTATCATCTCACTTGGTGGTTGTTGGTGGTGAAATGTAATGTATGATGAGATGATAATGATGATGGTGATAATGATGATATAATGCTGTTGATGCTGATTCTTGTTATTTTCACCGCAGCAGCAGAGCCGTTATTGTTGTCATAATTATTATCATTCTAATGTAACAGCTATGCTGGGACTGGACATAAGCACCTGGCAGAATGAAGACCCCCCCACCCAGTCCCAGGCGTCCAGCAACGAGGGACTGTTGGAGGCCTACCTGTCTGTGCTCCCCTCCCCGGCCTCCTCCGCTAGCGACGGCATGGAGACCATCCTCATTAAACAGGAGTCTGGCCAGGGCGATCAGGTGTACTCCTGTTCCAAGTGTCATCAGGTCTGTTGTCATCTTTTGTGTTTTTTAACCCTTTGATCATGCACCCTATCCATCAGCTGCAAAAACTTAACCCTTTTCATCTGCAGCCTTACCCACCAGCTGTAAAAAGTTAACCTTTCACTCCTGTACCCTATCCATCAGCTGCAAAAACTTAACCCTTTCATCCTGCAGCCTATCCCTCAGCTGCAAAAACTTAACCTTTTCACTCCTGTACCCTATTCATCAGCTGCAAAAACTTAACCCTTTCACTCCTCACCCTATTCCTCAGCTGCAAAAATTTAACCCTTTCACTCCTCCACCCTATCCTCAACTGCAAAAACTTAACCCTTTCACTCCCCACCCTATCCATCAGCTGCAAAAACTTAACCCTTTCACTCCCCACCCTATCCATCAGCTGCAAAAACTTAACCTTTCACTCCCGCACCCAATCCATCAGCTGCAAAAACTTAACCCTTTCACTCCCACCCATTCATCAGCTGCAAAAATTTAACCTTTCCCCTCCGCACCCTATTCATCAGCTGCAAAAACTTAACCCTTTCCACTCCGCACCCTATCCATACAGCTGCAAAAACTTAACCCTTTTCACTCCGCACCCATCACAGCTGCAAAAATTAACCCTTTTCACTCCGCACCCTTCATCAGCTGTAAAAATTAACCCTTTCACTCCCTCACCCTATCCAACAGCTGCAAAAACTTAACTCTTTCACTCCCTTACCCTATCCACCAGCTTCCTGCAGGAAGCTGGTGGATAGAGTGAAGGAGTGAAAGGGTTAAGTTTTTGCTTTGCTGTCATAGCTTGCAATGTGGGATGCTGGCGGATAGGGTGTGGGAGTCAAAGGTTAACCTGTGTTGCAAAATGGACAGTTTGTAGTGTCTTGGCCTTTTTTTTTAAAGGATTGTTGCACTCAGGGAGATTTCCTTTGTGCTCACTTTTTTTTTCCAACCATTTTCTATGCCATTTTAATGGCCATTTTTTTAAACCATTTTTTATGTCACCTTAATGGGGTTTTTTTGTTGTTTTTTTTGTTTTTTGTGTGTGTGTGTGTGTGTAACTTTCTCTGCAATGTTTAGAAATAAAAAGTTAATGCATGTGCAAACATTGTTTTTAAATGTTTGACTTTTCTATATCTCGTTAACTTCATAACGGTGTGTTTCTGTCTATGTATTGGGTGGGTCAGGGTGGAAGAGGATGGGTAGGGGTAGAAGTTTGGAGAAAGCGTCATGTGGGCTATGTATGATATATTCATTCTTATTGCTGCTTAAAGCCCAGTCAACTGCTTAGAGTCATATACATATATGTATGTGTGTGCATGTATGTGTGCGTGTGTGTGTGTGCATGCGTGTGTACAGGTATTTTTCTCACAAAATGAATTCGCCATTCATCTGTGTTTGTGTCTGTGCAGCTGTTTTTCTCACAAAGTGACTATGCTATTCACCTGCGAGGCCACCTGATGCCCACAAGCCTCCTGTCCCACGCACGTGGAGGGAAGCGGGGACGACCGTGGGGTCGTGCTGGGGTCATTACACCCTTGGGCAAGCGGGGACCGGGGCGACCCAAAAAGATGGTGACTTCATGGACAGAACCGGGAGAGCTGATGGCGAAAACATCAGGATCCCCCAAAAAACGAGGTCGCCCCCGCAAAGTGCAACCGGCGCAGACTGCTGGTGTGAATGGGGCGGGAGGTGGAGAGACCGGGGGAGACTGGAGCAGCAGGTAGTGCGGAGCAAGCGAGCTCTGACGTGACCCAAAGTGACAGAAATGCTGGAGAATCAATAGACGGCAACCAGCCGTCCACGGAACACACTGAAACTGAAGTCCCTGACATGAAATCTCAAACAGGCAGTGAAACATGCCAAACGTCTGAAACCAAAGAGAACGAGACTCTCAGCGGTGTAAAGAAGGGCACAGAAGGAAAAGTGAGCGAAACAGAAGGGAAACACCTCGAGCCTTCAGCGGGGGGTGATCAGAACTCAGGCACGACATCTCTCCAGACAGCGGATCCAGCGCAGACGTTGGTGCAAGGTTCCCCTCAGGTGCCCAAAACGCCCAAGAGGCGAGGCCGCCCCCCGAAAAACAAGAACCCTGTGGACAAGGAGGAGAGCAGCATGGAGACGAAACCTAGCTCGTCTCCCACAACATCGGCCTCTCTGTCATCACGCCGGGTCCAGCCCCGGCGCACCTTGAAAGGCAAACGCACGTCCACATTCCGTTACCCTGGAGAAAGCAGCTCGGAGGAGGATGAAGAGGACAAAGTTAAGGCGAAAAACGTGCTGAAGCAGGCGCTCAAAGTGAAAGAGTATTCTGATGACGATGATGACGACCATGACGAGTACGACGACAGGGGTCAGGAGAGGGAGGAAGGAGAGCTGGAGCCTGGGGAGGTGGTGGGGGAGGGGATGCAGATCACCGTGCAGATGCATGATGGGCTGGTTCTGGCCAAGGCGCCGGTCATTCTGCTGGATCAGGACACGGGGCACACCCAGACCTTGGACCCAGCTACACTATCTCTGGTGTCCACAGGTATGCTGTGTCAGTGTGTGTGTGTGGTGTGTGTGTGTGTGTTATATGTGTGTGTGTGTGTGTGTCCATGTCCATCATCAATTCACAAGCAGACTTAAACTTGCAGGCCTACCCCTTAGCCAAGCCAAGACCATAGCACTTTACTCTTCTGTCAGTGCTGTGATAGGCTCCCGGATAATATGGAGACAGAGGTATAGGTCCATCTGCCTTTGTCCTAGCCTGGAGTGGTCAGTTGGAGCATATAGATTTCATCAGGGGGAGTATGGTGCTTTGACTGCAATTTGAATAAAGCTAAGTTCTACTCTGCATATTTCATAGGTCGTAATCATCAGTTCTTGTTAAAAATTCTGGATCTTTTTATGGATTGTGACCCAAATTCTTTTTGGTGCTTTGGCTACAGGTACCCAGGCAAGATCGAACCTATACATTCTAACTGTAAATGAAGTACATCATTATAGGCCATGATTGCTTTGCATGTTGTCTGCTCATCATCATCATCATGTTCCCTGCCGTACGACGTTGGCAGTCATGGCCTTCCATATGCATCTATCCCTTGTCGCTGCATCTTTCACCCTTTCTGTCCTCTCCCATCCTGCAAGTCCATCCAGTATTTTCTCCCTGGGTCTGCCTGGTATTCTCTTTCCCTCCAGCTTTCCTGTTGTGACCAGGTGCTCTAATTCCCCTTTCCTCATAAAATGGCCTATAAATGTTGCCTGTCTTTTCCTAGTCTTCCTTATCAATGATCTTTTTGTGTCCGCCTCCTTCAGGACTGTCTTGTTTGTTTTCTTTGCTGTCCATGGAACTCTCAACATTCTTGATAGAAACGATATTTCGGCTGCCTCAATCTTGTTCTGGCTTTGCGTGTTGACTGTCCATGCCTCGCAAGCGAATAACATTATCGGTTCTATATAATGTTCAAGAACTCTCTTCCTGATGTTAATTGATTGGTATTTGTTGGTAAGAATGCTTTTCATCCTCTTGAATGCTGTTTTGCCATGTGACATTTATAGTGTTAGTGCATATGGAAATAGTTGAGCATGGAGACATTGTCTTCAGAACGAAAATCTGGGTTGGCCTCATTCTGAGACCTGGTTTACTTACAATGTGTTTTTTTTTTTTTATCAGACATTAACTCTTTGCGATGCGCCCTAAAATAGCTGCTAAAACTGTCGAGACGCACAGTTTTTGGTACTTTTAAAAAAATTATGGAGAATAACTAACGATGATAGCCTATCATGTTATATATGTTTAGAAAGGTCATTATGTGTACTTTGTAACTGTGTGGGTTGCTTGTTTATGCCTGCTTTCATTTTTTTCTAATTTACCTTTGAAAAAGGCATGCAAATAGCTAAAAAAAAAAAAAAGGTTCGGATGTACACACACATGACTTATCAAACTGTTGCTTGTAATCCATTGAATACCAAGTCAGAAAACTGCACTGAACAAGTCACCGGATGCACATCCTTCACTGGAAGTCACTATGAGTTCCGCTTTTATGAATATTTTGTCCCTAAAGTGATTATATACAGGCATAGAGTCTTTTGACTCTTCAAAATTCCTTTGTTTGGGGTACCACGAAAAAAAGCCAAAAATATATTTCCAGCAGTCTGCTACCGTCAAAAGGAAAGAAATCTGCTTAGAAAACTGGTTAAACTGTGTTTTCAGCATAATCTCCCTTATGCAAATTGTCTCAGTTAAAAAAATCATAGCTGCGGAGCATCATAGTCAGGAGACTAAGCTCCACAGCCTGAGCTGCGGAGCATCGCCAACAAGTTAATATGGAGCTCTGAGTGACTCAACTGACCTTTTCACAGGAGTTGACAGTTCAGGGCAGGAGGTGATGGTGCTCCAGTCCACCCCAGCCACCACTACTACCACCACCACTGCCACCATCGTGATGTCAGAAGGTGAAGACATAGCCGTCAGCACCAACAGTACCAGCATCACCGCCACCACCAACACCAGCACCACCACCACGACCACCACCAACCAGTCACAAACCACAGAGTCGTCGGACACACCGGAGAACGGGTTGGCCACTCTGGTGGATGCTGCTTTGTTGACGCAGAAGATGGACAAAGGTGAAGCGGTGGACAAGGAGCAGGAGAAGGTCAGTCAGATAAATCATAAATTGTAGATGGAGGTGTTGTTTTCTTTTGTTGAATTTGTGTTTGGAATCTGAATGATTGAGGGGGGTTTGGGCTTGGTTTTGTTAGATAAATGATGAATTATACATAGAAATATTGTTTTCTTTTCTTGCATTTGGGTTTGGAATCTGAATGATTGAGGGATTTTTGGCTTGGTTTTGTTAGGTAAATGATAAATTATACATGGAAATATTTTTTTTGTTGCATTATGTGTTTGGAATCTAAATGACAGGTTTTTGTTTTGTTTTGTTTTGGTTAGATAAATTGTGAATTATAGAAACATTGTTTTCTTTGGTTGCATTTGGGTTTGGAATCTGAATGACTGAGGGACATTTGGGCTTTGTTTTGTTACATAAATGATAGATTATACATGGAAATGTTGTTTTCTTTTGTTGCATTTGTGTTTGGAATCTGAGTGAGTGAGGGGTTTTTGTTGAAAAGGACTAACCTGACACAAAAAGACTGAAACTTCCCTGCTGCTTTGTCCGTTGTGAGAAAAGGACTAAACTGACCCCAGTTTAGTCCTTTTCTCACACCTGACAAAGCAGCAGGGAAGTTTAATTTTTTTCCTCCTAATTTTTATATTTGGTGTTTGTTTGTTCAGTTTAGTCCTTTTCTCACACCGGACGAAGCAGCAGAGAAGTTTCAGTCTTTTTCTTCTGATTTTTGTATTTGGTGTTTGTTTGTTCGTGATCTTACACTTGATAAAGGCCAGTTGGCTGAAAATTGCCACCTGTCTTGTCAGTTTGTATTGAATACGCGTTCTGATTCTTTTTTCATGTTTTTTTCTGGTTCATGAATAATCTATATTATGAAAAAATACAGATAACGTAGTTTCACCTCCCATATCATTTATCATTTCTTATATCTTTGACTCCTCACCATATCCACCAGCTTCCTGCATTGTCATGATAATAAAGCAGAAACTTTATATGTTGGCTCTTGTGTGTACTTATGTAATCATTAGTTGCTGCCCCTGCCTCACACATAATTACTGCCCCTTATTGTGCACAGGCCCGTCTTATCTTGTTCTGTGATCATTTCAGTTGGCTTATAGAGGCCATTTTAACTAATTTTTTCCCTTATTCAGTCCAAGAAACTTAAAAATACACTTACATAGGCCAGAGCATTCTTAAATGGACTTTATACAGGCCAGAGCATTGTGAAATGGACTCTTCCGTGAGGTTTACAGCTTTACAACATGTCTGATGTTGTCTCAAGTTTTGTACGAAAAGGTCTCCTGTGTCAGTACGTTGTATCGGTCATGCGTGTAGCATGCACTTAGCGCACCAGCTTCCTGCAGGAAGCTGGTGGATAGAGTGACGGAGTCAAAGGGTTAAGTTTTTGCTTTGTTACCATTGCTGACGATGCATAATGTCAGTGGATAGCATGAGGGAGTCAAAGGGTTAAGTTTTACAGGAAGCTGGTGGATAGGGTGACGGAGTCAAAGGGTTAAGTTTTTGCTTTGTTACCATTGCTGACGATGCAGAATGCCAGTGGATAGCATGAGGGAGTCAAAGGGTTAATGTAATGTGTGTGTGAAGATGAAGGAGGAAGAAGGGGGCCAGGAGGAGGACGTGAACTCGGACGACCCAGACTGGAAGGGGCCCGTGACTCTGAGGAGAGACGGCACACCCAGGAAACGTCGCCCCAAACGACGCAAAGGTGATGACCCTGATCTTGAGCAGCTGGAAGAGTCTATTCAAGTAAGAGAGAGAGAGAGTGTGTGTGTGTGTGTATGTGTGTACGTGTGTGTGTGTGTCTGTGTGTGTGTTTGTGCATGTGTATGTGCTTATGAGTGTGTGTGTATGTGCATGTGTATGTTTTTGTGTTTGTATGGGTGTGTTTGTGTGTATGTGTTTGTGTATGTGTGTGTGTGTGTGTGTGCATGCATCCATGTCAGTGTATGTGTGTGTGTGTGTGTTGTGCGCGCGCGCGCATACATGTCAGTGTGTGTGTATGTGTGGGTGTATTTGTATGCATGTGTGTGTGTGCATGTGGTTTTCTCTGATGTAAAGTGTGTGTGTGTGTGTGTGTGTGTCTGTATACATGTCTGTTTGAGTATAGTTTCATTTTCATCCGGCTCACTAGTCTGTCCTGAGTTCAAAAACTGTATACACTGGCAAGGTCTTGAAATGGCCAGGGAGGGGGTGGGGGAGAACAGGACCTCTGAAACTCTAAGCTGGCACCACCAGAATGATAAAACATTAAGATGAACAGGTCAGTTTTTATCTTGTGGCCTGGGACTGAACTCGATACGGTAGTAGTAAGAAACTCTGGGAGAGCCGGACAGCAGAAGGTCCTCAGAGGAGAAACTCCCATCAAACAGATGTTTCGGCCCTAAAGTCCTGACACTCTAAGGGGGCTGGGCCGCATCCAGGTCATGATTCCTGGATGCCTCTCTGCTGTCGTCATTATTTTGTTGTTGTTTGTTTTTTATGTATGGGCTGGGACCGAACTCGAGACACCAGATCTTGAGTCCTCAGCTCTATCATGAGAGCCATCCAAACTGTGTTTTAAACTTCCCTGTTGTGCTTGTGCCTGAAGTCAATACATATTTGATGGGTACGCTTACACACCTCCACCTGGTAAGTAAAGGGTGGAGATTTAAGTAAAGGAGATTTTTTTTCTAGTTTCCCAGGTTGATAAGTGAGTGGACCTGCCAGTATTGAAACTCACTTCATGTATGTATACGCAATCAGAATATCAAATAGGCCTGTTAAAGATCTTGTAAGTCATGTCAGTTCCCATGGGGATGTCAGGGGCTCTTTCAGTATAAATAGTATCTCCACCTTCTGGAATTTCCTCTTTTCTGTCACTCTCTTTGTTTCATTTTTCCTCTTTTGCATTCTGTCATTTCTTCCCTATCATTTTCTGCCTTGCTGGTCCATTCACCTGTATGTGTTCAATAAAAGTCTTACATACTTTGTCTTAGGATTGATAATTGGATACATGTATAAAGTGCATTTTTGGTTCTAGGGAGGTGAGATATGTGGAAGCAATTTTAAGTAGTTTTTATATATGTTTTAGTGTCCGTAGTTATGTTTAAATTGGTATCCAGGTTTGTTTTTAAATCCACATGTGTGATAAATTGGATGGAATGGCCAGCGCCAGGGGCATCTCCTTAGATTATGTACACGAGTGCATTGATGTGTGCATTAAATTTTCTTTACCTTTTTTTCTTGTTGAAGTATTGTGTATGTTTTCAACTGGTTACAGCCCTGATATGGTTCTACGCAGTTGGCTGGGCTTTAAACAATAATAACAATAACAGTAAGTCATGTCAGTGGCTGGCTTATTGAAACTTGAATACACCCAGTATGCACATCCACCAAAGATACAGACTGTACAACAACATAGCGGAATGTGGTCAGCTCACCTAACAGCTTGATTTCTCCGTGCTTCAGTAAAAAGTCTGATTATGTGTGATGCGCAGTGAGTCCAAATAAGTTTGGAGAATAGCGTTATACAAGAACCATTCATAGTGATAATAAAGATGATAATTATATTTGATCAATGTATAGTAAGAATGTGAGGTGTGGTTTTATAGGAGACTACCACGTGTCAAATGGACAGACAGAAGAACTAATGAAAGTGTCCTGGAAGAATTTGATACCACCAGAAAACTACTAGCAGACATCAACAAGACGAGACTAAAAGTACATTTGCCATGTGCCACGCAACAAGAACATGGATCTCATGGCAACCATCTTTCAAGGAAAAACGGTGGCATATAGGAAGAAAGGCAGACCTCCAATCTCATACATCGAGAACATAACCAACATCAGTGGCCTAAATTAAATATTCAAGACATTGTCCACAAAAGTCAAGACAGAGCGGGCTGGAGGGGGATGGTGGTGACAAAGTGTGCAGCGGCCAACACCGAATCCGGTGACGCCAACAGGTGATAGAGGTGAGATGGCAATATTAAAGATAATCATGATATTTGACCTGTGTTTTGCAGGTCGTGGATGGACCCAGTGGCACCAAAGAGTACGCCTGTGGGGTGTGTTCCAAACGCTTCCAGCAGCTGAAGTACCTGAAGATGCACCTCCCAGCCCACACAGACAAGTTCTTGTGCAACGATTGTGGGCGTCGGTTTGCGCGTCACGAATCTCTGCAGAAACATGTGTGTGAGGACTGGCTGGTTCTGGTGGAGAAGATCGAGTCAGGTGAGTATTGACTCATTGCAGCATTGGTGGTGATCGTTATTTGTTATTGTTGGTTTTCATTTCTTGTCCCATATGTTATGCCTATTCAGTGGCCAGAGAATCTGGGACAGTTTTCACAGTGCTGTGATGATGATGATGATGATGATGGTGATGGTGGTGGTTGTTCCATCTATATAGCACAAACAGTATGATAATTCCATCCATATAGCACAAACAGTCATATCAGAGACTGCTTATTGCATTTTACTGAAAGAAAAAGAGGGAAGGGGGTGGGGGGTTTGTTATGTTAGTTCATCAATGCAGTACAAACACAGTCAGATACATACATTAAGTCTGGTTATGTTGCAACTTATTGAAGTATCCTTCCAATCCACCCCTCACCCCATCACCTTCTCCTGTGTCTATCGACCTCCACCTAGCTCTGCCAACAAACTCACCACATCCACGTTTCTCTCCGACTTTGATCAACTTCTTGATTACTACTGCCTCTTACCTGGAAATCTCATCATTCTAGGTGACATCAATGTCCACTATAACAAAACTCACCATTATGACACAAGACATATCATCAACTCTCTGTCCAATCACAATATGACTCAACACATTTCTGAACCAACCCATCAAAAAGGTCACATTCTTGACTGGATCATTTCTCGTGATCACCACAATTCAGCTACTGACAACTGCTTAGTTCTTTCTACCCGTCTAACTTCAGCCCTTCCATCTGACCACTCTGCAATTCTCTGTTCTCTTGACATTCCTCCTCCTTCCCGTACCATGCGCACAGTGACTCGACGCAATCTCAAATCTATCGACCTCTCCACATTTTCATCTGATGCCTTCCGTCTCTTTTCTGAAAAGTCACATAACCTTGCCGATGAATTCTATACTACTCTCCACCATCTTCTGGACACTCATGCTCCAGCCACAACCCGTCTTTTACCTGACCGCCCCCCTACCCCCTGGCTCACTCATGAGTTTGCCTGTGCAAAACGTGCCCGCCGCAGAACAGAGTGCCGCTGGCGCAAATCCAAACTCACTGTACATAGGCAACTTTTCCAAGCCTCTAAAACAAAAGTATCCACCCTCATTGCATCTGCAAAAACAAGCTCACCCTCATTGCATCTGCAAAAACAAGCTATTTCCAAACCAAAATCCTGAATGCCTCTTCTTCAAAAGAACTCTTTACAACCATGAATCATCTCCTTGGCATACGAAAAGATTTACCTCTCCCAACAAAACACACAAATGAAGAGCTCCCATCTGTATTCTCCAAGTATTTCACCACCAAAATACAAACTCTTCGTGACAGGCTTGACAGGACACCCTGTCAACCATGCCCACCTGACCCTTCCTTCTCTGGCACACCTCTTACTACTTTTACCCTAGTCTCACAAGAAGAAATTCTCAACATAATCAGATCCATGTCGTTCAAAACCTGCGAACTGGATCCTCTTCCAGGTTCTCTCTACTCTGACTGTCTCCCTACGCTCCTCCCATTCATCACTGACATCATCAACACTTCTCTCCAAACTGGAACTGTCCCAGATTCTTTCAAGTCTGCTATTGTTCACCCTCTCCTCAAGAAATACAATTTAGACCCAAATGAACTGAAAAATTACCGGCCTATCTCTAATCTCTCTTTCTTGTCAAAACTGCTTGAAAAAGTTGTCCTCAACCAGCTGAACTCTCACCTGTCTGCCAACAATCTCCTCAATCCTTTCCAGTCAGCCTACCGCCAGTGCCATAGCACTAAAACTGCCTTGCTACACATTCTCAACAATCTCCTCCTTGCAACTGATACTGGCAAAGTCTCTCTCCTCACACTCCTTGATCTGTCTGCAGCCTTTGATACCATTGATCATGGTATTCTCCTTTCTAGACTTCATCATACTTTTGGCATCTCTGACATTGCTCTCTCCTGGTTCACTTCATATCTATCAAACAGAAAACAAACTGTTCTCATCAATGGCACTTACTCTCAACCTGCATACCTGACCTGTGGTGTTCCACAAGGATCTGTCCTTGGCCCTGTTCTTTTCACTCTTTACACCTCCCCCTGTCCACCATCATCAACTCCCACTCTATAAAACACCACTTCTATGCTGATGACACCCAACTTCAAGACAGTGACTCACCTGACAATATACAGCGCCTCCTGACTCGCACCACTGAGTGTTACTCGGACATTAAAAATTGGATGACATACAACAAACTTCAGCTAAATGATGACAAGACAGAAGCTATCCTCATTGGCACCCGTCAGAAACTTTCTCAGCTGCCTCCTCTTTCTCTCCCATTATGTAACACATCAGTCCCAATTTCTGATTCAGCTAAAAACCTTGGTGTCTGCATTGACTCTACCCTCTCCATGAACAACTTTGTTTCTCAAACTGCCAGATCTTGCTACTATCACCTCCATCGTATAAGCCTGATCAGGAAGTATCTCTCTGTGGAAACAACTGCAAAACTCGTTCTCTCCTTCATAATGTCTCGCATTGACTATTGCAATTCATTCCCGTCCGGTCTTCCTGCCTCCACCACTCACATCCTACAGCGCATTCAAAACAATGCTGTACGCCTTGTACTCAAAAAGAAAAAAGCTGACCACATATCTCCTCTCCTGGCACAACTTCACTGGCTCCCTGTATCAAAGCGCATACAGTACAAACTAGACACCATGTGCTACAAAAGCCTCAATAACGCAGCCCCGATTACCTGTCAAGTCTACTTGAGATCTATCTTCCCTTACGTACCCTCCGCTCTGCCTCCGATCCTCTGACTTTTCGCTTTCCACGCACTAAGCTCAATACCTATGGTCCACGAGCCTTCTCTGTTTCTGGTCTGCTCTCCTGGAAGAAACTTCCTCTCTCAGTCCGTCAGCAACCTACTTTTGTCTCCTTCAAGTCCACTGTCAAAACTCACCTTTTCTCCTCTGCATAAAATCCTGACCTCACTCAATCCCCTCTGCAGCCTGTCTCCACTCGGAGGGGAATCACATTGCAATATATAATTGTATATAATATGCTCTCTATAATTTTCCATTGCTTTTATTCTTTCTCCCCATTTATAGCCGTGTGCATGTGTGTGTGTGTGTGCGCGCGCGCGTGTGTGTGTGCGTGGGTGCGTGTGTGTGCGTGCGTGCGTGTGTGTGTGTCTGTTTCAGCGCTTAGATTTGATTTTATCAAGATTTTGCGCTATATAAATATTGTAATTATTATTATTATTATTATTATATATGTGTGTGTGTGAGAGTGTGTGTAACTGCAGAAGAGAAAACAAGGTACCATCAGGAGAGGAGCTCCTTGAGACCTGACTGCTCTGGAAAGTTTTTTTTAGGCAGGAGAACTATATATCCACAGTTGCATCCTTTCACTCCCTCACCCTACCAGTCATGTTTCTGCAAAAAGCTGGTGGATAGGATGAGGAGGTGAAAAGGTTGTGATTTATCATCGTCAAGATGTGTTATTCACAAATAATTTATCTTCAAACTATTGTTCACAAATAATTTTTTATCTTCAAATTGTTATTCACAAATAATGTATCATCAAACTGTGTTATTCACAAACGTTGACATCCACAAACATTAGTATCTTAACATAGCAGAAGAAGTGTGATATCTGCTTTATGTCATGCATAATGAAAACATGTCTATGATGACCAAAGGATTAAAAAAAAAAAAAAAAAAAAACATATTGCAGAGGAAGATGGGTCCATCTTGTTCCGGTGTAAGGAGTGCGGTCGCAGCTTCCCCCAGAAGGACCACGCTAGGCGCCATGCCTCCATGCACCGCGGTACCTGGGCTTGCAGCAAGTGTCAGCGAACATTTCCCAAGCGCCAACTTCTGCTGGAACATCAGTGTAAACAGGAGGTGAGTGCCGTTTTGGTGTCAGTCAAAGAGTGAATATGTGACCCTTTCAGCACAGAATCCAAAACAAGTGTGACTGCCCGCGTTCAAGCAAACAGGAACCAGAAAAACACGAAAATAGAATCAGAACGCTTATTTAATACAACCAGACAAGACAGGCGCAAATTTTTGGCCGATCGACCTTTGTCAAGCGTGAATGTAAGATCACGAACAAACGCCTTATTCTGCTGAAATTACTGAAATAGACCATATCATCACCATTTTCCCATCTCAGTGGGGTCTTGCTTTTGCAGCTGCATACATACCCCCCCACCCACCCCTCCTGTTTTTGTTTTTGTTTTTTTTCGTTTTTTAAAATTTGTTCTCTCATTTCACAAGACAGGCCCAGCCACGTCTGACTAAGGGTTTTTTTCTCCGGGGACTCCGATTTTCCCTTCAGTACCCTTGGCTGTTGGTTTAGGATGTTTTTCCTCCTATGCCAAGGTCAGACTGGATTCTTTGCACTAGGCACGATCCATTTATATCAGCCTCACCTCTTGATTATATATTTTTCCATTCAGTCGATTCTATGCTTATATTTTCCCTTATTTTTATATTTATGTGGGGATTTATTGTATCCATGAGTATGCATGTGTGTAGATATATGTATATGTGTATGTATGCAGATATATATGTATACATATATGTATGGATATATGTATATGTATATATTGATATATATGTGTATGTATGCATGAATTTGTATGTATCTCTATGCATTATTTAATAATAAGTACTTTACATTCCAAAAACTACTCTTAGCTAGTGCATCAAAGTTTTCATAGTTTTACCCCTGGACCCTCTTCAGGATAAAACAATACTAAAATGGCATGACCACTTTTCAAATTGGGGAATTCATCTCACTTCCCCTCTGACATCATATTTGCCTCCCCTCTACCCATTTCTTATCATTACTCACAAACACATCATGATTTCATTTAGTCCACGTGGTGTTAGCCCTGATATGGTTCAAGTAGTCAGCTGGGCTGTAAGCAGTATGAACTGAACTGAACTGAACTCTTCTCCCACTGACTGAAGCAGCAGGGAAGTTTCAGTCTTTTTCTCCTAATTTTTGTATTTTGTGTTTGTTCGTTTGTGATCTTACATTCATGCTTGATGAAGGCCAGTTGGCTGAAAATTTGCGCCTGTCTGGTTGTATTAAGTACGCATTCTGATTCTATTTTGTGTTTTTTCTGGTTCCTGTTCGCTTGAACACGGGCAGTCGCGCTTGTTTTGGTACATGAATGTATTACAAAAAACAAGTGAAATGTAAATTTTAGGACCACTGGCCTATGTCCAGCATACACAAAACACAACAAAGAAAAGATACACAAAACACAACAAAGAAAAGATACACAAAACTTAGAAAGAAAAGATACACAAAACTTAGAAAGAAAAGATACACAAAGCTTAGGAAAAAGAAAAAAAAAAGAGCCACAAGACTTCTTTGTTTCGTTGAATGGGGGAAAATGTCGGATATAAATTCTGACAAAATTCATCAATGACACATCACTGAAACCTTGCTGGCATTTACATATATGCATGTACTCATACAAATGCGCTTGTGTGTAAGTGTGTATGTTCATTGTGCATAAAAAAAAAATTGCGCTAAGAGACACGCATGCCTGAATGCACATGTAGATGTTTTGTTGTTGTTGGTGTAGTTGTTGTCTGTTGTGTATGCTTGACAATAGTTGGCCGAAATTTTGCACCTGTTTTGTTTTGTCCTTTTTTGGGCCGAAATTTTGTCCCCATTTTATTTTGTCATTTTTGCCGAAATGTTGTGCCTTTTTTTTAAACTAAATTCACTTTCTCATTATACTTCTATTTTTCTGGTTCGTATTTGATTCCACTTGGTAGACACAATAGTTATTGATTGATTAACTAACATTTTTTCCACTTCTCCACCGCAGGTAACAGACGTTACAGAGATCGGCGGTAATGACTCCAACTCAGCCATCAATGCCCCCGCTGCCAATAATTCAGGTGGGGAGGGGGAGGGGGAGGGAGGAGACTTTCCCTGCGACATATGCCAGCAGTCGTTCAGCAACGCCAAGTACCTGTTTCGACACATGGCCATGCACACGGAACTGTTCAAGTGCCCCACGTGCAGCAAGTGTTACTCGCGTAAAGACTCGCTGCAGAGACACGTGTTGAAATGCTGCCCTCACCTGGCTGACGACTACAGCGTTTTTGCCTGTGAAAAGTCAGTCTTTTTCCTCTTTCTCTATTTTTATTGTGGTTTGTTTCTGGGGTTTTTTGGGTTTTTTTGTATGTTTTAGTGTATTTGAAAAAAAAAAATTTGTCACGTTGTTTTAATATGTAAAATGTTTTTGTTTTTATGTTTTATTGTATTTAGTATTTATTTTTTTGTCACATTGTTTTTTATGTAAAATTTTGTTTTTTATTTTAGATGTTTTGCAATTACGTTTGTCACATTGGATTTACTATGTAAAATGTTTCTGGTTTTTTTGTTTGTTTTTGTATGTGTTGGTGTATTCAGTTGTTGTTGTTTTTTTCTTTTGGTCAGAATGGATTTTTTATGTAAAATGTTTCTGGTTTTTGTTTGTTTTTTGTATGTTTTGTTGAATTAAGTATTTACTTTTTGTCACAATGGATTTACTATGTAAAAAATTCCTTTTTTTTTTGTTTGTTTTTATGTTTTGTTGTGTTCAGTATTTATTTTATGTCACAGTGCATTTATTATGTAAAATGTTTGGTTTTTTGTGTGTGTTTTTTGTATGTTTTGTTTGTATGTATTTTTTGTCTCAATAGATTTGTTATAAAAAAGTTTTTTTTGTTGTTTTTTTTTTCGTTGTGTGTAGTGTTTATTCATTGTCACAATGAATTTATTAGGTGAAACTTTTGTGTGTCTGTATGTGTTTGTGTGTTTTGTATAGTGTGGTGGTGGTGTGTGTGTTTTGGTGTGTGTTGTGTGTGTGTGTGTGTGTGTAGATGAGTGTATTCTCTGAGTCAGTACCTATTGCAGTCATGTTTGTGGCGATTATGCAATGGTTTGTGTTTATTCTTGTTGTTTTTGTAATCTGCCCTTTTACAAAAATGATATATATCTAAGGGAGTTTTTCAGTCTCAATTTTTAGAAAAAAATTTTTTGTTCATTTAATTATTTGGAGGTAAATTGTTTTGTAAATTTTATGTGTTTTGATCATACCTTTTTTGTTGTTGTTGAATGGAATCATTTTTTCTTCTTCTTTGTTTTGCTTTTTGTTGTTCTTTGGTTTGATGAACACAGAAAATGGTGGTGGGGAGGGGGGTTAACTGTTGGACTTTCAGTCGGAGGGTCCTAATTTGCCTAGACGCCTCCGTCTGATGGGTAAAGGGTGGACAATTTTTCTGATCTCCTCAGTCAGTATGTGTGCAGACCTGCCAGTGACCAACCCCCCCCATACCCCAACAAACACAACACAACACAACACAACATGATACAATATGACACAATACGACACAACACCACACCACACCACATACGACACCACATGATACCACACACACAGAGATACACAAACACGTACACAGGCACGCACGCACACAACACCACACAAACACACACACACACACACACATACACACACACACACACACACACACACACACACACACACACACACACACACACATACACACAAACACACGTGCACGCACGCACACACACACACTAACACTAACACGCACGCACGCATGCATACACATACACACACACACACACACACACACGCACACACACACACGCATGCACGCACACACTCACACACACACACACACACACACACTCACACACACGCGCGCGCACACACACACACGCACATTCACACTCACACACACACAACATAACACAACACAACACATACACAATTTACTGTTGAAAAAAGCTGAGACTTTGAGAGCAGGTTGAAGAAGCAGTTTATGCATAGCGTCTAATGCGAGCAGGTAGTGTTTTCATTGTAACTGGACCTCAGTAAACAAACATGTCGGTGGACGTACATGTCCTGGGGTTTGAATCCCGGGATGTGCTACATTAAAACTGGGCTTCTCACCATCCCATCTTAACATCATTGTTGTTCTGGTGGTGTCAGTATTGGATTAGATAAGTCCCCCTTCCCCCACTTCCCTGGGATGGTTATCCCCCCCCCCCCCCCCCCCCCCCCCCCCAGTCAGCCATATCACCTGAGGTTTGTGCCGACGTAAAAACAACCAAACCTATATGTCCACAGATGCAAAAAGACATTCGGCACACGTCTGGGCCTGGAGAACCACGTCCTGAACTGCGGACGGTTCCAGTGTGCCGAGTGCCGCATCGCCTACTTCAATGAGGAGGACCTTGCCCAGCACAAGTGCGAGGGCAAGATCATCGATGATGCTGCCGGGGTGCAGTTCCCATGCAAAGAGTGTGGCAAGACCTTCGCTTCTCTCCCTTATCTTGCCCGTCACGAGGCGTCCCATCACGGTGCCTTTGAGTGCGCCGTCTGTAACAAGGTGAGTGAGGGGAGATGGCGATTGTTTTACGTCGTCTTCTGGTGATCCCATGACCATCCATCCATCCACCCATCTTTTCACTGATCCGTCAGTCCATCCGTCTATACATCCATCTGTCTGTCTGTCCGATTGTCCATCTATCCACCACCCATCTATCCATCCACCCATTTTTCCATTGATTCGTTGGTCCATCCATCTATACATTCATCCTTCCATCTGTCCGTCCATCCGTCCGTCCGTCCGTCCGTCCATCCATCCATTTGTCTGTTTACCCATCCATATATCCATCCTTCCATCTGTCCATCCATTTATCTATCCATCAATGTAAATTAGTCAAATGTATGAACAACCATGTTTCTTCCTTTCCCTAGGTCGTAGTCAGTCCAGGGGCATCAGGCTGCATTTTTTTTATGCTTGAGAGTTGTCTTTGCTTCTGCAGACAAGTTATTGGCATGAACATTGATGAAATTCGTCCTTGTACACCTCATTGACCTAGTTTGTCATTTTGTAGAGTTTTTAAGTTACGTCGTAAAGGAAAGTTGAAGCAGACATGGTGGACTGAGCCTTGAAATCGATGAAAACTTAAGACAAATGTGTATGCTGTAGGAGCCTATGCTTGCAATAAGTTATTGTGAAATTTTTTTTTTTTTGGGGGGGGGGGGGGGGGATCAACCACACTCAGACAGTTCCATATGCTCTCCAGCCAAATCTGCCATCAGTTACCTGGCAGATTGCTCAGCCCTTGCGAAACCCTATGCGCTGGCAAGGGTCTTGAAATTAGTGTTGTTTCATAAAGCGGAAGTGTCGTTTCACAGCGATAAAAGCACTTGTCTCGGGCGTGTCAGCTGGACTTACAGTGAGTGGTACAGAACGCTCTCACAGACAGCATGTTGCTTAGGGTTATTTGTTATTGTTGTTTTGTTTAAAGCCCAGCCAACTGCGTAGAGCCATATCAGGGCTATAATCGTTTCAAAACACGTAATACTTCAACAGGAAAAAAAGGAAAGGAAAATTAAGTACACATCAGTGCATTTGTGCACATAATCTAATGCCCCTGGTGTTGACCACTCCGTCCAATTTATCACACAGAGGATTTAAGAGACGTACCTGAATACAAATGTAAGCATAATTAAGGACACTAAAACATATATAAAAACGGGCCTAATTTACCTGAAATAGCTTACGCATATCTCATTTCCCTAGAGCCAAAATTGCACTCAATACATGCACCCAATTATCAATCCTAAGAGAAAGCCGGTAAAACTTTATTGAACACATACAGTTGAATGAACCAGCAAGCTAGAAAGCAAAGAAGCAAGGCAGAAACAAGGAGAGTGACAGAAAAGAAAATTTCTAGCACAGTATTTCCAGAAGGTGGAGGTACTATTTGTACTGAAAGGGCCAGGGGCATCTCCTTAGATTATGTGCGTGAATGCATTGATATGTGTATTTAACTTTCTTTTCCTGTTTTTTTCCTGTTGAAGTATTGTGTATGTCTTGAAACAGTTATGGCCCTGATATGGCTCTACACAGTCAGCTGGGCTTTAAACAAAAATAACAGTAACAGGCAGACCACAGTGTTTTTTTTTAAATGTTTTATGCAGGCTGTTTATTCTTTTGATAGACTATGGCAATGGTTTCAAGATCTGATAACTCGAGTTCACTTCCCAGCCCGCTTCATTAAAAACTGGACTGTTTGCTGCCTGTCTTAAGTTTTCGCAGTTGGCGGATATGGCGCGGGAGTCAAAGGGTTAATGTTTCCGTCATTCTGGCGGTATTAGCTTAGTATTTCTCAGATCCTTTCTGCCCCCCCCCCCCCCTCCCCAACTCCCCCCTCCTTCTCCCTATCTCAAGACCATGGGTTTGGGGTGTACTGTTTCAGGTGTTTGTGAGGAAGGAGGAGCTGGCATGGCACAGCCCCGTGTGTGAGGGCAGCAACAACATTGAGCGTGAGGGCGTGACCAGCTGCAAGGTGTGCAACACCCAATTCACGGACGGGAGACTGTTCCGAGAGCACTTCCAGGTGCATACACACCCCTACAGGTGTGACAAGTGTGGAAAACGCTTCATCAAGGTTAGTGAAAGAGACCTACAAAACCTTGTGAATATGATAGAAACAGAAAGCAAAAATAAAGGGTTGGAGCTAAATAGAAAGAAGACTGAAGTCATGGCAGTCAGTAAAAAGCATGAAATCTCCTCATGCAAAATAACAGCAAACGGCACTACCTTGAGACAGGTTGATAACTTTAAATATCTGGGAACGATCATCTCACCAGACAGCAGATGCATATCAGAAATAGCCAGCAGAATCGGCCAAGCCAAAACAGCATTCAAGAAGATAAAAGGCATTCTTGCCAACAAATGCCTATCAATTAACATCAGGATGAGAGTTCTAGAATGTTACATAGAACCGATAATGTTACACGGTTGTGAGGCGTGGACAGTCAACAAGCAAAGCCAGAACAAGACTGAGGCTGCCGAAATGTGGTTTCTAAGAAGAATGTTGAGAGTTCCATGGACAGCAAAGAAAACAAACGAGACAGTCTTGATAGAGGCAGACACAAGAAGATCATTCATAAGGAAGATTAGGAAAAGACAGGCAACATTCATAGACCATTTCATAAGGAAAGGGAAATTAGAGCACCTGGTCACAACAGGACAGGTGGAGGGAAAGAGAGCACCAGGTAGACCCAGGGAGAAAATACTGGATTGACTTGCAGAGTGGCTGAGGACAGAGAGGGTGGAAGATGTGCTTGTGGCAGCAAGGGATAGATACATATGGAGGGCCATGATCGCCAGTGCCATGTGGCAGGGCATGTGATGGTGAGGATGATGATGATGATGATGATGATGATGTGCTGAGTAGTGGCAATTGTAGACCCATACCAGGTGGTGAAAATGGGAGTCCTGGCTCATCCATCAGATCAATTGGGGAGTCCATCATCACCAATAATGATGACTGAAGATGATATTTTTTTCTGCAAGCGTGTAGTTTTTTCTTACTGATCAACAAATGAATGATAATGTGGTGGTGATGATAGCCATTACAAGGATGATGATAATGATGATGACGGGAAAGTGATGACAGGACCATGGTGATGATGATGATGGTCAAGATGATTGTGATGAGGATGACGATGATTGTAATGATGATGGTGATGATGATGACTATGATCATAATGATGATGCTACTACTGATGATAATGATAATGGTGATGATGATGTTAGTAATGATGACGACCACGATGATGCTGATACTGATGACTATGATGGTGATGACAACGATGATCACGATGATGATGATGGCAGTGTTGTTAGTAATAAAACACAGGTGGGAACATTACACACCCACAAGTGCGATGATGATGATGACAGTGACGATAACAATAACACACAGGTGGAAACGTTACACACCCACAAGTGCGATGATGATAATGATGATGACAATGATGATAACAATAACACACAGGTGGGAACACTATACACCCACAAGTGCGATGATGATGATGATGACAATGACGATAACAATAACACACAGGTGGGAACACTGCATACCCACAAGTGCGACAACGTGGTGGCGGGGACGGAGGAGGAGGGGGTGTGGCAGTGTGACATCTGCGAGAAGACATTCAAAAACGAGCGATACCTGGCACGCCACAAACAGCTTCACGGCCTCCCGTCCTTTGACTGCGAGTACTGCGGCAAAAAGTTCATACGCAAGGTACGTACATCACGTCGTCATGTTTGAAGGATTTGTGGTTTTGTATGTTTCTCTCTTTGTTTTGTCACAGTGGGTTTACCCTGTGAAATTGAGGATGGTGTCCTTGGGGAGAGCATGTTGCTACAATGCAGGGCCATGCATAGATTGCATCGTCATCTTTGATAGAGTTGTGTTCTTGTATTTTTCTGCATAGATTGCGTGTCATCTTTGATAGAGTTGTGTTCTTGTATTTTTCTGCATAGATTGCATCGTCATCTTTGATAGAGTTGTGTTCTTGTATTTTTCTGCATAGATTGCATCGTCATCTTTGATAGAGTTGTGTTCTTGTATTTTTCTGCATAGATTGCATCGTCATCTTTGATAGAGTTGTGTTCTTGTATTTTTCTGCATAGATTGCATCGTCATCTTTGATAGAGTTGTGTTCTTGTATTTTTCTGCATAGATTGCATCGTCATCTTTGATAGAGTTGTGTTCTTGTGTTTTTCTGCATAGATTGCATCGTCATCTTTGATAGAGTTGTGTTTTTGTATTTTTCTGCATAGATTGCATCGTCATCTTTGATAGAGTTGTGTTCTTGTGTTTTTCTGCATAGATTGCATCGTCATCTTTGATAGAGTTGTGTTCTTGTGTTTTTCTGCATAGATTGCATCGTCATCTTTGATAGAGTTGTGTTCTTGTGTTTTTCTGCATAGATTGCATCGTCATCTTTGATAGAGTTGTTTTCTTGTGTTTTTCTGCATAGATTGCATCATCATCTTTGATAGAGTTGTTTTCTTTGTGTTTTTCTGCATAGATTGCATCATCATCTTTGATAGAGTTGTGTTCTTGTGTTTTTCTGCATAGATTGCATCATCATCTTTGATAGAGTTGTGTTCTTGTGTTTTTCTGCATAGATTGCATCATCATCTTTGATAGAATTGTGTTCTTGTGTTTTTCTGCATAGATTGCATCGTCATCTTTGATAGAATTGTGTTCTTGTGTTTTTCTGCATAGATTGCATCGTCATCTTTGATAGAGTTGTGTTCTTGTGTTTTTCTGCATAGATTGCATCGTCATCTTTGATAGAGTTGTGTTCTTGTGTTTTTCTGCATAGATTGCATCATCATCTTTGATAGAGTTGTTTTCTTGTGTTTTTCTGCATAGATTGCATCGTCATCTTTGATAGAATTGTGTTCTTGTGTTTTTCTGCATAGATTGCATCGTCATCTTTGATAGAGTTGTGTTCTTGTGTTTTTCTGCATAGATTGCATCGTCATCTTTGATAGAGTTGTTTTCTTGTGTTTTTCTGCATAGATTGCATCGTCATCTTTGATAGAATTGTGTTCTTGTGTTTTTCTGCATAGATTGCATGGTCATCTTTGATAGAGTTGTTTTCTTGTGTTTTTCTGCATAGATTGCATGGTCATCTTTGATAGAATTGTGTTCTTGTGTTTTTCTGCATAGATTACATCGTCATCTTTGATAGAATTGTGTTCTTGTGTTTTTCTGCATAGATTGCATCATCATCTTTGATAGAATTGTGTTCTTGTGTTTTTCTGCATAGATTGCATCGTCATCTTTGATAGAGTTGTTTTCTTGTGTTTTTCTGCATAGATTGCATCGTCATCTTTGATAGAGTTGTGTTCTTGTGTTTTTCTGCATAGATTGCATCGTCATCTTTGATAGAGTTGTGTTCTTGTGTTTTTCTGCATAGATTGCATCGTCATCTTTGATAGAGTTGTTTTCTTGTGTTTTTCTGCATAGATTGCATCGTCATCTTAGATAGAATTGTGTTCTTGTGTTTTTCTGCATAGATTGCATGGTCATCTTTGATAGAGTTGTTTTCTTGTGTTTTTCTGCATAGATTGCATCGTCATCTTTGATAGAATTGTGTTCTTGTGTTTTTCTGCATAGATTGCATCGTCATCTTTGATAGAATTGTGTTCTTGTGTTTTTCTGCATAGATTGCATCATCATCTTTGATAGAATTGTGTTCTTGTGTTTTTTCTGCATAGATTGCATCGTCATCTTTGATAGAGTTGTTTTCTTGTGTTTTTCTGCATAGATTGCATCGTCATCTTTGATAGAATTGTGTTCTTGTGTTTTTCTGCATAGATTGCATCGTCATCTTTGATAGAGTTGTTTTCTTGTGTTTTTCTGCATAGATTGCATCGTCATCTTTGATAGAATTGTGTTCTTGTGTTTTTCTGCATAGATTGCATCGTCATCTTTGATAGAATTGTGTTCTTGTGTTTTTCTGCATAGATTGCATCGTCATCTTTGATAGAGTTGTTTTCTTGTGTTTTTCTGCATAGATTGCATCGTCATCTTTGATAGAATTGTGTTCTTGTGTTTTTCTGCATAGATTGCATCGTCATCTTTGATAGAATTGTTTTTGTATTTTTCTGTTTTTTGTTACAGAGGATTTTACCCTGTGTAAATTCAGGGTGGTCTTGTTGGGAAGGCCGTTTTGCCACAGTACAGTCCCACCCAGTTTTCATGGGGTTTTTTTCTTTTTTTTTTTTTTCCTGTGTGCATGTATTTCTGTTTGTCTTTTGTAAGTGGGCTTTTCTGCAGAATTTTGCCGGTGACAGCACCTTTGTTGCCACTCATATATGTAAGGTTAGACATTTTTACAGGACAAACAGTTAACAGGAAGCCCTCTTACACTCTCAGGTGTTTTCAGTTAACTGTTTGTATCCTGAATTTTGCCAGGGACAGCTCCTTTGTTGCCATGAGATCTTTAACGTGTGCTGAGTGCTGCTGAACATGGGATCTCATCAGAAAGATTAGTGCCCAGGCCACCAATTAAGACATGAAGGAGGGAGGGGGCAAGGCGGAGAAAAATCACTGTCTGATTCATGATTCGAACCTTGGTATCTCATGCCCTAGGCAAGTGTGTTAACCACCTAACCACACACTCTATAAATGAAAAAAACCATATACGTCTTATTGATATTTAGACTTGACTGTAGCACAGAAATTTATGCATGAATTCAGGCCAGTTATGAATATAATATTATTAGTTTGTATTCAGGCTTGTTTTTGGTAACCTCCATTTTGATAAATTGGGTAGAATGGTCAATGCCAGGGGCTTATCGTTAGATTATCTGCACAAATACAATGGTATGTGTGCTTTGTTTTTTATTCCATGTTTTTTATTCCAGAGTCAGCGAGGTATTATGTGTTTTGAGATTTTTGCATCCTGTCTACCAGAATACTGCATTGTCAACTATGCTGGCAAAGCAAAAACTTAACCCTTTGACTCCTGCACCCTATCTACCAACTGCAAAAACTTAACCCTTTGATTCTCTCACCCTACCCACCAGCTTCCTAGGAAGCTGGTGGATAGGGTGAGAGAATCAAAGGGTTAAGTTTTTGCCTTGCTAACATGGTTGACAATGCAGGATGCTGGTGGACAGGGTGCGGGAGTCAAAGGGTTAAATGTTTAGTGTTATTTACTGCTTTATTTTCACGGTCTGACTTAATTGTGTAGTGTTCTGACTTTATTGTGTAGTGTCATTCACTGGTTTATTTTCAGGGTCTAAAGCACTCTTGACTTAATCGTCTGATGATGTTTACAGGACTATCTGAATGACCACAAGTGCGTGTTGCCAGACGGCACATCGGTGCGCGTGGTGCGGAAGAAGAACCGGCTGTACATCCGCGACGACCTGGTGTGTCCTCAGTGCAACAAGACGTTCAGCAGTCGCTCCAACCTCAACAAGCACATGCGCTCGCACGGGGCCAAAGAGGCCGAGTGCCACATCTGCGGCAAGAAGTTCCACTACCACAACTATCTCAAGATGCACATTGCCACCGTGCATGACCGCCAGTTCCAGTACCAGTGCTCTCACTGTGGGAAGATTCTGTACTCCAAGACTGGGCTTATCGCTCACATCAAGCAGTTCCATCAGGTACCTTGTGTTTGTTTGTTTGTATTTGATGAGTCATAGGGAGAAGAGTGGCAGAATGGTTCAGATGTTCGCCTGCCAATAACTAAAACTCAAGGTCCCAGGGTTCACTCCCCATAGAGGCCTCGACTTTTCTTCTCAGTTTGACCGGAAAATCAAACTGAACATCCAGTCCTTTGGTGGGACTTACGTGCCTTCTGGCTGCGCATGCTAAAGATCCCATGGCAGTTGAAAATCGTGAAGAGCAGGGCATTGCCTGGCCGCCTTGGTATAAAAACATTGGAGAGATAGGTTGATTTCCCAGGTCCCACCAATTAACCTTTTTGCCTTTCTGAAGTCCTGGTAAAAAAAAAAAGTGAATATGAATTTGAATTGCTGGTCCATTCACCCTGTATGTGTTTGATGAAGTCTTAAGTACTTTCTCTTAGGATCAATAATTGGGTAAATATATGAAATGTATTTTTGGCTCTTGGGAAATGACATATGCGGAAGCAATTTTAGGTGATTTAGGCCCGTTTTTATGTTTTAGAATTCTTATTTTAAATCCCCTGTGTGATAAATTGGACAGAGTGTCAGTGCCAGGGGCATCTCCTTAGATTATGTGTACGAATGCATTTATGTGTACTCAATTTTCTTTTCCTTTTTTTTTGTCCTGTTTAAGTATTGTGTATGTTCTAAAACAGTTGTAGCCCTGATATGGCTCTACGCTGTCAGCTGGGCTTTAAACGAAATAACAACCTTAACCTCTAAAGGAGTGGGTAGGTCTGTTCTATCTACTGGGATTGGTGAGGGTGTTGGGTTGTTCAGCATCATCACCTCTCTTTTCTTCTAGCTGATCTTTAGGCCTGTGTGTGTGTGTGTTAAGATGGGATTTCAGTGTTTTTTGTTGTTGTTTTTTTTCCAGGAGACGGTAAAACTGTTTGCATGTCCCCAGTGTGGGAAGACGTTCCGTCAGAAAGGCAACATGAGGACACATCTGTACTCCCACACCAAGGAGAAAACTTTCCAGTGTCAGGTCAGTTAGATAGTTGGGACTGGATTGCTTGGTGGGGGGGTCTTTTTTTTTTTTTTGTATTTGTTTGTTCATATATTTTTTAGCTTGAAATGTATTTTGCTGTGTCTGGGTAAAGCACATTGCCATAATTCTTCACCACTTTTTTCTTTTCCTTTTGTTTTTTTAAAATTTTACATTTTTTTGTTTTGTTTCATCTGATGGTTGGCATGTGTTGAGCTTAAAATAATCTTGCTGTCTGCCCATTCATCAGTTTCTAAAACAGCAGGATGGCTGATTTTCTTTTGATTGAACCATAGACTCGAGGCCTGATATCTCGAGTTCAAACCCAGCCTGCAACATTAAAAACTTGCCTGTTCACTACCTGTCTTAATGTTTCCATCATTCTGGTGGTGTCAGCTTAGTGTTTCATAGGTCCCACCTCCTCTCCCCTCTCTCTCTCTTTCTCTTTCTCTCTCTCCCCCAATCTCTCTCTCCCCCTCTGTCTCTCCCTATCTCTCTGTCTCTCCCTATCTCTCTCTCTTTCTTTTCCCCTATCTTTCTCTCTCTCCCTATTCTTCTCTCTTCTACTCTCCTTCTACCTCTCTCCCCTATCTTCCCTCTCTCTCTCTTTCCCCTTATCTCACTCTCTCCCTATCTCTCTATCTCCCTAACTCTCTTTCTCTCTCTCTCTCTCTCTCTCTCTCTCTCTCTCTCTCTCTCTCTCTCTATCTATCTATCTCTCTCTCTATCTCTCTCTCTATCTATCTCAAGATTTTACCAGCATGCAAGGTTTTGTGTAGGCTGAAGGAGTCTGCCAGATAATTACTAGCAGGTTTGAGCAAAGCGCTTATGGAATTATCCGAGTACAATAAATCCCTCTTGAAAAAAACCCAAACAAAAACTTCAGACTGATGAAACAGCTTTTGGTCTCGTGTCGCCAGCTGTGCTCGAAAGCCTTCAAGTACCCAGACCAGCTGAACCGCCATCGCTTGGAGCACACCCTGAGCGAGAAGATCAAGTGTAACTACTGCGACAAGCGCTTCGTGCGCGCCTCCGAGCTGCGCCAGCACGAGCGTCTGTTTCACTCGGGGGTGATCTACACCTGCCACGTGTGTCACGAGAGCTGCGCCCACAAGCACACCATCGTGCGCCACTACCGCCGCAAGCATCCGGAGCTGGCCGATGTCTTCGACAAGCAGCCGGATTTCTTGGATACGCTGCAGAAACCGGTGGATAAGACAGTGAGTTCGGGATGTGTGTGTGTGTGGTTGGGTGGGAGGGGGTGGGTGGGTGGATGGGTGTGTGTGTATGGGTGGGTGGGCCGGTGGGTGTGTGTGTGTGCATGTGTGTTTTATGTGTGTGTGTGTGAGAGTGTGTGTGTGGTTATGTGTGTATGAGAGAGTGTGTGTATGTCTGTGTGTGTATGAGAGAGTGTGTTCGTGGTTATGTGTGTATGAGAGAGTATGTGTTTGTTTGTGTGTGTACCAGAGTATGTGTATGGTTATGTGTGTATGAGAGAGTGTGTGTATGTCTGTGTGTGTATGAGAGAGTGTGTTCATGGTTAAGTGTGTATGAGAGAGTATGTGTGCGGTTATGTGTATACGAGAGAGAGTGTGCATGTTTATGTGTGTGCGAGAGAGAGTGTGTCTGTTCGTATGTGAGAGAGAATGTGTGTATGTATATGAAAAGGACATGTGTATTTTTGTGTGTAAGAGAGAAAACGTATGTTTGTGTGTGTAAGAAAATGTATGTATGTTTGTGTGTGTAAGAAAATGTATGTATGTTTGTGTGTGTAGGAGAATGTATGTATGTTTGTCTGTATGAGAATGTACGTATATATTTGTGTGTCTGTGAGAGGGAGAGAGAGTGCGTACATGTAGGTATGTCTGTTAGTGAGAGAGTGAAACACGAAAACACCCAGCATGCACACTTCCCAAAATGACGTATGACTGCCTACATGATGGGATAACCCACCAAAGACGAAATATGCAGACTGTGCAGCAAATGTAAAAGCTACGCACTGCAGGCCAAAGAGCCACAGCAATATGTGTACCTGTGCTCAAGAAACATGGCTTGGAACAAAAAGAAACAAACAGTTTACAGTTTCTCAGTTTGACGTCTCCTTGCTCGGAAGAAATTCCATATGCACTAACGTCACGTTTGCCACGTGTATGGTGATCAAGACACAAGCCTTAAGCCTGCACATAAACCCATGAGTTGGCCAGGTCCTGAGGCCCTACCTAGACTATGTTTTGCCTAGTCTATATTTCATACTGGTATTTTATCAGCCTGCCACTGGGATAACCTTGGTTACATGTAAATGTGTGAATCTTAGTTCTTACCTTCAAAAAGGAACATACATTTAAAGTAAATAAATAAATGAATAAATAATTAAAGGTCTGAATCACAACATAATTAGTTATTCTGTATAAACTCGTCTCACATGACAACCCCCCCCCCCCCCCCCACCCCCACCCCTAGTCAATGTCCAAATGCTCAGCTGTCAAACAAAAAAAAAGCAAAACTAAACCAAAAACAAACAAATGAACTCACCCAACCCAAACCATTCAGTGTGTTGTATTTGAGCAGACCCAGTCCTTGCCGACCCAGCGTCTTCCCATCCAGCTTACGCCACCCAGCCGGGAGGGAGAGCAGAAGCCGCGTATCATCCGCGTTCTGGCTGAGGGCGGGCAGGAGCAAGACTACATCATCACAACCTCCACCCCCCTGTCTGAAGCCTCCACCGTCCCTGTCACCACCGCTGCCACTGAGGTGTCCACCTGCAGGTGGGTGACCAGGTGTTGCCCTATGCCACCTTGACCACGGAACAGGTTCAGGACGTTTTGCCGCAGGTACGGTGCAGGTTCAGCTGTTTGTTTCTTCTTGTGTCACGTTGCAGGTTGTCTGTGGACAGAGCTGTGGACTCTAGACCCAACGGCTCGAGTTCAAATCCCAGCACGCAGTGTAAACCCTGGCCTGTTGGCTGCCAATCTTAATGCTTCAGATTATCCCAGTGCTGTCAGATTAGTTTCTTCATAGTGCCCCCCTTTCAGTTCCCCACTCCCATTTCAAGACCTTGCCAGCGCATTGGGTGTTGCACAGGCTCAGGGAATCTGCCAGATTATCACTGGTAGATTTTTGGGTGGAGCACATATGGAATTGTCCAGGTGTGTTGAATCTCCTTTGAGCAAACTCGAACTCAAACAGTGGATTTAATTCTGTTTCGGTGGATTAAACTCTATCACAATGGATTTAACCCTTTCGCTCCCGCACTTATCTGCCAGCTGCAAAACCTTTACCTTTTCAGTCCCTCACCCTATCCATCAGCTTCCTGCAGGAAGCTGGTGGATAGGGTGAGGGAATGAAAGGGTTAAGTTTTTGCTTTGCTGTCATGGTGACAATGCAAGGTGCTGGCGGATAGGGTGAGGGAGTTAAAGGGTTAACACAATGGATTTGCCATGTGAACTTTTGAGTGCTGTGCCCGGCGAAGTATCTAGAGTATAAAATTACCACCTCTGAGAGGCATTGTTTGGAGCTTGGAATTTTTTCAAGAGGAATTCATCATACTTAGGCAATTCCATATGCACTCACCCAAATGTGCCAGCAGTTATTTGGTAGACTCCTTTAGCCTGTGCAAGATGCTATACGCTAGCAAGGTCTTGAAATGGGGAAAGGGGGTGGGGGGCGTTGGACCTATGAAACGCTAAGCCGACACCACCAGAATGATGGAACATTATGACTGGCAGCTAACAGGCCAGTGTTTGATGGGGTGGGGGGTGGGTTTGGACCTATGAAATGCTAAGCCGACACCACCAGAATGATGGAACATTATGACTGGCAGCAAACAGGCCAGTGTTTAATGTTGCGGGCTGGTTTGAGATCGAGATAACAGATCTTGAGTCCATTACTTGAAAAGAGCTGTCAACAAGATCAGACGTGACATGGTCAGAACCCCCATGATCAGAACAATGGTGGGAACAAAAATAATCCACCATCATATTCATCAACAGATAGTTAAGTGGTTTTGTCATCAGACCAGAGTGCAACCACACCGGTTTGCTCAACAAGCGTATAATATACGAAAAGATGTAAAGATTGGAAACAAGATGTGGATTAAGGAAGACCCGGTCGACAGCATGAACGATACTGTGATGATAATGATGATAACATGGTGATAACGATGATGATGATGACAAGGATGATGATGTTGGTCAGGAGGTGATACAGGTTTTACAAGACGATGGTGATAATGATAACGATGACAACAGTGATCATAACGTAATAACTATGACAACAATAATGATCATCATCATCAGGTGCCCTGCCGCATGGCGTTGGCGACCATGGACTTCCAACCATCTCTATCTCTCTTTGCCCCCAGCATCTCCCCCATCCTCTTCATCCTCAGCCACCTTGCAAGTCCGTCCAGCATTCTCTCCCTGGGTCTACCTGGTGCTCTCTTTCCCTCCAGCTTTCCCGTTGTGACCAGGTGCTCCAAATCCCCCTTCCTCATAAAATGGCCTATAAATGTTGCTTGTCTTTTCCTAATCTTCCTTATCAGTGATCGACTTGTGTCTGCCTTCATCAAGACTGTCTCGTTTGTTTTCTTTGCTGTCCATGGTACTCTCAACATTCTTCTGAGAAACCACATCTCGGCTGCCTCAATCCTGCTCTGGCTTTGCTTGCTGACTGTCCACGCCTCGCATCCGTACAACAGTATTGGTTCTATATAACATTCAAGGACTCTCTTTCTGATGTTAATTGATAGGCATTTGTTGGTAAGAATGCTTGTCATCTTCTTGAATGCTGTTTTGGCTTGGCCGATTCTGCCAACTATTTCCGATGTGCATCTGCCGTCTGATGAAATGACCGTTCCCAGGTATTTGAACTTATTAACCTGTGTCAAGGTTGTGCCATTTGCTGTTATTTTGCAGGAGGGGATTTCATGTTTTTTACTGATCACCATGACTTCAGTCTTCCTGCTGTTTAGTTCCAACCCCTTACCTTTGCTTTCTGTTTCTAGTATATTCACAAGGTTTTGTAGGTCCTTTTCATTTTCTGCAATTAGCACGGTGTCATCTGCGTACCGAATGTTGTTTATCATTTTCCCTCCAACCTTTAATCCAGGGTCTTCTTCTAGGTTTCTCATGATGTTTTCGCTATATAGTGAAAACAGATCTGGTGACAAAACACAACCCTGTCTGACTCCTCTTTTGATGTTTTGAAAAGAGCTTATATTGTTTTCTATTCTCATTGCAGCTGTTTGTTCCCAGTACATATTCCTGATTATTCGTAGATCTTTTCCATCGACATTGAGTCTCTCCAGTTGGTTGATCAATTCTTCATGTCGTACCCGTTCGAAAGCCTTGGTATAGTCAACAAAGCATAAATACAAATCCTTATTCATCTCACTGACCTCTCTATGATAGTTCTTCGGATGTATATGGCATTAATAGTTCCTTTCCCCTCCACAAATCCACACTGTTCTTCTGCTATTTCTCTTTTGATTCTATTCCTTGTCCTCATCATGATTATTCTGAACAGGATTTTTGTTACATGACTCATCAAACTGATTGTGCGATGGAGTTCGCATTCTATAGCCCCTGTCTTCTTTGGAAATGCAATGAAAATTGATTTTGACATATCAATGGGGATTTTTCCTGTGTCATAAATTTCATTTAGGAGGACTGTTATTTTTTCTATGCCAAATTCCTCCAGGGCTACAATCATCTCTGTAGTAATGTTGTCTGGTCCTGGGGATTTTCCTGGTTTCATCTTTTTCAGTGCTGCTCTGACTTCATCTTTCATTATGGGTGGTCCTTCAACGTTCTTTCTTATAATGTGTTCTTCGTTTCTGTCATCCTCAAAAAGGTCTTTAATGTACTCTCCCCATCTGTCTAATACCTTGTCTTTTTCCATGATAAGCGTGCCATCTTTTGATTTTAAGCAACCAGTTGATGTGCATGTATTTTTCCTGTGAACAATTTCTTCAATTCGTCTGTACATACCCTGAGGATCCATTTTGTGTCGTTCTTCTATCTCTTTGCATTTTGTGTTCAGCCAAGCTTCCTTAGCTTCATTGCACCTATGGACAATAATGATAACAATGACGATTTCTGTCAGTTACAAAACGAATGATGATGATGATGATAATGATGACTGTGATGACAACAATGATGATAACAATGATGTCTTTCAGAAAGCTGTACACGTGTTACAAGACAGTGATGATGATAATAATGATGATAGCAATGATAATGATGAGGATGTCTGTCAGGAAGCGATACATGTGTTACTAGACAATGGTGATGATATTGATGATAACAGTGATGATAACAATGATAATAACAATATCTGTCAGAAAGCGGTACAGGTGTTACAAGACAATGATGATGGTAACAGTGATGATAAAGATGATAACAATGATAATAACGATGATTATGTTTTTCAGGACATGGTGAAGATGTTACAAGACAATGATGATGATAATGATGATAACAGTGATGATAAAGATGATAACAATGATAATAATAATAATAATGAGTACTTATAAGCGCAAGATCCAGAGAACTCTGCTCCAAGCGCTTTACAATTCACCCTATCTTTACCACCCCTATTCGCCACTTCAACATTAGCAGTTATACATACATATCAATCAAGTCTACTATAATTACAATGACATCAACACAAACAGAAACATGTCTATCAAATCTAACCAATAGTTGCCCATCGGACAGACAATAATAGATATTACATCACAAGTTATCCAAAATACACAAACAACCACACCCACAATGCACATTATATAATATACGAATCATGCGCACAAACGCAACAGCCCAAACAATATTTTAAAGACAGAAACTTTTTTCACATTTTTCTATACAGATGTGTTTTGAGGCCAGATTTGAATGAGGTGATTGTGTCTGAGTGCCTAAGGATGTTGGGGATGTTGTTCCATGTTTGGGGTGCTTGATAGGAGAATGCTCGTTGTCCGTATGTTTTTGTTCGAATGCGGGGGATGCGAAAGAGTCGTGTGTCTGCAGAAGAACGCAACTGACGGGATGGTGTGTAGATGTCAAGAAGCGAGGATAGGTATTCTGGCGCAGTGTTCGAAACAATCGAAAAGGAAAGAGTAGCAAGCTTGTAATCTATTCTGTCAGAGACAGGCAGCCAGTGCAGAGTGCGGAGGAGAGGAGTGACATGGTCAAACTTAGAGGATTTAAAGATGAGACGTGCAGCGTTGTTCTGAATCTTTTGAAGTCTGTCTAAAAGGTTTTTGGGGATGCCAGCTAAGAGAGAGTTGCAGTAATCAATCCTTGAAAGAACAAATGCACAAATTAGCGTTTTGGTTGCATCAACAGACAGGTAATGACGGACAGAGCTGATTCTACGTAACTCTAGATACGCTACCCTACAGATGTTTGAGATGTGTTGCTGGAAGGTCAGACTCTGATCAAGCGTAACACCGAGACTGCGAACAGTGGGAGAGAAAGGAATGTCAACGTCATTTATCAGAAGAGACTTCGGAAGAGAAGGATCATGGAGAAATTTAGTGGGACAGGCGAGTAGAAGTTCAGTCTTGTATGATAGTAATGGTGATGATGTCTGTCAGGACATGGTGAAAATGTTACAAAATAATGATGATGAAAATGATGATAACAGTGATGATAACAATGGTAATAATGATGATGATGTCTTTCAGGAAGCGGTACAGGTTTTACACGATAATGATGATGATAATAATGGTAACAGTAATGATAACGGTGATGATAACAATGATGATGTCTTTCAGGAAGCAGTACAGGTGTTACAAGACCTGTCAGGAACAGTGTACGAGACGGACGGGCAGGGTGTGATCACACAGACTATGGAAGATGTTGACGGCAACCAGACGGTCATCATTCTGCAGGTAATGGCCGCACCTTATCTAGGCGGGTATTCTGGCCCAGTGGATAGAGCCGTACACTTGAGATCTAATCTAATGTTCACTCCCTGCCTGCAACCTAAAAACTGGCCTCCTTGAATGATGCATGATTATTGTTATGATTATTTGGATATGACAGTGTTTCATCACTGTGGTCAGTTAGACAAGACTGTAGTTTATGTCAAGTGGGACTTGAGGGGGACGGGAAGGCTGATGGAGGACTTTTGCAGCTCCTAAGTGCACAGTCCAACACACATGCATGCACACAGGCACATACACATGCACACACGCACATGCATGCTTGCACCCATGAGCACATGCACACATGTATGCACTTGCACACAGACATTAACTCACATACACATGCACACACACACACTCACACACACTCACGCATGCACACACACACACGCATGCACACATGCATGCACGCACGTGCACACACACAAGCACCACAGACAAAGAAATGTGAAAATGTTATACTTTGTGCTTTCTAGGTCTGTATATATCATAAATGAAATAGTCCTTGGGAAATATGATATATATATATTTTTGTATATGTATATCATAAAGTAAACCAAAAAAAAATCCCTATGTCAGCTTTGGTGATATCGCATACAAATGCTTCACGTAAATGTGGAATGTTACACTGAAAATGTCCAGATGTTACACTTTGTGCTTTCTAGGCTTTGGCTACTCTGTATACCTATGTGCAGGTGGTGAATCAAGATGAGATGGACAGTGTACAGGAGGTGACCCACATCGATGGGGAACAGATCTCCATCCAGGAGATCACCACAGACCTGGGCATCGAGGTGCCCATGGAAATCACCACAGCGAACGTCAACAACCACGCTGTTGCCGGTAACGTGGAAACGGTCAGTTACACCACGGATAACATCACGGAGACCGACACCATAGAGTCGGTGGTCATTGACGCATCCAGCATGGACACAGTTCCGGATGGAACCATCACCTTGGTGACCAGTGCCCTGGCACCGGGCGTGATCGGGACGAGCACCATGGAAGGGGGAGTCATGGTGACCAGCGCCATGGAAACGGTGGACACGTTGGAGACGCCGACTGTGGTGAACACGGTCGTGGAGGGGAATGTACCTCAGGAGGTGATACGATACCTCTGATCGTGATGATCTGCAGCTGATGTTGATGTTGACTTTTTTGATGACACCGTCTGATCCTGATACTGGTGCAGTTACTGTTGATGTTCATTTGTTGTTTCACGTCAGCACCCACCTCAGGTGGTATGGCCGAGCCGATGGAGATAACCATCCCATGGAAGTAGGGGGAAGGGGTAAAATCAACCTCTGTGAGCAACCAAGGATATCTGTATATAATGTTTTGATGTTCTCATTCTCGATGATTTTTTTTTTTATCTTGATGATGATGCAGCTACTGTTGATGTTCCCCGTCACCACGGCTGTTCCAGCCAGACTGTATGGACGTACACTGGCCTTGGACGCCTGATGCACGCCTGAACACTGTTTATGCAAGCATTGCATGAGACGGCCTCAGGGTAGCTACACTAAAACCGTCATAACTTTGAAACCTCTCCACCGGTCTTGTTCATGCCTCTTGCGGAAAAGAGCAACACTAAGGTAGCAACATTTAAAGTAAACTGTTGTAAATATGCAGCATCAGTATTAATCTTGTTGGAAGGAGAGAGTGACACAATGTGCAGCATCGTCATCAGTGTTGTTGATGTCCCTGGAATGAGAGATCAACACAATGTATAATGTGGAGCATCACCATCAATCTTATTGATGCCTTTGGCAGGAAAGAGCGACACAATGGGCAGCATCAGTATCAACCTTGTCAGTGTCTGTAGTAGGAAAAAGTGACACAGTGTGCAGCATCACCATCAGTCTTGTTGTTGATGTCTGTGGCAGGAAAGAGTGACACAGTGCAACAGGAAAAAGTGACACAGTGTGCAGCATCACCATCAGTCTTGTTGTTGATGTCTGTGGCAGGAAAGAGTGACACAGTGCAACAGGAAAAAGTGACACAGTGTGCAGCATCACCATCAGTCTTGTTGTTGATGTCTGTGGCAGGAAAGAGTGACACAGTGTGCAGCATCACCATCAGTCTTGTTGTTGATGTCTGTGGCAGGAAAGAGTGACACAGTGCAACAGGAAAGAGTGATACAATGTGCAGCATCACCATCAGTCTTGTTGTCTCTGGTAGGAAAGAGTGACACAGTGCAACAGGAAAAAGTGACACAATGTGCAGCATCACCATCAGTCTTGTTGTCTCTGGTAGGAAAGAGTGACGCAGTGCAACAGGAAAGAGTGACACAATGTGCAGCATCACCATCAGTCTTGTTGTTGTTGTCTGTGGCAGGAAAGAGTGACACAGTGCAACAGGAAAGAGTGACACAATGTGCAGCATCACCATCAGTCTTGTTGTTGTTGTCTGTGGCAGGAAAGAGTGACACAGTGCAACAGGAAAAAGTGACACAATGTGCAGCATCACCATCAGTCTTGTTGATGTCTATGGCAGGAAAGAGTGACACAGTGCAGCAGGAAAGAGTGACACAATGTGCAGCATCACCATCAGTCTTGTTGTTGTTGTCTGTGGCAGGAAAGAGTGACACAGTGCAACAGGAAAGAGTGACACAGTGTGCAGCATCACCATCAGTCTTGTTGTCTGTGGCAGGAAAGAGTGACACAGTGCAACAGGAAAGAGTGATACAATGTGCAGCATCACCATCTGTCTTGTTGTTGTTGTCTGTGGCAGGAAAGAGTGACACAGTGCAACAGGAAAGAGTGACACAATGTGCAGCATCACCATCAGTCTTGTTGTTGTTGTCTGTGGCAGGAAAGAGTGACACAGTGCAACAGGAAAAAGTGACACAATGTGCAGCATCACCATCAGTCTTGTTGTTGTTGTCTGTGGCAGGAAAGAGTGACACAGTGCAACAGGAAAGAGTGACACAATGTGCAGCATCACCATCAGTCTTGTTGTCTCTGGTAGGAAAGAGTGACACAGTGCAACAGGAAAAAGTGACACAATGTGCAGCATCACGATCAGTCTTGTTGTCTCTGGCAGGAAAGAGTGACACAATGCAACAGGAAAGAGTGACACAATGTGCAGCATCACCATCAGTCTTGTTGTCTGTGGCAGGAAAGAGTGACACAATGCAACAGGAAAGAGTGATACAATGTGCAGCATCACCATCAGTCTTGTAGTCTCTGGTAGGAAAGAGTGACACAGTGCAACAGGAAAATGTGACACAATGTGCAGCATCACGATCAGTCTTGTTGTCTCTGGCAGGAAAGAGTGACACAATGCAACAGGAAAGAGTGACACAATGTGCAGCATCACCATCAGTCTTGTTGATGTCTGTGGCAGGAAAAAGTGACACAATGTGCAGGATCACCATCAATCTTGTTGATGCCTGTGGCAGGAAAGAGTGACACAATGCAACAGGAAAGAGTGACACAATGTGCAGAATCACCATCAATCTTGTTGATGCCTGTGGCAGGAAAGAGTGACACAATGCAACAGGAAAGAGTGACACAATGTGCAGCATCACCATCAGTCTTGTTGATGTCTGTGGCAGGAAAGAGCGACACAATGCAACAGGAAAGAGTGACACAATGTGCAGCATCACCATCAATCTTGTTGATGCCTGTGGCAGGAAAGAGTGACACAATGCAACAGGAAAGAGTGACACAATGTGCAGCATCACCATCAGTCTTGTTGATGTCTGTGGCAGGAAAGAGCGACACAATGCAACAGGAAAGAGTGACACAATGTGCAGCATCACCATCAGTCTTGTTGATGTCTGTGGCAGGAAAAAGTGCCCACTGCAACAGGAATGAGTGACAATATGCAGCATCACCATCTGTCTTGTTGATGTCTCTGGTAGGAAAGAGTGACACAATGGGCATTATCACCATCAGTCTTGTTGATGTCTCTGGAAGGAAAACGTGACACAATGTGCATCATCATCATCAGTCTTGTTGATGTCTATGGCAGGAAAGAGTGACACAATGTGCAGTGTGCAGTATCACCATCAATCTTGTTGATGTCTGTGGCAGGAAAGAACACAATGTGCAGCATTACCATCAATCTTGTTGATGCCTCTGATAGGAAAGAGTGACATAATGGACAGCATCACCATCATTCTTGTTGATGTCTGTGGCAGGAAAGAACGACACAATGTGCAGCATTACCATCAATCTTGTTGATGCCTCTGATAGGAAAGAGTGACATAATGGACAGCATCACCATCATTCTTGTTGATGTCTGTGGCAGGAAAGAACGACACAATGTGCAGCATTACCATCAATCTTGTTGATGCCTCTGATAGGAAAGAGTGACATAATGGACAGCATTACCATCAGTCTTGTTGATGTCTGTGGCAGGAAATAACGACACAATGTGCAGCATTACCATCAGTCTTGTTGATGCCTCTTGTAGGAAAGAGTGACATAATGGACAGCATCACCATCATTCTTGTTGATGTCTGTGGCAGGAAAGAACGACACATTGTGCAGCATTACCATCAGTGTTGTTGATGCCTGTGGCAGGAAAGAACGACACAGTGTGCAGCATTACCATCAGTGTTGTTGATGTCTGTGGTAGGAAAGAGTGACACAATGTGCAGCATTACCATCAGTGTTGTTGATGTCTGTGGCAGGAAAGAACGACACAATGTGCAGCATTACCATCAGTGTTGTTGATGCCTGTGGCAGGAAAGAACGACACAATGTGCAGCATCACCATCAGTGTTGTTGATGTCTGTGGCAGGAAAGAACGACAATGTGCAGCATTACCATCAATCTTGTTGATGCCTCTTGTAGGAAAGAGTGACATAATGGACAGCATCACCATCATTCTTGTTGGTGTCTCTGGGAGGAGAGATTGACACGATGTGCAATACGACAATTTATCTTATGAACGTGGATTTTGCTGCAGAATATTGCCATGAATACCCCACCCCCCACCCCCTCCAGGACAGAATGGCACAATGTGCGGTGTCACCATCAGTCTTGTTGATGTCTATGGAAGGAGAGAGAGTGACACGAAATCACATCAAAGAAGTCACCGCCTTACCTTACCTTGTCTGACAACCTGTTGACTGGAGTTGCCCACAGCGGTGGACCACTGTGGTGGGCTGAGGGTGCTGAAAATGGTGAGGGAGTGGACCTGTCCACTCACAGGCCAGCGTGACCGTGCGAGTTTGAGTTTAATTCAGGTGTGTGTATGTGGGTGGGTGGGGGGAGAGGGGGGAGTGGCAGGAGAGGGAGTGTTTGTTTTTGTGCCAGCTGTGAATGGGTACCTGCCCCTGTTTGTGGATTGGGAAGATAAAAGCAGTGAGGGAGAGGAGATGAGCATCACTGTTGTAAAGTTGGAATCTGAGAGAAAATGAAGTCTGTCCTTCCTTGCTCCTCTACAAAGAGTTGTTGTTTCAGTATATCAGAAGTCAGAAACTTTATTGAATAAATCAAACAGTTTATTCCAAATGGGTGAACATAACCCTCTCTCTCTCTCTCTCTCTCTCTCTCTCACTCGCTGGTATTGTATTGTGGGTCTCAGGATGTTATATCTGGAGTTCAATCCCAGCCCACAACATTAAAAACCAGCCTGTCCGCTGCCCATCTTAATGTTCCCATCATTCTGATGGTGTCAGCATTGTGTTTCATAGGTCCCTCCCTCCCTCCCTCCCCCACCCTCCCTGTTTCAAGTTCTTGCCAGCGCATAAGGTCTTGTTGCAGGCTTAGGCAGTCTGTCAGGTAGCCTGCAGATTTAGGTGGAGCGCATATGGAATTGTTTGAGTGCAATGAATCCCTGTAGTATGGACTCCAAATCTCGAGTTTATCGTCTCGTCCCAAATGCCAGCACCTAGACCAACACTCCTTTTCCAGAGGAGAAGGGATAGGGGAGACAAATCCTTGTATTTTATTGTGACTGCTTAGCTTTTCCTTTTCTTTGTTTTATGTTGTAGTGGATTTACCATGTGAAATTTGAGGCTGCTGTCTCAGGGAAAGCATGTCACCGCAGTACTGTGCCATCCATGTTGTTTTTTTTCCTTTCTTGAACGCACATTATATATATATATCTGTTTACCTATTGAAAGTGGATGATTTTGCTGCAGAATTTTGCCATGTACAACCTCACACACACACACACACACACACACACACACACACACACACACACACACACACACACACCCCACACACACACACACTCCTTTTTTTTTGTTTGTTTGTTTTTGCTGTGGGATCTTTAACGTGGGCTGAGTTTGTGCTGCACACAGAACCTTGGTTTGTCATCTCATCCAAAGGACTAGCGCCTAGACCACCGTCATTTAAAAGTTTAGTTGTGGGTGGAGAGAATTGCTTGTCAGATTCGTGGTTTGAACCCATGTTTTGTCACGTTTTAGGCGGGTGGTTTAGCCACAAAGCCGTACATTCCACACACAGGTGTTGGCTGTGTAAGGTATGAGACATGGATGATACTAATAATGATAAATTCCACACACAAATATTAAGGCTGTGTAAGGTATGAGACATGGATAATGATAATAATAATAATAATAACGATAAATTCCACGCACACAGGTATTAAGGCTGTGTAAGGTATGAGACATGGATAATAATAATAATAATAATGATAAATTCCACGCACACAGGTATTAAGGCTGTGTAAGGTATGAGACATGGATAATAATAATAATAATAACGATAAATTCCACGCACACAGGTATTAAGGCTGTGTAAGGTATGAGACATGGATAATGATAATAATAATAATAATAATGATAAATTCCATGCACACAGGTATTAAGGCTGTGTAAGGTATGAGACATGGATAATGATAATAATAATAATAATGATAAATTCCATGCATACAGGTACTGAGGCTGTGTAAGGTATGAGACATGGATAATGATAATAATAATAATAATGGTAAATTCCACGCACACAGGTATTAAGGCTGTGTAAGGTATGAGACATGGATAATGATAATAATAATAATAATGATAAATTCCACCACACAGGTATTAAGGCTGTGTAAGGTATGAGACATGGATAATGATAATAATAATAATAATGATAAATTCCACACACACAGGTATTAAGGCTGTGTAAGGTATGAGACATGGATAATGATAATAATAATAATAATGATAAATTCCACACACACAGGTATTAAGGCTGTGTAAGGTATGAGACATGGATAATGATAATAATAATAATAATGATAAATTCCATGCATACAGGTACTGAGGCTGTGTAAGGCATGAGACATGGATAATGATAATAATTATAAATTCCACACACAAGTTTTAATAAGGCTGTGTGAAATATGAGACATATAATAATTATAATGATAATAATGATAAATCAGTCTTAGGTAGCATTATTCTCCCAAATCATTTGATTCACCAAGCATTACACTGTTTATAAGACACTGTTTACAAGACACATATTGTTTTCAAGTCAGTTTACAAGACACACAAAGTTTACAAGACACACACTGTTTACAAGAGACTGTTTACAAGACACGCAGTGTAATGCATACACACACATACACACAAATCACAATGTTTTAACGCACACACAGTGTAATGCATACACACACATACACAAATCATAATGTTTAACGCACACACAGTGTAATGCATACACACACATACACACAAATCACAATGTTTAACACACACACAGTGTAATGCATACACACACATACACACAAATCATAATGTTTAACGCACACACAGTGTAATGCATACACACACATACACAAATCATAATGTTTAACACACACACAGTGTAATGCATACACACACATACACACAAATCATAATGTTTAACGCACACACAGTGTAATGCATACACACACATACACACAAATCATAATGTTTAACGCGCACACAGTGTAATGCATACTCACACACACACACAAATTATAATGTTTAACACACACACAGTGTAATGCATACACACACATACACACAAATTATAATGTTTAACACACACACAGTGTAATGCATACTCACACATACACACAAATCATAATGTTTAACACACACACAATGTAATGCATACTCACACATACACACAAATCATAATGTTTAACACACACACAGTGTAATGCATACTCACACATACACACAAATCATAATGTTTAACACACACACAGTGTAATACATACTCACACATACACACAAATCATAATGTTTAACGCACACACAGTGTAATGCATACACACACATACACACAAATCATAATGTTTAACACACACACAGTGTAATGCATACTCACACATACACACAAATCATAATGTTTAACACACCACACAGTGTAATGCATACTCACACATACACACAAATCATAATGTTTAAACACACACACAGTGTAATGCATACTCACACATACACACAAATCATAATGTTTAACGCACACACAGTGTAATGCATACACACACATACACACAAATCATAATGTTTAACGCACACACAGTGTAATGCATACTCACACATACACACAAATCATAATGTTTAACGCACACACAGTGTAATGCATACTCACACATACACACAAATCATAATGTTTAACACACACACAGTTTAATGCATACTCACACATACACACACATACACACAAATCATAATGTTTAACGCACACACAGTGTAATGCATACACACACATACACACAAATCATAATGTTTAACGCACACACAGTGTAATGCATACACACACATACACACACATCATAATGTTTAACACACACACAGTGTAATGCATACTCACACATACATACACATCAGAATACTTACACAAACGCTCAGTGTAATGCATACATGAACCAGAAAAAACATGAAAGAAGAATATGAACTTGTGTTTAACTCGATGGCGACGCTCCGCAGCTATAGTTATAGCTGCGGAGCTCCGTGTCTCAACGTGTATACTATAATAAGGGAGATTATACTGACAGCAGAGTTTAACCATTGACCTTTTAAAACATGTATAACAGGATAGGTTTATTGTTGTTGGATATTCTCCATAATTTTTTAAAAAGTACCAAAAATTGTGCATCTCCAGAGTTTCAGCAGCCATTTTACGGTGCGTCTCCAAAGAGTCAATACCAGAAGACAAGACAGGCGCAAATTTTCGGCCAACTGGCCTTTGTCAAGCGTAAGATTACAAACAAACATACACCAGAAACAAAAATTATGAGAAAAAGACTGAAACTTCCCTGTTGCCGTGTCCAATGTTTTGGATTTCGTAATGCATACATGTACTTGCATATACACACACATCAGAATACTAATTCACACACATACACACACACACACAGAGTGTAATGCATACTCACGTATCATACACACACATCAGAATACTTTCTCACACACACCACACATACCCCCCCCCCCCCCCACACACACACACACACGAGTGTATTGCATACTCACAATACATCATGATACTAAACACACACACACTTACACAGAGTGTAATGCATACTCACAATATACACAGATCATAACACACACACACACACACACACACACACACACACACACACACACACACACACACACACACACACACACACAACGCACACTCGCACACACTCACACACACACAGTGTAATGATACTCACGACATACAAACACACAGAATACTTATTTGAATACACTTTCACCCACAAATATATACTCACAATGTCTAACCATACATAAGCATATAAACCAAAGGTCATAAGCATATAATTATGGTGTATGTGACAGTGAGGCATGAGGAATGCTGTGACAGATGAACAGTTTTGTACGAGGCATGAATAGTTGTTTCGACATTGCAGTATGAAATAAACCTCTGTGTGTGTGATGAACAACTGTATACTTGGCATGAATGTTTGTGTGGGTATGAAGTAAATGTTTGTGTGTGAGATGAACAATTTTGTATGAAGCATGACCATTTGAGTATTGCAGTATGAACATAAGCATTTGTATGAGATGATAAACTTGTATGAAGCAGGAATATTTGTGTGAGTACTGCATTATGAAATAAACATTAATTTTGTGTGTGAGGTGAACAATTTTGTACGAAGCATGAATGCGTGTGTGAGTAATGCAGTATGAAATAAATGTTTGTGTGAGGTGAAGAATTTTGTATGAAGTATGAATATTGGTGTGTGATGCAGTATGAAAAAACATTTGTGTGAGAGGTAAAGAATTTAGTAGGCCTACTTGGTATGAATATTTGTGTGAGTGTTGTAGTATAAAATGAACATTTGTGTGAGGTGAAGAATTTTGTATGAAGCGTGAATATTTGTGTGAGTGATGCAATATGAATTAAACATTTGTGTAAGAAGTGAAGAATTTGTATGTGGTGTGAATATTTGTGTGAATGGTGCAGTGTGAACTAAACATTTGTGTGAGAACCAGAAAAAACACGAAAAAAGAATAAGAAACACGTATTTGATACAACAACACACAAGCTGTCATACTTGGTTTGGATTTGTGTGAGAGGTGAAGAATTTTGCACGTGGTATGAACATTGTGTGAGTGATGCAGTGAGAAGTGAAGAATTTCTGTACAAGGTCAACCGGTTACAATGCATGTAAATCACTTGCACTAGCAACTGAAATTTTCTTCCCATGACTGAGTTCAGTTTTGTGAATCACCAATAGCAAGTAAAAAGTTCAAAGTTTATCGGCCATGCTCTTGCAGATTTATTGTCTGGGAGCCCTAACAGATCACGAAGGTATCAATATTGCAATATTCTGCAAAAGCGACACAAATAGAAACTTCTCAACACAGTTGAGCCTTACACATGATATGAAAGTAATCAGATTCCTGGACGTAATTTTCATGAAAGGAAAATTTCCGGCTAACTCGCCTTTGTCAAGCGTAAACAAGATCACAGACAACAAAACAAGATCACAAACAACAAATACAAAAATTAGGAGAAAAAGACTAAAAACTTCACTGCTGCTTCGACCAGAGGAAGAAAAGGACTTGCACCTGTCGTGTCTGGTTGTATTATATAAAATACGTGTTCTGATTCTATTTACATGTTTTTCTGGTTCCTGTTTGCTTTCAGAATGTTGGTGGTCGCACTTGTTTGTGGACGCCAAGGTTACCGTCATGCGGACCTAAAAAAAATGCCTAAGATCAGAAGGCCTACCTTTTTCTTTTTCTTTTTTCAATTTTTTTTAAAAGGGAAAATGTATGAATAGCCCTTTCTCATGAACTACTGGCAATATTCAAAGCTGGAGGGAAAGAGAGCACCAGGTAGACCCAGGGAGAAAATATTGGACGGACTTGCAGGGTGGCTGAGGACAGAGAGGGTGGAAGTTGTGCTTGTGGCAACAAGGGATAGATACATATGGAGGGCCATGATCGCCAACGCCAAGCAGCAGGGCACATGATGATGATGACTGACAATATGTACATTCTGTTTTCACTGTTGTGACAGTCTACCGTTGTCCTCGCTTCACGTCAAGTTTTATTTCATCTGATATTTCTTCAGGGTCACAGCGTCCTCAAGAAGTACAAATTCTGGATTGTCTGTGATATTCTTTTATAAGAAAAGAGAGATGATCAGAACGGTTTGACCATCTTAGGGTTTTAATCAAAGGACATAACTCTTGAGAATCACGTAGGAATTATCTCCCACACTGCAGAACTTCTCAAATCCAGTACAGTTTGCGCTACCCATTCAGCTAGCATAGAAGCAGATACAAAAGCACAAAAACCGTAACCTCAGAACTCTCCTCTTAGGGTTTTGTTCAAGTTTTCAAATTAAGATTAAATAGAGCGTGTCGATAGGCGCTTGCTAAAAGTCAATTCTTGCCATGTATTTGCCTGAGTGTTCTCTCGCTTAGAAGGCTGTTAATGATATGTTAAAAGCAAATCCCCCACTCTCGTTTTTTGTTTGTTTGTTTGTGTTTACGATTTTATGTAAGCACAGAGAAACGACTAGGTCTAACACAGACAGACAGACATCACACACAGACACACACAGAGACAGACACACACACACACACACACACGTACCTACGTACGTACGTACTCATGCACACAACACACACCCACACCACACATGCACCACTCACACACCACACACACACATACACCCCCCCCCCACACACACACACACAGGGGGGGGGAGGGAGGAAGGGACAAAGAGAGACAGAGAGCACACAACACATACCACACACCACACACACATATGTACTCACGCAACACATCACGTACACACATGTATCAAATAGACACCTAACAAACGCACACACACGCACGCGCGCACGTACCCCCCACCCCCCACAAACACACACACATGCACAGGGACAGAGAGGTAGAAGAAAGTGAAGCAAAAAAATAATAGGCCATAGACCTCATATACTTTTCAATATAGCAAAGAAATAATAAATAAATAAACTAAAGTGAATAAAATTAATAATAATAATAATGATAATAATAATAAATTAAAAAATAAAGAAATTAAAATACACGAAAAAGAAAATGTTAAATGTGAGGACAAGTGGAAACCTTTCATGAAATCGGCTTTTTTGTTTCTTCTGCAATTGTATTTTATTACGACAGTGACGTCCAACTCTTATTGCTGTCTAATGGTTCTAGTATGTCTCGATACTGACCACAATTGTCCCATGGGGTTTGCAGGGGGAGTGGGGGCTCTTTGAATATGAATAGTATTCCCACGTCCTGTAAAGTCTGTGCTAGAAATTTCCTTTTTTCTGTCACTCTCTTTGTTTACCTTGCTCTTTTGTTTTCTGTCATTTCTTCCTATCATTTTCTGCCTTGCTGGTCCATTCACCTGTATGTGTTCTATAAAGCCTTACAAACTTTCTCTTAGGATTGGGTTCTTGCATTAAGTGCTTTTTTTTTTTTTTACTCGTAGGAAATATGATTGCACAGGCAATCTTAGGTAAATTAGGCCTTTTTTTTTTTTTTAAGATGTTTCAGTGTTTTTAGCTATTTTTAAGCATTTGTGATCAGTTTTGTTAAACTCCTGTTGATAAATTGGGCGGAGTGGTCAACGCCAGGGTACATGTCCTTAGATTATGTGCACGAATGCATTGATATGTGTACTTAGCTTCCTTTTCCCGATTTTTTTTCAGGGTCGACGAGGTGTTGTATATGTTGAGATGGTTATGGCTCTAATATGGCTCTGCGTAGTCAGCTGGGCTTTAAACAGTATTGATGATAGTGATAATAGTAATTTACATCGGTATTTCTGTCCCATGGTACACGCCCCCATACACCACACTGATAATTCCAGTCGTCTTTAAGGTGGGAAATGGGTCGTGGTGGACGTCTCCACCGACTTTGGCACAACCTGCCTCCTGCTGTGCCAGCCCGACGCCACTTTTCTTTTTCTGCTTCTTCGTCTCCTCCACTGCCCCTGCCTTCGACCTCGCTGCTGCGGGCTTCGTCTCCTCCTCTGCCATCTTCGCCTTCGCCTTCTGTCCTGGTGGTGCCGCCTTCGCCTTCTGTCCCGCCGGTGCTGCCTTCGTCTTCTGTCCCGCCGGCGCTGCCCTCGTCTTCTGTCCCGCCGGTGCTACCTTTGTCTTCTTCTTCTGTTCCATCGTTGCTGCCTTCGTCTTCTGCCCCGCTGGTGTCGCCTTCGTCTTTTGTCCCATTGGTGCCGCCTTCGTCGCCCCCTCGGCCGCCGCCATATGACTGTGATAAACTTAAACTATGCCTTTTTAACGCTCAATCAATATGCAAGGATGGCAAAGCCGAAGTCATTGCCGATTTTATCGCTGATGAGCACGTTGACATTGCTTTTATCACAGAGACATGGCTTAACCCCCTTGGTCATGAACCTATACATGCTAGCCTCACTCCGAGTGGTTACAGGCTTGCTTCTTTCCATCGCTCATCCCGAGGTGGCGGTATCGCCATCCTCTACAACGACTCACTCCATTCCCGCCTATCTTTCTCGCAGTCTCTGCCTTTCTCCCATCCTTCTTTCGAGCACGTTGAAGTATCCTTCCAATCCACCCCTCACCCCATCACCTTCTCCTGTGTCTATCGACCTCCACCTAGCTCTGCCAACAAACTCACCACATCCACGTTTCTCTCTGACTTTGACCAACTGCTTGACCACTACTGCCTCTTACCTGGAAATCTCATCATTCTAGGTGACATCAATGTCCACTATGACAACACTCACCGTTATGACACAAGACATATCATCAACTCTCTGTCCAATCACAATATGACTCAACACATTTCTGAACCAACCCATCAAAAAGGTCACATTCTTGACTGGATCATTTCTCGTGATCACCACAATTCAGCTACTGACAACTGCTTAGTTCTTTCTACCCGTCTAACTTCGGCCCTTCCATCTGACCACTCTGCAATTCTCTGTTCTCTTGACATTTCTCCTCCTTCCCGTACCACGCGCACAGTGACTCGACGCAATCTCAAATCTATCGACCTCTCCACATTTTCATCTGATGCCTCCCGTCTCCTTTCTGAAAAGTCACATAACCTTGCCGATGAATTCTATACTACTCTCCACCATCTTCTGGACACTCATGCTCCAGCCACAACCCGTCTTTTACCTGACCGCCCCCCTACCCCCTGGCTCACTCATGAGATTGCCTGTGCAAAACGTGCCCGCCGCAGAACAGAGCGCCGCTGGCGCAAATCCAAACTCACTGTACACAGGCAACTTTTCCAAGCCTCTAAAACAAAAGTATCCACCCTCATTGCATCTGCAAAAACAAGCTATTTCCAAACCAAAATCCTGAATGCCTCTTCTTCAAAAGAACTCTTTACAACCATGAATCATCTCCTTGGCACACGAAAAGACTTACCTCTCCCAACAAAACATACAAACGAAGAACTCCCATCTGTATTCTCCAAGTATTTCACCACCAAAATACAAACTCTTCGTGACAGGCTTGACAGGACACCCTGTCAACCATGCCCACCTGACCCTTCCTTCTCTGGCACACCTCTCACTACTTTTACCCCAGTCTCACAAGAAGAAATTTTCAACACAATCAGATCCATGTCGTTCAAAACCTGCGAACTGGATCCTCTTCCAGGTTCTCTCTACTCCGATTGTCTCCCTACTCTCCTTTCATTCATCACTGACATCATCAACACTTCTTTTCAAACTGGAACTGTCCCAGATTCTTTCAAGTCTGCTATTGTTCACCCTCTCCTCAAGAAAAACAATTTAGAGCCAAATGAACTGAAAAATTACAGGCCTATCTCTAATCTCTCTTTCTTGTCAAAACTCCTTGAAAAGGTCGTACTCAACCAGCTGAACTCTCACCTGTCTGCCAACAATCTCCTCAGTCCTTTCCAGTCAGCCTACCGCCAGTGCCATAGCACTGAAACTGCCCTACTACACATTCTCAACAATCTCCTCCTTGCAACTGATACTGGCAAAGTCTCTCTCCTCACACTCCTTGATCTGTCTGCAGCCTTTGATACCATTGACCATGGTATTCTCCTTTCTAGACTTCATCATACTTTTGGCATCTCTGACATTGCTCTCTCCTTTTTCACTTCGTATTTATCAAACAGAAAACAAACTGTTCTCATCAATGGCACTTACTCTCAACCTGCATACCTGACCTGTGGTGTTCCACAAGGATCTGTCCTTGGCCCTGTTCTTTTCACTCTTTATACCTCCCCCCTGTCCACCATCATCAACTCCCACTCTATAAGACACCACTTCTATGCTGATGACACCCAACTTCAAGACAGTGACTCACCTGATAATATACAGCGCCTGTTGACTCGCACCACTGAGTGTTACTCGGACATTAAGAACTGGATGACACACAATAGACTTCAGCTTAATGACGACAAGACAGAAGCTATCCTCATTGGCACCCGTCAGAAACTTTCCCAGCTGCCTCCTCTTTCTCTCCCATTATGTAACACATCAGTCCCAATTTCTGATTCAGCTAAAAACCTTGGTGTCTGCATTGACTCTACCCTGTCCATGAACAACTTTGTTTCTCAAACTGCCAGATCTTGCTACTATCATCTCCATCGTATAAGCCTGATCAGGAAGTATCTCTCTGTGGAAACAACTGCAAAACTCGTTCTCTCCTTCATAATGTCTTGCATTGACTATTGCAATTCACTCCTGTCTGGTCTTCCTGCCTCCACCATTCACACCCTACAGCGCATTCAAAACAATGCTGTACGCCTTGTACTCAAAAAGAAAAAAGCTGACCACATATCTCCTCTCCTGGCACAACTTCACTGGCTCCCTGTATCAAAGCGCATACAGTACAAACTAGACACCATGTGCTACAAAAGCCTCAATAACGCAGCCCCCGATTACCTGTCAAGCCTACTTGAGATCTATGTTCCCTCACGTACCCTCCGCTCTGCCTCCGATCCTCTGACTTTTCGCTTTCCACGCACTAAGCTCAATACCTATGGTCCACGAGCCTTCTCTGTTTCTGGTCCACTCTCCTGGAACAAACTTCCTCTCTCAGTCCGTCAGCAACCTACTTTTGCCTCCTTCAAGTCCGCTCTCAAAACTCACCTTTTCTCCTCTGCATAAAATCCTAACCTCACTCAACCCCCCTCTGCAGCCTGTCTCCGCTCGGAGGGGAATCACATGGTTTTAATATATAATTGTATATGATGTGCTCTCTGTGGTTTTCCATTGGTTTTATTCTTGCTTTTATTCTTGCTTTTATTGCTTTTATTCTTTTCTCCCCATTTGTGGCCATGCATGTGTGTGTGTGTGTGTGTGTGTGTGTGTGTGTGTGTGTGTGTGTGTGTGTATGTGTGTGTGTGTGTGTGTGCGTGTGTGTGCGTGCGTGCGTGTGTGCGTGTGTGTCTTTTCGGCGCTTGGATTTGATTTTGTCGAGATTTGCGCTATATAAATATTGTAATTATTATGTATGCATGTGCGTACGTATGTATGTATGTATGCATATCAAGGTCAAGGTTAAGCCGCCTCGCAGGCACGGCAGCCTCGGTCTTCGATTTATCTACTTTGTTGCTGTTTCCAGAGGGTGTTTTGTTCTGAAAGTTGTTGAGTGTGATTTTTAATGTGCCAACGACGATGTGGTGGTTCTACCATGCACCAGTTCCTGCCAAGGTACTGTTCATTTGTTTTGTAATCCTCCGCCATATTCTTCGTCTTCTTCACGTGAACTCTAACCTGCCTTTTGTAAATGGACCACACATTCCTTTCTCGCCGCAACCTGACTTGACCCTTGACCCCTTGATCTTTGACCCCTCAAGCAGCTACAACACTCGCTCCTCTCCATTATGCTGCTACACGCGTGGTCAGTTGTTAGCTGAAAACACCGGTACAGGCGCCCGCCTCGACTCTGCTCTTTCTGCGCACTTGAAGTCCCTTGGAATAGGCTGCCACCTGCCTAGGACGCGATCCAGCCGTGGGGGGAGAAGGAAGTGCCGCATGATCGGCGTCGTCTGTGGCACCGCCCATGCCGCCCCTGTTTCTGCAGAGAGAGGACCCGGTCTGCCGACTGCTACATCAGACGACTTTAACCCTGGATTTTGGTGTCCCGCAGGGCTCCGTACTGGGCCCTGTTCTTTTCTCACTATACACGACTCCACTTTCAAATCTTATCACTGATCATTCTATTCGTCATCAAATGTTTGCTGATGATACACAGTTAAACAACTCTGAATCCCCTTCAAATTACTCTTCACTTATTCAATCATTGCAAGACTCTGTTTTTGACATAAAAACCTGGATGGACGATAGTCGCCTCAAGCTAAACCAAGGAAAAACCGAAGCAATGCGCTTTTCTCCCAGTCCTGCTATCTCTTCTGACCTTCCCTCTAACATTCGTTTTCGAAGATTCTATTGTTGATTTCTCTGAACAGTCACGCTATCTTGGATTCTTTCTTGATTCTCATCTAACTATGAAACATCAGATCATGAAAACGTGTCAGGCCGCATACATCCAACTCCGACAAATCAGTTCCATACGTCATTACCTCACATATGAAGTAAAAAACACTTGTAACTGCTTGTATTCTGTCCAGATTAGATTATTGCAACTCCTTACTTCTCGGCTGTCCCAAGACTCTTCTCAAACCCCTTCAACAGGTTCAAAACTCTGCAGCCAAATTAATTTTCAAAGCTCGCAAATCACACCATTGCACACCTCTCTTTAAACAACTCCACTGGCTTCCGATCGAACAAAGAATTAAGTACAAATCTGCTTGTATTTCTTTTCATGTCATCTCGGGCACTGCTCCAGCGTATATATCTGATCTATTTCAAGTCTATGTTCCTTCTCGTTCTTTACGTTCCGCTTCTGACGACAGAATATTCCGTGTCCCCGGATTCAATAGAAAGCAACATGGTGGTCGTTCCTTCTCATACTCTGCTGCTGTTGAGTGGAATTCCCTGCCTCACTCTCTCCGCCACAGCCCCTCTCTCTCTTCCTTTAAATCCAACCTGAAAACTCACTTATTCCGCCAGTACTTTTGAAACCTGAATTTTCTTGTTCTATTGTATGCGTGCGTGGGTGTGTGTGCGTGTGGGTGCGCGCGTGGGTGTTTGTGTGTGGGTGTGTTTGTGTGTGCGTGTGTGTGTCTGCATTCGTTGCTGCACACGCGTGCATGCCTGCATGTATGTGTTTATGTGTATTTCTTGTATTATGTATTTTGTTGAAAATGTGTTCTCCCCTCCCATTTCACCACTTTACTCCTCCTTTTCAAATTTGTGAAGCGCTTTGAGTCCATAGAAAGCGCATAAAAATCTCCATACTTACTTACTTACTTATACGCTTAGATTTATGTATGTATGTATGTATCCATGTATACGCTCAGCTTAGATTTATGTATGTAAGTATGTAAGCATGTATGTATGCATGTATACGCTCATATGTATGTAGGTATGTATGCATGTATACGCTCAGCGCTTAGATTTGATTTTATCAAGATTTTGCGCTATATAAATAAAATATATTATTATTATTTAATAATTATGAATTATTACAAATTAAGATTAACACTTCTATTGAAAAAAAATAAAAGTGTACCATTTGTAAAACATGGAATTCCCAAATTATGTAACTTAATGCATCGTTGCCATGGTAATAATCCAATATGGCTGCCAAATACACGATTTTCAGTCTCCTGTAACTTCTGATTCATTGCACATAAAACAAATCTGTTTGCATAGAAGTGTTTAAAAGGCATCCTCCAACAAATAAAGGAAGGAAGGAACGAACAAACAAACAAACAAATATCCTGTCATACACAGGTATTTTTCAAAACAAGAAATGCCAGGAAAACCACAGAGGCCTGTTCTTGAAAAGAGAAGCCATAGTCTGGCTTACAGTGATGTAGATTTTGTTTAAAATTTTAATTCCATTTTAAATGGTTCGTCTTACTTTCAGCTGTTTCCAACAGTGTCTTTCATTTTATCCTCTGTAAACTGTGGAAGCAGAAGGCTTGGGATGTGTGATTGTTCAATTTTCATGTCAAATGCTTAAGTAACATGTTAATCAGAAAATTATTTTGCCAGGACATGCGCCTATGAATGAAATATGCTGCACGCACCAAGGCACGGCGGGGTATATTGGCAGGAAAAGTAGGTCAGTGGCCTTGGATAAAAACCATGACTAGCTAAGGGATTTTGATAATGACTATGAAAATTCAAGTATAGAAAGAAAACATTTTTAGAATCAAGTTACAGGCACGTTTTTCTCTCAAGTAGTTTTAACAAACAATGAAATTGAACCGTCACGGGTGCGAATTGTTGACTGAATTTTTTTTTTTTTTTTTTTTTTCCCCTAAGGACATGGCGATGTGCAGACGCGATCTCAGGTCGTTTAGGCCAGTTTTTATGTAAATTTGGTTTTACGTAAATTTTTAGTGTATTTAGCTAAGTTTATGCCTTTATGTTCAGTTCTAGTTCTGTTTTTGTGTTTTCCTGATTTGTGAACATTGTATAGATAGCTGATAAACAAGGCTAACAATGGGTATAAAAATATTCACGTGTCACTCGTGCACTAGCAGCTTACCATAAGTCGTCTGTCAACCTCTGTCAACTAATACTTTGCACCTCACCAGTTACGCATTGCGCGTCCATGACACCACACCACCCACCCCACCCCACCCCTAGACTATTCAAACCGGCTTCCATTCGAAGTTACGCTAAGAATATCAATCATACGACAGAGAGACGAGCGACGCATAGACAGACACAGACAGAGCAGTGTTGCCAAGGCGAGATATTGGTGCACCAAAATGGCGGAGATCGAGTTGTATTATTTTAACATTTCGGGCCGTGGGGAGCTGCCTCGTCTTCTGCTGGCTGCCAGCGGAAAGCAGTGGAAGGATGTTCGTTTCGATAAGGAAGAATGGAAAAACAAATATAAAGCTTGTGAGTATTGTGTTATGTTATGTGGATATTATGTTGATAGATTTAGATATCTGGGAACGATCATCTCACCAGACAACAGATGCACATCGGAAATAGCCAGCAGAATCGGCCAACGTGCTTTTTCTTATCAGGCCCCCTCTATTTGGAACAAACTTCCCTTTCTTCTCCGCTCTACCTGTACCCTTTCTTCGTTTAAGTCCAGTCTAAAAACCACTCTTTTTAAATCCTAGCCTGTAGTTCTGTACTCTTACTTCAGCTGCCACCTTGAAATCTGTGCCCGCGCGCGCGTGTGTGTGTGTGCGGGTGTGTGTGTGTGTGTGTGTGTGTGTGTGTGTGTGCGGGTGTGTGTGTGTGTGTGTGTGTGTGTGCGGGTGTGTGTGTGTGTGCGTGTGTTGTGTGTGCGTGTGTGTGTGTGTTTACTGTAAGCGCTTAGGGCTTTTTTAGATTAAGCGCCATAAATGTTCACTATTATTATTATTATTATTAAGCCAAGACAGCATTCAGGAAGATGAAAAGCATTCTTACCAACAAATGCCTATCAATTAACATCACGAAGGATGTTTTTAAATGTTATATGTGACCTCCCACCACCAATTCAGTCAACTTGCAGTCAGTCAAACAGCACTAGGAGCTGAAAAGGTGACTGAGATTCTACCTGGGGTGTTTTGACGTTTTCTCAAAATTGATTTCTATCCCCATAGAATATTCTCTTGAAAAAATTTCATTAATCAACTTAAAATGGTATTTCAATGCACTGATCGCAGCAGAAAGAACACAATTTCTTACCAGAAGTACCTATTTTTGTCTCTTATTGCGAACTGTAACCTGTATAGAACCCCCACATGTAATATACTGACAGAAAGCTCTTTGGTGCACCTTTCAGATAATGACAGCTAAAATTAGAAACAAACTGGGTGAAAGCCACCAGATAAAGAAAGTTAAGGAAAATGTGTTGGAGAGTACATTAAAAACTTTAGAGGCCGTTTTCTCAAAATGGCCATCATACAACTTAATGACTTTAAATATATACATAACTTCTACATTTTTTTGAGTGCAAGCTTTATTCAGGTACCAAAATAATCAGCATAATGTACACTTTCTAGTGATATGTACATGTATATCTCAAAATACCAAAAATGCTAGTTAACACTGATTTCGTGCTGGGAGGTCACATGTAGAACCGATATTGTTGTATGGTTGTGAGGAGTGGACAGTCAACACGCAAAGCTAGAACAAGAATGAGGCAGCCGAGATGAGGTTTCTTAGAAGAATGTTGAGAGTTCCATGGACAGCAAAGAAAACAAACCAGACAATCTTGATGGAGGCAGAACAAGAAGATCATTGATAAGGAAGATCAAGAAAAGACAGGCAACATTTTTAGGCCATTTCATGAAGAAAGGGGAATCAGAGCACCTGATCATGACAGGAAAGCTGGAGGGAAAGAGAGCACTAGGTAGACCAAGGGAAAAAATATTGGACAGACTTGCAGAGTGGCTGAGAACAGAGAGGGTGGAAGATGTGCTCGCAGCAACAAGGGATAGATGCATATGGAGACCATGATCGCCAATGCCATGCAGCAGGGCACTTGATGATGATGATTATGTGGGATTCACATGCTAATGGCTGTGGGTTCGAATCATGGGCTGCGCTACATTAAAACTGGCCTTCTAACTGTCCCATCTTAACATCATTGTTGTTCTGGTGGTGTCAGTATAAGATTAGATAGGTCCCCCTTCCTCCACTTCCCTGGGGTGGTTATCCCCGTCGGCCATATCACTTGGGGTGGGTGTCGACGTAAAAACTGAACCAAATCAATCGTTTATATTGTGTGGCCTGGCCACCGATAGTACGGTATTGTGATTGTTCATGTATGTTTACGAGGTTATGATCGTTATTATGTACATGTGTGTGTAGATCCGGTTGAACATCGTTTGTAGGCCTACTGGTGTGTATCCATTTATGGATATGTATTATCAGTGTTTTATGTGTGTGTCGTGTGTGTGTGTTTGTGCATGTGTGACTGTGTATGTGTGTTTGTGCATGTGTGAGTGTGTGTATGTGTGTGTGTGTGTGTGTGTGTGTGTGTGTGTGTGTGTGTGTGTGTGTGTGTGTGTGTGTGTACGAGTGCTTGCTTGCTTGCTTCTGTATGAATTATACTCTTGTGTCTTGTAAAATATGTAACGAAATGAGTTTGGAGAAGAGCGCTATACAAGAATGATTTGTCATTATGTTCATTGTATTATTATCACTGTTACTAATATTTTTATCATCATCATCATCATCATCATCATCATCATCATCATCATCATCATCATCATCATCGTCGTCGTCGTCGTCGTCGTTGTTGTTCTTATCATTATTATTGTTGTTACGTAATTTTCAAGAAAGGTAAGTGTCACATGTATGTGTGACTGCATGTGTGGAGAATGTGTGGAGAAGAGGCAGGTGGTAGTGTATGTGCGTGCGCACACGGGTGTGTGCATATGTGATGAGTGCGTGCATGCGTGCGCGCGTGTGTGTGTGTGAGTGCGTGCGTGTGTGTATGTGTGTGTGTGTTTATGTTATGGTATATGCATATGTGTGTCAAAGGCAGATGTGATGCGTCTAGTGTGTCGGCTAGTGACTGCGTGCTTGTCACCTCTCACTTTCAGCCTGCACCGCTGGTTAGTACTGCTGCTTCCAGCTATGCGAAAAGAAGAGCAGAATGCATAAGTCTCTCCCTGTCAGTACATAGCCTCTCCATCAGCAAGCCCTATGTTATGCCTCCTCGTGGTGACATGTAGTAACTGAGCACCTCACCGACTCAGGCTAAATCTCTAGGGCCTCCGAGGAGGTCTGGCCCTCAGATGTGCAGCACGCAGGCCCACCGGCGTGTGGATATGCCCTAGTGCCCACGAACTAGACCCCCAAGCTATGGGTAAATAGCTCCACTGCCTTGTGAACATCTTGGGAGACAATAAGGTAAGGGAGTTAACCCTGAAAAAAAATCACCATACTGCCTTGTAGGTTGTTGTGGGAACGACAAAGGTTGGCGGAGAGTCTGTACACAAACCGATGGAAGGCAGCAGGAAACCACCATCGTATTTTCCCCAGCACAATCATGGCCAGACAAAAGAAAAATGAAGATAATGTAAAATGGGGGCTCCTATGGAGCACCTTCGTCTGGTAGGAACCGTCATGCTGCGCAGGTGACACCAGACCGTCAGCATGCTACTGCGATCAACCTCAACCTCAGAAAAAAAACACCAAAATCGCAACATGGAACATTAGAACATTGTTGCAAAAAGGTAAATTAGACAATATCAGAATGGAGATGGAAAGGCTTAACATTAGTATTTTAGGACTAGGGGAAACGAGATGGGAAGGGGCAGGCATGATAACATCAGGAGAGTATACAGTAATATATTCTTGTGGAAACTCACTTGAAAGAGGAGTTGGCATCGTAATAGACAGGGACAAATCAAAAGCAGTTAGGGGATATTGGGCTGTCTCCGACAGAGTTTTGCTGGTAAACTTTGGAGGCAGGCCATTTGATATCAACATCATTCAGGTGTATGCACCAACATCCACAAGTACTCAGAAAGACATCGACAACTTCTACAAAGTATTAGAGATGGCCAAGGCCCAATGTCAATCACAAGAAGTTACAGTAACAATGGGGGATTTTAATGCTAAAGAGATCAATAAGGATTTATATTTATGCTTTGTTGATTATAACAAGGCTTTCGACATGGAGAATTGATCAACCACTAGAAAGATTCAACATTGATGGAAAAGATCTACGAATAATCAGAAATATGTATTGGGAGCAAACAGCTGCAACGAGAATAGAAAACGATATAAGCTCTTTCCAAAACATCAAAAGAGGGGTCAGACAGGGTTGTGTTTTGTCATCAGATCTGTTTTCACTTTACGGCGAAAACATCATGAGAAATCTAGAGGAAGACCCTGGATTAAAGGTTGGAGAAAAAATGATAAACAACATTCGATACGCAGATGACACCGTGCTTATTGCAGAAAGTGAAAAGGACCTACAAAACCTTGTGAATATACTAGAAACAGAAAGCAAAGGTAAGGGGTTGGAACTAAACAGCAGGAAGACTGAAGTCATGGTGATCAGTAAAAAACGTGAAATCCCATCATGCGAAATAACAGCAAACAGCACACCTTGATCAGGTGGATAAGTATAAATACCTTGGAACGATCATTTCACTTGATGGCAGATGCACATCAGAAATAGCCAGCAGAATCGGCCAAGCCAAAACAGCATTTAAGAAGATGAAAAGTATTCTTACCATCAAATGCCTATCAATTAACATCAGGAAGAGAGTTCTTGAATGTTATATAGAACCAATACTGTTATACGGTTGTGAGGCGTGGACAGTCAACAAGCAAAGCCAGAACAAGATTGAGGCAGCTGAGATGTGGTTTCTAAGAAGATATTGAGAGTTCCATGGACAGCAAAGAAAACAAACCAGACAGCCTTGATGAAGGTAGACACACCAAGATCATTGACAAGGAAGATTAGGAAAAGATAGGCAACATTTATAGGCCATTTCATGACGAAATTGGAATTGGAGCACCTGATCACAACGGGAAAGCTGGAGGGAAAGAGAGCACCAGGTAGACCCAGGGAGAAGATATTGGACGGACTTGCAGAGTGGCTGAAAACAAAGAGGGTGGAAGAGATGCTAGAGGCAACAAGAGACAGATGGAAGGCCATGATCGCCAATGCCATGTGGCAAGGCACCTGATGATGATGATGATATGCATATTACGCGCGTGCACACACACACACACACACACACACACACACACACACACACACACACACACACACACACACACACACACACACACACACACACACACACGATAACGATAACGCCTATCCCTACATGGGAAATGCTAAAGGCCACATTTGATCTCGATTATGCAAAAGTTAAAAAAGATGATAATGTCAACATTACGCTATCCACAGCTTGTGAACACATCGATGAAAAGTACCGTACCCACCTCCACATTTTTACCGATGGGTCAGTCTTAGCAAATCAGAGCGCTGGAGCAGCCTTTTATGTTCCAAAATTTAACATTAAAAAGTCTTTTTTCATTGGGGCAAATGTATCTGTATATACAGCAGAATTGGTCGCTGTTGTTCAAGCGTTGCATTATTTAATAAGCCTTCGGCCTGTGTCATTCGAAGTAGTTCTCTTTGTTGATTCAAAATCTGTATTATATGCCTTACAGTCTTTTGATACAGACACAAGACCTGACTTAATTATTGAGGCAAATCATCTAATACATTGTTTAAAGATAAATGGCACGGAAATCAATTTATGCTGGGTGCCTTCTCATGTTGGTCTTCATGGCAACAACGTAGTTGACAGAGCAGCTAAATCCGGTGCCCTTCATTCTGAAAATTCCATAGAATTACATGTTAACACCTCGGTAAAAGAAGCTTACAACTCGCTAGAATTAGCATCATGGATTCGATTTCATGAACATTTAAATGAAAAAATTGTGTCTCAAAAAAGAATCAAACTTTCAGTTCAAAATATCTGTAAAAACTTGCAGTATTCCTCGTTATATCATTTGAGATTAATTGTTATGACATATTTTCGCATTCAACTGAACGCTTTGAAAACAAAATATTGTAACAACGTTTTATGTATTTGCGGCGAACAATTCACATTGTATCACTGTTTGTTTTACTGCAGAAAGCTTCGTTCCTTTTTACCAAAGACGTTTACACAAGGAAACTATCTTGAAACGCATTTTAAAGAAGTAGTATCGGATCAAGTTTTGTCAGTTAAAATTTCAGAATCATTGGTTCACAGTCCTGTTAATGCGTTACTTTAAGATTGTTATTATAATTATGATTATTTTTGTTTTGTTTTGTTTTTATGACGATTTTTCTTTTACATTATTGATGTTAGCGTTGTTCTAGTTTCATTTCTCTGTTCATCCATATCCTTTTTCTTGAGACCTTGCCGCTTCCTTTTAATTTTTTTACGTCCCTTACTCTGTTCCCCTCTCCCCCCCCCCCCCCCCCCCCCCACTTATTTCATCCTCCATGCCATTTTTCCCCGTCTAATATCACTTATAGTGAAAAGACGTTAAATCAAGCAACGAACGAACACACACACACACAACACACACAACACACACACACACACACACACACACACACACACACACACACACACACACACACGCACGCACACACACACACACACACACACACACACACACATAAAAGTTAATTTACTCATTACGTTGAACAGAGTCTGGCTCACATTTTAGTTCACGTTCGTCCAAAAAGTGAAAATTGAATTTTCATTAAAAAAAAAGAATTTTAATATGGCTTGACCATCTTGTCATTTTCTGCTCTACTTCACCTTTTCCACTCAGTAAACAAAAGTCAGCCATGCTGACCTCAAGTAAGGGCACCAGAACTTCGTTCTTTCATTTCAGTTTAGTATACTGATAGTCCCAAACGGAAGGCACATGAAATAAATAAATAAGCGAATACCCACATGAATAAATGAACAGATAAATATGTGTGTGTGTGTGTGTGTGTGTGTGTGTGTGTGTGTGTGTGTGTGTGTGTGTGTGTGTGTGTGTGTGTGTGTGAGAGCATATGTGTGTGCATGTATTTATTTGTGTGTGTATAATGTGAGTGTGTGTATCGTCTGCATGCATGTATTTGTGTATATGTATATGTGTGTATGTGAGCCTGTGTGTGAGCATGTGTTTATCTCTGTGTGTATGTGTGTGTATATGTGAGTATGCATGTATATGTGTTCGTGTGTATGCATGTGTGTGTGTGTGTATGTATGTGTGGACATGTGAGTGTGTGTATGTGTGCATGTGTGTGTGCATGTATTTGTCTGTGTGTTTGTGTGTGTATATGTGAGCCTGTGTATGTGCAAGTAATTATCTCTGTGTGTGTATGTATATGTGAGTGTGTATGTATGCATGAATGCATGTAAGTATGTATGTGTGTGTACGTATGTGTGTATATATGCGTACGTGTGTTTAAGCACATATGTATGTATGTGTGTGTGGTGGTGGTCTTTGATTAATGTCTATTCACTAAAGTGATTTTAGACAAAAAAACAAAAACAAAAACACAAAAAAAGGGGGGGGGGGGGTTGATAGAGGAGGTGTGAAGAGGATATTTGAAAATTGTCAATTTTGGATTTGAGAAAAGATGATCCAGAAAACAACTGTTTCGAGGAAGGGAACGTAAAACTAACAAATAACGTTACCACAATTAACGATGTAAACAAACTAACTAACGAGCAAAATTAATAAATATCTAGAAGAAATTAATAAAAATAAAAATAAGAATTGGCTAACCATAACAGTGAACAAGTGAAATAACATTTTAAAGGTAATACGCTATAGGACATTTTGACAGGCTAACAAAAAATTCATATAGTAATGATGATGAGGCAAATATGTCAGAAACTGTACTCAAAGATAGTATAGGAATATGTCGTTTTACCCTAATGCAAGAAAGAATATGACTATGTGTGATCTCCTTTCCACACAGACACACTATGTTCTTGGTGTATTTTGTTTTGAATGCATCAAGTTTCCATCTGTACATAAGGGACTGTATAATTCTGCTGGCAGGAAGCTGCTTAAGTATTTTGTTAACTTCAAAGTTCAGGTGACATTTATCATACTTTTTCTGTTTTAATTGGAACTGCTTCCAGACGTAATTGTCCACTAAAGTATAATTCTCGTGCAACGAGAGAGAAAGCTGGATATTGTTTGAATCTGTTGAGTTATTAGCTCCCCGTTTGGCAGCCCTGTCAACTTTATCATTATAACAAAAAGAACTACGACAAGGTATCCAGCAGAAAGTAATATCAGTGCCTCTTAAAGATAAACTATGAATCAAGTGAATCAATTTCCAGAATCATTTCAGATCTTGCTTGTAATTTTGATAATTCAAGAGCGTGAAGTACTGATTTTGAATCAACGCAAAAAAGTATCTGAAAAATTGTCCTAGGAAGACTTATAAAGTTTAGAGCCATTAATATTGCAAAGAGTTCAGCTGTAAAGTCAGATTTATCAAGTCCTATATAGAATGATTTTTCAATTTTGAGAGCAGGTATTAAAAACGCTAAGCCTGCTTTTCTTTCAGTTACTGATCCATCAGTATAAATTTTCAAGTGATCTGAATATAAGTCGTCTGTATGACATTTAACCTGACTTGCCAATAAGTTTATATTGTCTTCTTTTTTTAAGTTAGTGTGGCGTATTTAAATATCGTGCTCTTTGGAGTTCCCAACTGGGTACTGGCGAAAAGGAAGGTCTTATAGACACAGGATCTACGTCTAGATCAATTCCTGAGCCTTTCATGATGTCAGATGTGTATGTGTATGTATGTGTGTGTGTGTGTGTGTGTGTGTGTGTGTGTGCGCGCGCGCGTGTGTGTGTGTGTGCGTGTGAGACAGATGCCCCGTTTGGACAAGCACCGTACATGAAGTACAATGATCAGCTATATGGACAGAGCATCGCCATTGCCAACTTCCTGGCCAGAGAATTCGGTGAGTTCAGACATAAAATATTGTCAGGTTTTATTTGTTTGTTTGCTGATGTTTTAGTATTGAATATCTATAGATATACACATACCGATTTCGTTGTCGATGGCTTCTAGATATTTAAGTGGCTGCACTGCATCAGCTGCACCCTCTGGTCAAGAGGACCAAACAGCTAAACACATATTACAGCGATGTCACTGCTATCAAGTGGACACGGACAGGAGACATGGCTGATTACAACTCCTCTGACCACTAAGCTCCATGGTAGCCGGAAGGAATTGGGGGGGGGGGGGGGGAGGGGGGGAATGGCCACAATCATCGCTAGATGTGATCTGGTCATGTAGACAATGAATAAAAGGA
>JAPXFY010000027.1:47383356-47408356 GCA_030674185.1 Monoplex corrugatus
GAACACATACAGGTAAATGGACCAGCAGGGCGGAAAATGATAGGAAGAAATTACAGAGAGCGAAGGAGGAAGAAAGAAACAAAGAAACTGACAGAAAAGAGGAAATTTCTAGCACAGATTTTCCAGAAGGTGGGGATGCTGTTTATACTGAAAGAGCCCCCGGTATCCCCACGGGGGGAGGGGGAGGGGGGAGGCAGCCATGTCTCCTATCGTTCCACTAGACAGAGGCTACATCACTGTGATGTAGGGTCATTTGGTTGACCTTGACCACAGAGGTGCAGGTGTCGGTTTGAACGTGCGGTTCATATCGGCGATGAGCTGGTTGTGGCCGGTGCAGAACCTCATCAGAACTTTTGGTTGCTCTCTGGATAGTTGTCGTCCCTTTCTGTCCGTGGTTTAAGGAGTGATCTGATAATGCTTCCCCCTTCTTATGAAGAAAGAGAAATTAGAGCACCTGGTCACGACAGGAAAGCTGGAGGGAAAGAGAACATCAGGTAGACTTCGGTATTTTTGTTTTCTTTTTCCCTAAGGCCGTGACATGATGTTCTGTAATTATACCAATTCCGTTTGAAAGGCAAAATAGTCAACATGCAAAGTCAGAACAAGATTGAGGCAGCTGAAATGTGGTTTTTAAGCAGGATATTAAAAGAGTTTCAAAGAAAACAAACGAGGCAGTCTTGAAGGAAGCAGACACAAAAAGAACGTCCACGAAGAAGATTAGGAAAAGACAAGCAACGGTTTCAGGACATTTCTTGAGGCAAGAGAAATTAGAGCACCTAGTCACAGCAGGAAAGCTGGAAGGAAAGAGCACACCAGGTAGACCCAGGAAGAAAATATTGGACGGACTTGCAGGCTGGCTGAGGACAGAGTAGGGTGGGGAGATGTACTTTACAGCGACAGGGGACAGATTCGTAAGGAGGGCCATGATCACCAACGTCATGCGGCAGGGCACATGATGATGATGATGATGACGATGATGATGATGATGATGATGATGATGATGATGATAATACTGTTGTCTAACTGGTCTTGTTGTGCTCCTCCTTTTGCTAGCTTATCTACCATCTCGTTTCCTAGTATTCTGCAGTGAGGATACGACGACGATGATGATGATGTAGGAGTGTGGAAATACTTACCAACATCACCCAAACAGGAGATACACCACACTGACCCGTTGTGTTCGTGGATGTGTGCAGAAGGAGCTGACGGACGCCCTGATGACAAAGGAGATACCCGGGTGTTTGGAGCTTTCCAGAACCTGCTTGTACAGAACGGAAACACGGGACACTTTGTGGGCACCGGGGTGAGTCTGGTAACCATGGAAATAAATGAATCATAAAATCAGATGGCTTCGTCGACACGCCCGAGTAAGACAGGTTGGATGCGATGCATCGCTTGTTGAACACACCGACTCTTAACCCTTTGGCTCCCGCACCCTATCCGCCGACTGCAAAAACTGAACCCGTTGACACCCTCACCATATCCACCAGCTTCCTGCATGAAGCTGGTGGATAGGGTGAGGGAGTCAAAGGGTTAAGTTTTTGTGTTGCGAGCATGGTTGATAATGTAGGATGCTGGTGGACAGGGTGTTGAAGTCAAAGGGTTAAGTATTTTGGTGTTGCGAGCATAGTTGATAATGTAGGATGCTGGTGGACAGGGTGTTGAAGTCAAAGGGTTAAGTATTTTGGTGTTGCGAGCATGGTTGATAATGTAGGATGCTGGTGGATAGGGTGAGGGAGTTAAAGGGTTAATTTTTTTTGCGTTGCCAACATGGTTGATAATGTAGGATGCTGGTAGACAGGGTGAGGGAGTCAAAGGGTTAATTTTTTTTGCTTTGCGAGCATGGTTGATAATGTAGGATGTTGGTGGACAGGGTGAGGGAGTCTAAGGGTAATTTTTTTGCATTGCGAGCATAGTTGATAATGTAGATAGCTGGTGGATAGGGTGAGGGAGTCAAAGGGTTAAGTTTTTGCGAGCATGATTGATAATTTAGGAATTTGGTGGACAGGGTGGGGGAATCAAAGGGTTAAGTTTTTGCGTTTCGAGCATGGTCGATAACGTAGGATGCTGGTGGACAGGGTGTTGGAGTCAAAGGGTTAAGTGGCAGTCCTTGGCACAGCTGAGGCATATCAAGGCTGATGACAGTGGCTGGGTAGTCACTGCCGCAGCTTTCCTTCTGTCTCTTCTGTATGACCACAGTCGAGTTCGTTTTTCTTTTTGCAATGGCAATGCTTGCACTTACAGTTAGTTATCAGGCACAGTGATTTGTTGCCGTGTCTTCCTATGTGTCCACATTGATATTAGAGAACTTCAGTTTAATAATACTAATCATAATGATAATAATAGTAATAGTGATGATGATAATAATAATGATAATAATAATAATAACAATAATAATAACAACAACAACAACAACAATAATAATAGTTGTAGTAGTAGTAGTAGTGGTGGTAGTAGTAGTAGTAGTAGTAATAATAATAATAATAATAATGATAATAACAACAACAATAATCAATGTAATAATAATAGCAACAATAATGATAATGATAATAATAGTAATAATAATGATGTGGATGATGATAATGTGGATGACTATGATGATGATGATGATGATGATAACAATAACAATAATAATGATAGTAATAACAATGATAAGAGTTCTTTCTCACCAGTTGAGCCAGGCAGACCTAGCAGTGTACGACCTGGTGACGAGCACAGAGAAGTGGTCGCAGAAGGAACTGGACGGTCCCTATCGGGCCATCCGCACCCTGAAACACAAGGTAGAGGACAACCAGCACGTCAAGGCCTATCTGGACTTGCAGGCCACCCAGCAGGAGAAGGCCTAGCTCGTTCTCCCTTGTCACTGTTTTTGGGCTTGTATTGGGTGATCGATTGATTGAATTGGTTAAGATTTTACGTCGACACCCACCTCAAGTGATATGGCCAACGGAGATAACCTAACCATCCTAGGGAAGTGGGTGGGGGGGAGGGGGAACTTACCTATCCTACACCGACGTCACCCAGAACAACAATGATGTTAACCTTTGACCCCTGCAGGAAGCTGGTGGATAGGGTGAAGGAATCAGAGGGTTAAGTTTTTGCTTTGCTAGCGTGGTTGACAATACAGGATGCTGATGGACAGGGTACGGGAGTTAAAGGGTTAAGATGGGACAGTGAGAAGGGAAGTTTTAACCCTTTGAACTCCCGCACCCTGTCCAACGGTACCCTACATTGTCAACTGTGCTAGCAAAGCAAAAACCTTAACCCATTGACTCCCTCACCCTTTCCATCAGCTTCCTGCATGAAGTTTTTCTTTCTTTTAAATTTTTTTTTGTTGAACTCGTTTACAATCTTGATTGTAACATGTGAGGGGTGGGGGGCGGGGAAGGAACACACGCACCCTGTCCACCAGCTTCCTGCAAGAAGCTGGTGGAGAGAGTGAAGAAATCAGAGGGCAAAATTGATTGCTAGCGTGGTTTACAATAAGATGCTGAGGACAGGATACGGACTGGAGAGACCGCCAGTGTTTCTTTTTTTTTTTCAAGTTTTTCTCTTTTGTTTTATTATTATTTGTTTTGTTTTTTTAATTGTAGTTGAACTTGTGTATAATCTTGATTGTAACATTTTGGGGGATGGGGAGAGGCATTTACGCACATGCATTTATACACACGTACATACATATATACATAGACATCAACATACCTCATAGATGCATAGATACATACATAGACAGATACATACATACATACATACATACATGCATACATACATGCACATAAGCATGTATGCATGCATATATACATAGACATCAACATACACTTCATAGATACATAGATATATACATAGATACATAGACACATACACACACATACATAAATATATACATACATACATACATACACATACATACATACATACATGTACATACATACATACATACACATACATACATACATACATACATACACACATACATACATTACATACATACGTACATACATACATACATACATACATACATACATACATACACACATACATACATACATTCATTCATACATACATACACAAACATACATACACACACATATACACATGCATACATACATACATGCATACATACATACATACATGCATACATACATACATACACACACATACATACATACATACATACACACACATACATGCATACATACACACACATACATACATACACACATACATATATACATACATACACACATACATACATACACACATACATACTGCATACATACACACATACATGCATACATACATACGTACATACATACATACATACGTACATACATACATAGGGTTAAGTTTTTGCAGTTGCTGGATAGGGTGCAGGGTCAAAAGGTTAATTGATATAGCGCACTCGGGGTTTGTATTGGGTCGCCATGGCTGTTTTAATAGTGGTGGCCTTGTAGAGAGTGGCCTTATGCGCTCGCTGTGTTGTTGGTTAGACCGCTATACTTTTGAAGCAAGGGGTGTAGGGGTTGACCCTCCTGGGGGATACAGGGTTTTGAGGTGCCCCGTTAGCTCAGTGGTTAGAATGCCATGTTTTTAAGGTACCAATACTGGCTAGCGGAGGGTGTATTTTTGTTTATTTTTGTTGTGAAGCTTGTAGTCACTCTATTGTCATGAAAGTTTGACATAAAGTAGAAAATAGCAATACTGTTGACAAAAAATTAGGAAAGTGTCATACAAGGTACACAACTGGTATAAAAATTAAATAATGAAAAAAATGCGAAATATCATACCGCAAAACTTAGGTGTGGTTTGTACAAGAAATTTCACAATCCAACAATAGGAACAAAAAATTTTTGTATATCATGCACACCAGTCTTTTTTACCTTGGATTTGTTCTAAGATGAAGTTAGTAGGGTCAATGTTTTATCAGGCTCGGATTATCTAAAATGCAGAATTTTCGGGCTAAAAATGCTTATACAAAATTTCATAACTCAACTGTGAATTGAGACATAGACAAAATCATAGCACACAACTAAGATATGCATGCAAAGATATTGTATACCAACTTTCAAGTCTGTATCTTGAAAACTGAAGAAAATGTGACGTAAAAACTGCCCAAAACGTTGAATATCGGACAACTTTTGGACCCCAAAAACATGGTTTGACAGACATATGTACTTAGTATGCTGACTTGCTATGTTTTGATTTAAAGTAGAAACATAACCTATATCCTTCAAACGCTCCATTTATTCCCTCACTATCACTGCCACTACTGTCAGACTCGATCTGATCGCTGTATTCGTTGCTCTTTTTCACAGAATCATACACGTTTTCAGTTTCACTTTGAGTGGGTGTGGCACTGGGGGGAGGGGGGTGGGTGGGCTGTTCGCTCCTAATCCAAAACAACGTTCGATTCTTTGTCTGGTTCAGCTTTGTCACTAAACAAATCATCCACCACATTGTCCATCATTTCTGAGTCCATTTTTGGCCTTTTAATCCACGTATTTCCATGAAAAGTCCTTTTTCGAGCCCTCTTCCCACGTCTGTTTGGATCACAAGACATCATGGCCAAGAATACAAACAGAAACTTGAAAAATAAGGTTGATACACACTATGAGGGTCAGCGCATGGAGGCAGACATTTTGCACAAGGGAAATAACTCGAGGAAGCTGCGAGGAAGAAGTAAAAAGTAAAAGCAACTCAAAACACGTGTTTTAAACCGTAAGATTGGCAGATTCCAGCCCATACGCCCTACTTTGAACGTAAATATCTCCGGAATGAGGTAAGGGGTTGAAGGTTCGACTCCTTGAATGGACCGTGTTTTTGTTTGTTTGTTTGTTTTTTCTCTTTTTTGCTAGTTTGTTGTTGTTGTGTGTGTTGTGTTGTGTGTGTTGTTGTTGTTGTTGTGTTGTGTGTTGTGTGTTGTGTGTGTGTGTGTGTGTGTGTGTGTGTGTGGTGTGTGTGTGTGTGTTCGTGTGTGTTGTGTTGTGTTGTGTTGTGGTTTGGTGGTGTGTGTGTGTGTGTGTGTGTGTGTGTGTGTGTGTGTATGTGTGATGTGTGTGTGTGTGTGTGTGTGTGTGTGTGTGTGTGTGTGTATTGTGATGTGTGTGTGTGTGTGTGTTGTGTTGTGTTGGTTGCGTTGGTGTGTGTTGTGTTGTGTTGTTATGTGTGTGTGTGTGTGTGTGTGTGTGTGTGTGTGTGTGTGTGTGTGTCCCTTTGTTTTGAGGGACAAGTTTTGGTGCAGACTATACAACAACATAGTGGAGTGTGGTCAGCTCACCTGTCAGTGAGTTCTCCATGCTCCACTAAAAAGTCTGATTATGTGTAATGTGCAGTGAGTCCTAATGAGTTTGGAGAATAGGGCATAGAGGAATGATTTATAATGATAATGTAACAGTTTTGAGCGCTAGTGTATGCAAGAATGATTCATAATAAGTGTTTGATAGTTTAGTTTGTTTGTTTAATATTGACCAAGATTGATAACATGACAGTTTGGTTTGTTTTATATTGACCAAGTTAGATGATATGATAATTTAGTTTGTTTGTTTAATATTGACCAAGATAGAAAAGATTATAGTTTAGTTTGTTTGTTTCATATTAACCAAGATTGATAATATGATAGTTTAGTTCGTTTGTTTTATATTGACCAAAATGGAAAATATTACAGTTTAGTTTGTTTAATATTGACCAAGATAGATAATGTAATAGTTTAGTTTGTTTGCCTAATATTGACCAAGGGAGATAACCATGCTTTCTGTTCTTGTGACATTAATGTCCTTTACATGAAAAAAACAAAAAAATCTTAGTATGGTGTCTTTGGTGTTCTTTTCATATCTTTCTTTTTATGTGTTGAATGTAACGACAACTTGATGAAATATTTTGACACCTGAAACTCGCAGTTGACACTTGACACTCGCAGTTGACACTTGACACTCGCAGTTGACACTTGAACTCGCAGTTGACACTTGACACTCGCAGTTGACACTTGAAACTCGCAGTTGACACTTGAAACTCGCAGCTGACACTTGAAACTCGCAGCTGACACTTGAAACTCGCTGTTGACACTTGAAACTCGCAGCTGACACTTGAAACTCGCAGCTGACACTTGAAACTCGCAGCTGACACTTGAAACTCGCAGCTGACACTTGATACTCGCTGTTGACACTTGATACTCGCTGTCGACACTTGAAACTCGCAGCTGACACTTGATACTCGCAGTTGACACTTGAAACTCGCAGTTGACACTTGATACTCACTGTTGACACTTGACACTCGCAGCTGACACTTGAAACTCGCTGTTGACACTTGAAACTCGCAGCTGATACTTGATACTCGCTGTCGACACTTGAAACCTGCTGTCGACACTTGAAACCCGCTGTTGACGCTTGAAACTCGCAGCTGACACTTGAAACTCGCTGTTGACACTTGAAACTCGCTGTTGACACTTGAAACTCGCTGTTGACACTTGATACTCGCTGTTTATACTTGACACTCGCTGTTGACACTTGACACTCGCTGTTGACACTTGAAACTCGCTGTTGATACTTGACACTCGCTGTTGATACTTGATACTCGCTGTTGACACTTGAAACTCGCTGTTGACACTTGAAACTCGCTGTTGACACTTGACACTCGCTGTTGACACTTGACACTCGCTGTTGACACTTGACACTCGCTGTTGACACTTGACACCTCGCTGTTGACACTTGATACTCGCTGTTGTCACCTGACACTCGCTGTTGACACTTGACACTTCGCTGTTGACACTTGATACTCGCAGCAGAACGAGGTCCAGGTATTCACCTTATTCGCTGTCACATTCAGCTGATGTGTTTTGTTTGTTTGTTTGTTTGTTTATTCGTGTGTGTGTGTTGGTTGGTTGGTTTGTTGGTTGGTTTGTTGGTTTGTTGGTTGGTTGGTTGGTTGGTTGGTTAGTTGGTTTGTTGGTTGGTTGGTTGGTTGGCTGGTTGGATGTTTTGAGGACAGGTCCAATGTGCAGACATACCTCAACAGTCAGAAGACATTGTAGAGTGTGGAGTTTGGTCAAGAGGGATTCATGGCACTCGGACCACTCCACATGCGCTCCGCCCAAATCAGCCAGCATTTATCTGGCAGACTCCCTAAGCCTGCGCAAAACCACACACACTTTGTCTGTCTGTCTCTGTCTGTCTCTGTCTGTCTGTCTATCTATCTATCTATCTATCTATCTATCCATCTATCTGTCTGTCTGTCTGTCTTCTATCTATCTATCTATCTATTTTTCTATCCATCTATCTATTTTTCTATCCATCTATCTATCTATCTATCCATCTATCTATCTATATCTGTCTATCTCTCCTCTCTCTAGCTCATACGCACACACACACACACACACACACACACACACACACACACACACACACACACACACACACACACACACACACACACACACAAACACACAAACACACACACACACTCTATCTCTCTCACTCACTGACACACACACATCACACAGTACACACACACACACACACACACACACACACACACACACATACATACCATCACCACCACCACACCGCACCACACCACAACACACCACCACCACACCTCACAGTTCAAGACACCACACCACACCACACAACACCACACCAGACTTACTTTGTCTTGAAGAACTTGGCAGCCTTGAGAGGACTCAGGACGCAGAGACACCTCTCCGCGGCCAGCAGTGCCGTCACCACGTTAGAGATGATCAGAAAACCCAGGTGGGGGCCCAGTACCGTGCCGTAGTTACGTTGCTGCCAGAAACTACCAGCTGACGTGTCCACCAGACTGACCAGGGCGTAAGACTTTCCGCACATGAGGAACAGGAGGAAGCCCGTGTCGGTCACTGCCAGCTGTCAGCATCAGACAAAGACGATGATGTTGTATGAGAATCCAACAGAGAAGATGATGAAGGGGAATCTCACAGAGGGTGATGAACGGGAATCCCATAGAGGGTGATGAGTTTGAATTCTACAGAGAGTGATGAATGGGAATCCTATAGAGGGGGATGAACGGGAATCCAATAGAGGGTGATGAGGGGGAATTCTACAGAGGGTGATGAACGGGAATCCTATAGAGGGGGATGAACGGGAATCCCATAGAGGGTGATGAGCGGGAATTCTACAGAGAGTGATGAATGGGAATCCTATAGAGGGGGATGAACGGGAATCCCATAGAGGGTGATGAACGGGAATCCTATAGAGGGTGATGAGCGGGAATTCTACAGAGGGTGATGAACGGGAATCCCATAGAGGGTGATGAACGGGAATCCTATGGAGGGTGATGAACGGGAATCCTACAGAGGGTGATGAACGGGAATCCCATAGAGGGTGATGCGCGGGAATCCCATAGAGGGTGATGAACGGGAATCCCACAGAGGGTGATGAACGGGAATCCTATAGAGGGTGATGAACGGGAATCCTATAGAGTGATGAACGGGAGTTTTACAGAGAGTGATGAACGGGAATCCTATAGAGGGTGATGAACGGAAATCCCATAGAGGGTGATGAACGGTAATCCTATAGAGTGATGAACGGGAATCCTATAGAGTGATGAACGGGAATCCTCTAGAGGGTGATGAACGGGAATTCTACAGAGGGTGATGAACGGGAATCCTATAGAGGGTGATGAACGGGAATCCCATAAGGGTGATGAACGGGAATCCTATAGAGGTGATGAACGGGAATCCTATAGAGGGTGATGAACGGGAATCCATAGAGGGTGATGAACGGGAATCCTATAGAGTGATGAACGGGAATCCTATAGAGGGTGATGAACGAGAATTCTACTAGAGTGATGAACGGAATTCTATAGAGGGTGATGAACGGGAATCCTATAGAGTGATGAACGGGAATCCCATAGCGGTGATGAACGAATCCCATAGGGGTGATGAACGGAATCCCGTAGAGGGTGATGAACGGGAATCCCATAGAGGGTGATGGGTGGGAGAATTCACAGAGGGTGATGAGCGGGAATTCTCAGAGGGTGAGAAACGGGAATCCCACAGCATCGAAGATGAATGGGAATTTTGCAGAAGGTGATTTGGGAATTCCACCAAGGGTTATGAAGCAGAATCTCACAGATATAAATAAGATTTGTCTTCTTCTGATATCAATAAATTAACAATTATACCAGGGAATAATTTTATTACAACAGCGACGTCAAAATCATACTGTTGTCTTTTGGTTCTAGTACAGCTCAATACTGACCACGATTCCATCCATGGGGATGCTGGGGGCTCTCTCAGTATAAATAGTTGCCCCGTCTTCTGGAAATTCTGTGCGAGAAATTTTCTCTTTTTATCACTCTCTTTGTTTCTACCTTGTTCTTTGCTTTCTGTCAGCTCTTCATTTTCTGCCTTTCTGGTCAAATTACCTGCATGTGTTCTATAAAGCCTTACAAACTATCTCCTACGATTAATAACTGGGTTCTTTTATCAATAGGTCCTTTTTTTGACTCGTAGGAAACATGATTGCAGAGGCAATTTTAGGTAATTTAGGCCTTTTTTTCTTTTTTATATAGATATGTTTCAGTGTTCTTAGCTATGTTTAAGCATTTGTATTCAGTTTTGTTAAACCCCTGTTGATAAATTGGGCGGAATGGTCAACGCTAGTGGCATATCCTTAGATTATGTGCGCGAACGCATTGATATGTGTGCTTGATTTTCTTTTCTGGTTTTTTTTTCTCAGGGTCAACGAGTTGTTGTATGTGTTGAGATCGTTATAGCCTTGATATGGCTCTGCGCAGTCGGCCAGGCTTTAAACAGTAATGATGACAGTAACAATAATAATTTATACGGTATTTCTGTGCCATAGTACATACCTCCTATACTCCACAATGATAATTTCAATTGTCTTTAAGGTGGGAAATGGGAATTGAGAGTGAATAATCATCAGTACAAATTAAAGTTAATACTTCATTGAAAAATAAATGTGTACCGTTTGTAAGACATGGAATTCACCGATTTTGTAACTTAATGCATAATTGACATGGTAATAATCCAAAACGGCTGCCAAATTCACGATTTTCAGTCTTCCGTAATTTTTGATTCATTGCACATAAAAGAAATCTGTTTTCATAGAAATGTTTAAAAACCATCCCTTAACAAATAAAGGAAAGAAGGAACGAACAATCAACCCACCCACCAACCAACCAAACAAACAAATGTCCAGCCATAGAAGGGTGTGTTTCATACCACGAAATGCCAGGAAAACCACAAAGGCCTGTTCTTGAAAGACCAGCCATAGTCTGGCATTGCGGTGATGTAGATTTTCTTTAATTTACTTTTCATTTTAAATAGTTTGTCTTACTTTCAGCTGTTTCGAAAAGTGTCTTTGTCTTTAACCTCTATAAGCTGAGGAAGCAGAAGGCTTGGGATGTGTGATTGTTCAATTTTCATGTCTAATGCTTAAGTACATGTTAATCAGAAAATGTTTTTGCCAGGTCATGCGCCTATGAATGAAAAGATCAGATGTCAGCAATGTGCTTTGTGTATGTTGCATGCACCATCAAGACAAGGAGAGGCAATTATGTCGGCAGGAAAACTGGGTCAATAGCATGATTACGCGAGTTTAATAATGACTATGAAAATTTAAGTACAGAGTGACAAAAATTGTTAGAATGAGGTCTAACTCTGAAAATTGAATGCAGAGTGACACAAATTCTTATGATCAAATCTCAGATAGAAATGCGTATCTCGAACGTTTTTCTCTCATGTAGTTATAGCCTAACAAACATTGAATTTGTGCCGCCACAGACGCGAATTGTTGACTGCATTTTTTGGCCCTAAGGGTATGCGATGTACAGACGTGATTTTAGGTCAGTAAGACCAGTTTTCATGTATGTTTTAGTGTACTTTGTTACGTTTTTTCGTTTGTGTTCAGTTCTAGTTCTGTTTGTGTTTTCTTGATTTGTGAACATTGTATAGATAGCTGATAAATATGGCAAAAATAATGGGCATAAAAATGTTGACATATAATACCACTCGTACATTAGCAGTCTACCATAAGTTATCTGTAACCTCTTGTCTACTAATACTTTGTACCTCACCAGTTAAGCAAAACGCCTCCATGACCACCACCACCCCACCCCTAGGCTTCCATTCCAAGTCACGTTAAGAATATAAATCATACGACAGAAGAGACGCACGCACGCACAGACAGACACAGACAGTGCATGTGTTGTCTGGGCGAGATATTGGTGCACCAAAATGGCGGAGATCGAGTTGTATTATTTTGACTTTTGGGGCCGTGGGGAACTGCCTCGTCTTCTGCTGGCCGCCAGTGGAAAACCGTGGAAGGACGTTCGTTTCGATAGGGAACAATGGAGCAACAAGTATAAAGCTTGTGAGTATTGTGTTATATTATGTGGATATTATGTTGACAGGTTTAGATATCTTGGAACGATCATCTAACCAGACGGCAGATGCACATTGGAAATAGCGAGCAGAATCGGCCAAGCCAAGACAGCATTTGGGAAGATGAAAAGCATTCTTACTGACAAATGCCTATCAATTAACATCAGGAAGAGAGTTCTTGATAAATGGTATATGGTTGTGAGGCATGGACAGTCAACAAGCAAAGCCAGAACAAGATTGAGTGTGGTTTCTAAGAAGAATGTTGAGAGTTCCATGGACTGCAAAGAAAACAAACAAGACACTCTTGATGGAGGCAGACACACCAAGATCATTGATAAGGAAGATTAGGAAAAGACAGGCAACATTTATAGGCCATTTCATGACGAAAGGGGAATTAGAGCCCCTAATCACAACAGGACAGCTGGAGGGAAAGAGAGCACCAGGTAGACTCAGGGAAGAAATACTGGACGGACTTGCAGAGTGGCTGAGAACAGAGAGGGTGGAAGTTGTGCTTGCGGCAACAAGGGATAGATGCTTATAGAGGACCATGATCGCCAACGCCATGCAATGGGGCACTTGATGATGATGATGATATTGATGATTATGTGGGATTCACATGCTTATGAATGTGGGTTTGAATCCTGGGGTGCGCTACATTGAAACCGGCCTTCTCACTGTCCCATCTTAATTTAACATCATTGTTGTTCTGGTGGTGTCAAGTGTAGGATTAAATAAGTCCACCTTCCTCCACTTCCCTGGGATGGTTATCCACGTCGGCCATATCACTTGAGGTGGGTGTCGACGTAAAAACTGAACCAAATCAATCAGTTATATTAATGTGGCCTGGCCACCGATGGTACGGTATCGTTGTGATTGTTCATGTATGTTTACGAGGCTATGATCGTTATTATGTACATGTGTGTGTAGATCCGGTTGAATATCGTTTGTAGGCCTACTGGTGTGTATCCATTTATGGATATGTATTATCAGTGTTTTATGTGTGTGTGTTTATGTGTGTGTCGTGTGTGTGTGTTTGTGCATGTGTGACTGTGTATGTGTGTTTGTGCATGTGTGAGTGTGTATGTGTGTGTGTGTGTGTGTGTGTGTGTGTGTGTGTGTGTGTGTGTGTGTGTGTGTGTGTGTGGTGTGTGTGTGTGTGTGTACGAGTGCTTGCTTGCTTGCTTCTGTATGAATTATACTCTTGTGTCTTGTAAAATATGTAATGACATGAGTTTGGAGAAGAGCGCTATACAAGAATGATTTGTCATTATGTTCATTGTATTATTATCACTGTTACTAATATTTTTATTATCATCATCATCATCATCGTCGTCGTCGTCGTCGCCTTCGTCGTTGTCGTTCTTATCATTATTATTGTTATTGTTGTTACGTAATTTTCAAGAAAGGTAAGTGTCACATGTATGTGTGACTGCATGTGTGGAGAATGTGTGAAATAACAGCATGCGAAATAACAGCAAACGGCACAACCTTGAGACAGGTTGATAAGTATAAATACCTTGGAACGATCATTTCACTAGACGGCAGATGCACATCAGAAATAGCCAGCAGAATCGGCCAAGCCAAAACAGCATTTAAGAAGATGAAAAGTATTCTTACCATCAAATGCCTATCAATTAACATCAGGAAGAGAGTTCTTGAAATTTATATAGAACCAATACTGTTATACGGTTGTGAGGCGTGGACAGTCAACAAGCAAAGCCAGAACAAGATTGAGGCAGCCGAGATGTGGTTTCTAAGAAGATATTGAGAGTTCCATGGACAGCAAAGAAAACAAACCAGACAGCCTTGATGGAGGCAGACACACCAAGATCATTGATAAGGAAGATTAGGAAAAGACAGGCAACATTTATAGGCCATTTCATGACGAAAGGGTAATTGGAGCACCTGATCACAACGGGAAAGCTGGAGGGAAAGAGAGCACCAGGTAAACCCAGGGAGAAGATATTGGACGGACTTGCTGATGGCTGAAGACAAAGAGGGTGGAAGAGATGCTTGAGGCAACAAGAGATAGAGACAGATGGAGGCCATGATCGCCAATGCCATGTGGCAAGGCACCTGATGATGATGATATGCATATTACGCGCGCACACACACACACACACACACACACACACACACAAAACACACACACACACACACACACACACACACACACACACACACACACACACACAGAGTTAATTTACTCATTACGTTGAACAGAGTCTGGCTCACATTTTAGTTCACGTTCGTCCAAAATGTGAAAATTGAATTTTCATTTATAAAAATGAATTTTAATATGGCTTGACCATCTTGTCATTTTCTGCTCTACTTCACCTTTTCCACTCAGTAAACAAAAGTCAGCCATGCTGACTCAAGTAAGGGCACCATGAACTTCGTTCTTTCATTTCAGTTTAGTATACTGATAGTCCCAAACGGAAGGCACATGAAATAAATAAATAAGCGAATGCCCACATGAATAAATAAACAGATAATGTGTGTGGTGTGGTGTGTGTGTGTGTGTGTGTGTGTGTGTGTGTGTGTGTGTGTGTGTGTGTGTGTGTGTGTGTGTGTGGTGTGTGTGTGTGGTGTGTAACTATACATACATATATACATATACAATATATATATATACACATGTAATATACATACATACACACACACACACACACACACACACACACACACGCACGCACGCACGCACACACACACACACACACACACAACACACACACACAATATATATATATACGCCATTTTTTCCTGCGCAGCTTCGAAATATCAGGAAAGTCTTGAAGCTGTTGTAGCCCTGTTGTCTGTATGTGGGGATGCCGGGGGCTTTTGCAGTATAAACAGTATCCCACGTTCTGGAAATTCTGTGCTAGAAATTTTCTCTGTTCTGTCACTCTCTTTTTCTTTCGTCCTCTTTGCTTTCTATCATTTCTTCCTGAAATTTTCTGCCTTGCTGGTCCATTAACCTGTATGTGTTCGATAAAGTCTTACGTACTTTCTCTTAGGATTGATAATTGGGCACATGTACTAAGTGCATTTTTGGCTCTCTGTCTTGCTGGTCCATTCACCTGTATGAATTCGAAAAAGTCTTACGTACTTTTTCTTAGGATTGACAATTGAGTATATGTATTAAGTGCATTGTTTGTCTGTAGGGAAATAACATATGTGGTGTCTTTAGTTATGTTTAAATTTTGTATTCAGGTGTGTTATTTAAATCCCTTGTGTGATACATTGGACGGAGTGGTCAACGCAGGGAGCATTTCTTTAGATTATGTACGCGAATTCATTGATAGGTGTACTTAATTTTCTTTTCCTTTTTTTGTTTCCTGTCCAATTATTGTGGATGTTTTGAAACGGTTATAGCCCTGATATGGCTCTACGCAGTCGGCTGGGCTTTAAACAACAATAACAGTAATAACAGTGCTTCAAGACCTTGCCAGCGCACTGGGTTTGCGCAGGCTCAAGAAGTCTTTCAGATAAGTGCTGTCGGATTTGGGTTGAGCACATATGGAATTGTCCGTGTGTGTCGACTTCCTGTGGAACAGACGCCACAGATTCTGTTTTTTTGTGCATATTTGGCAAAGACCAGTTTGCTGAAACTTTGTGCCTGGTTTTGGTGTATGTGTGCGTGTATGTGTGTGTATATATATATGTGTGTGTGTGTATGTGTGTGTATGTGTTTGTGAGTGTGTGTGTGTGTTTGTGTGTGCGTGTGTGTGTGCGTACATGCGTGTGTGTATGTATGTGTTTTTGAGTGCGTGTGTGTGTGGTGCGTGCATGCGTGTGTGTGTGTGTATGTGTGTGTTTTTGAGTGTGTGTGTGTGTGCGAGCATGCGTGTGTTTGTGTATGTGTGTGTGTGTGTGTGTGTGTGTGTGTCTATGAGTGTGTGTGTACGTGCATGCGTGTGTGTGTGTGTGTGCGTGTGTGTGTGTGTATGTGTGTGTGTGTGTATAACACACATTTTAGAGTGTGCGTGCTTGCGTGTGTGTAAATGTGTATAATTGTAATATAGAAATGAGAAAATAATATTTGCTGTGTGTGTGTGTGTGTGTGTGTGTGTGTGTGTGTGTGTGTGTGTGTGTGTGTGTGTGTGTGTGTGTGTGTGTGTGTGTGTGTGTGTGTGTGTGTGTGTGTGTGTGTGTGTGTGAGAGAGAGAGAGAGAGAGCATATGTGTGTGCATGTATTTATTTGTGTATGTATAATGTGAGTGTGTGTATCGTTTGTATGCATGTATTTGTGTATATGTATATGTGTGTATGTGAGCCTGTGTGTGAGCATGTGTTTATCTCTGTGTGTATGTGTGTGTATATGTGAGTATGTATGTATGTGTGTTCGTGTGTATGCATGTGTGTGTGGTGTGTGTATGTGATGTGTTCTGTGTGTGTGTGTGTGTGTGTGTGTGATGTATGTGTATACATGTGAGTGTGTGTTGTGTGTGTACATGATTTGCCTGTGTGTTGTGTGTGTATATGCGATCCTCTGTGTGTGCATGTATTTACTCGTGTGTGTATTGTGAGTGTGTATGTATGCACGAATGTATGTAAGTATGTATGTGTGTGTACGTATGTGTGTATGTATGTGTACGTGTGTTTAAGCATGTATGTACGTGTGTGTGTGTGTGTGTGTGTGTGTGTGGTGTGGTGTGTGTGTGTGTGTGTGTGTGTGTGTGTGTGTGTGTGTGTGAGACAGGTGCCCCATTTGGACAAGCACCGTACATGAAGTACAATGGTCAGGTATATGGACAGAGCATCGCCATTGCCAACTTCCTGGCCAGAGAATTCGGTGAGTCCAGACATAAAATATTTCAGGAAATTTATTTGTTTTTTGTTTGTTTGTTTTTTTTGTTGTTGTAGTTGTTTTTTTTTTGGGGGGGGTTTTTTTTTGGGGGGAGGGGGAAGGGGGGTTGTCGTGATAACGTTTTCGTGCTGGGAATAAATTCCATACACACTGATGCGATGGGATGGAGACATAAGCCTTAAGCTTGCTCTAACCCCTATGCGCAGGAAAAGTATTGATATCCTATCTACAGTATATAAGTTTTATGTCTCGTCTTTGTATCAGCTATCATTGAAAATATTGGACAGACTTCTTGCATGGTGGCAGAGGACAGAGAGGGTGGAAGATGTGCTAGGCGGCGACAAGGCATAGATGCATATGGAGGGCCATGATGGCCAACGCCATGCGGCAGGGTGATGATGATGATGATGATGATGATGATGATGATGATGATGTCATTGAAACAACTTTGGCTGCTTTGTTCCCCCCCCCCCACCACCACCCCATTCCCTGTGCGATAAACTGGATGGAGTGGTCAACGCCAAGGGCATCTCCTGAGATTATATGCTCGAATGCATCGATATGTGTACTTCATTTTCTTTTCCTTTTTCCCCCTCCCTGTTGAAGTACTATATGTGCATTGAAATGGTTATAGCCCTGATATGGCTCTACGCAGTCGGTTGTGCTTTAAGCAACAATAAGAATAAAAATAAAAAGAAACCCGGCCCTATGAGGATTCCTGGGGCTCTTTCAGTGGAAATAGTATCCCCCACCTCCTGGAAATTCTGGGCTGGAAATTTTCTCTTTTCTGCGCTGATGTTTTCGTTTTAGTATTGAATATCTATAGATATACACATACCGATTTCGCTGTCGATGGCTTCTTGATATTTAAGTGGCTGCACTGCATCAGCTGCACCCTCTGGTCAAGAGGACCAAACAGCTAAACACATATTACAGCGACGTCACTGCTATCAAGTGGACACAGACAGGAGACATGGCTGATTACAACTCCTCTGACCACTAAACTCCATGGTCATCATCATCATCATCAGGTGCCCTGCCGCATGGCGTTGGCGATCATGGACTTCCATCTGTCTCTATCTCTCGTTGCCCCTAGCATCTTCCCCACCCTCCTCGTCCCCAGCCACTCTGCAAGTACGTCCAGCATTTTCTCCCTGGGTCTACCTGGTGCTCTCTTTCCCTCCAGCTTTCCCGTTGTGACCAGGTGCTCCAATTCCCCTTTCCTCATAAAATGGCCTATAAATGTTGCCTGTCTTTTCTTAATCTTCCTTATGAGTGATCTACTTGTGTCTGCCTCCATCAAGACTGTCTCGTTTGTTTTCTTTGCTGTCCATGGAACTCTCAACATTCTTCTTAGAAACCACATCTCGGCTGCCTCAATCTTGTTCTGGCTTTGCTTGTTGACTGTCCACGCCTCACATCCGTACAACAGTATTGGTTCTATATAATATTCAAGAACTCTCTTCCTGATGTTAATTGCTAGGCATTTGTTGGTAAGAATGCTTGTCATTTCCAGCAGGAATTGGGGGGAAAATGGCCACAATCATCGCTAGATGTGATCTGATCATGTAGACAGTGAATTAAAGAAGGAGGAGGGGGAGGAAGAAGGAGGAGAAAAAAGAAGAAGGGAAAGAAGAAGAAGAAAGAGGAAGAGAAGAAGAACAAAGAGGAGGAGATGAAGCAGACGAAAAAGAAGAAGGACAAGATGAAGAAGAAGTAGAAGAACAACAGACAAGAGAAGACGAGGAGAAGAAACAGAAGAGAAGAGGAGAAGAAACAAGAAGGAGAAAGAAAAGGAAAGAAGAAGGAAGAAGAAGAAGGGGAAGAGATGAAGGGGAAGAAGAACAAGAACAAGGAGGAGGAGGAGAAGAAGTGGGAAAAGAAGATAAAGAAGAAAGAAGGAGAAGAAAGAAAGAAGAAGAAGGAAAAAGGAGAATACAGAAGAAGAAGAAAAAAACGGAAAGAAAGAAGAAGAAGGGGAAGAAGAAGAAGAAGAACAAGAAGAAGCAAAAGAAGAAAGAGGAGGAGAAGAAGAAGTGGAAGAAGAAGATGAAGAAGAAAGAAGGAGAAGAAAGAAAGAAGAAGAAGGAAAAAGGAGAATACAGAAGAAGAAGAAAAAAACGAGAAGAAAGAGAAGAAGGGGAAGAAGAAGAAGTGGAAGAAGAAGAAAAAAGAAGAAGGAGGAGGACAAGAAGAAGGTGATGATGATGATGATGATGATGATGATGATGATGATGATGATGATGATGAAGACGACGAAAGAAGGGAAAGAAGAAGAAGGCGACGATAACGACAACGACGACAATGACAACGAAAAAGACGACGACGACCATAAAGAAGAAGAAATGTCTTGTTTCTGCATGCTGTATATGAACTTAATTCTATGACTGTCTGTATCAGGAATGGCGGGCAAGACCAACCTGGAGGCTCTGAGGAACGATGAAGTCGTAGGTCTGGTTCAAGACATGATGAAATGTGTGGTGGACATCATCTATGAACAGGACGACTCTAAAAAGGTATTTCACTTTCACTTTCACTTTCACTTCCAGTTCCAGTTTCTGGAAAATTGACGTCTCCGCGCTCGGAACGAACTCCATATGCACTAATGTCACAGGTGCCGTGTGATGGTGATCATGGCACAAGCTTTAGGAAGCCTGCACAAAAACCCATGAGCTGGCCAGGTATCCTGAAGTCCTACCTAGCCTATGTTTTATTTAACCTACATTTTTGTCATTACTAGTATTGTATGTCTATGATTGGAACAATCTTGCTTACATGAAAATTATATGTGTATGTGTGCATCTTACGTTCAAAGAAAAGAACAGGTAAATAAAATAAATAAATAAATGAAAGTCTGAATTACAACACAACTAGTTACTTAATAACTTAATATAAACTTGTCTCACATAACAGAAAGCCCACCACCCCCCACCCTAGTCAATGTACAAAACCTCTGCTGACTATCAACAAGATGAAAACAATATTTCCATAATCACAGCTCAGCTGGTCTGTTGTCCACTTACAAGGAGAGAAAACAGGAAATAAATAAATGAAGACATATAAATAGATAAGTAAATAAATGAATAAATAAATAAATAAATAAAGGAGTATGTACATAAATAAACAAGTAAGATATGAGAAATAACAAATAACAGTAAACACACACATGTCCGCGCGCGCGCGCGCGCACACACATACACACACATACAAATTCATACAGACACACTCATATTCACGCTAAAATGGCAACAAACAAACACACACACATACACACGCGTGTGCGCGCTTACACACACATACACACGCGTGTGCGCGCTTACACACACACACACACACACACACACACACACACACTAACACTAACACTAACACTAACACTAACACTAACACTAACACCTTGGGTTCTCTGTGCTCCATTTAGGAGTCTGATCGTATGGAATGTGCAGTGAATTTAAATGAGTTTGAAGAATAGCACTGTACAAGAATGGTTCATAATCACACACACACACACACACACACACACACACACAAGAGAGAGAGAGAGAGGAGAGAGAGAGAGAGAGAGGAGAGAGAGAGGAGAGAGAGAGAGAGAGAGAGAGAGAGAGAGAGTACTATTCATCCGTGCTGGAGTTAAAACTGCAACGGACTAACGGCTGGAGGTAACGAATTCAAATCCTATCAGTGTTTTCAATGCCATTGTGGGTGGGTGGGAGGGAGGGGGATTTCTGCCCCAACCCGCTCCTACCCGGAGTCGAGCATGTTTGTAGACTCTCTGGGGAGACTGGGAACCACACAGTCGAATCTCTTTCACTTTTGTGGAAGCCTTATTCAAAGCGTTGATCAAATTTCGTGACCAACCCTGCAGGTGTCTGTATCTCTCTGGCCTTGTTGACTGCAGGGTATGTGATGAAAGTAAGCAAGTGTGGAGTACAGCCCTTTCATGCAGTCTTAGTGTAGAATGGAACTCTACAGCGTCATGATTATCATCCCCATCGTTATCATCATCACAGAATTGATGTGAAAAAATTATATTCATATTCATATTCATATACATATACATATACATATACATATACATATACATATACATATACATAGTCATAGTCATAGTCATAAGTCATATACATATACATATTCATATACATAGTCATAGTCATAGTCATAGTCATATACATATACATATTCATATACATATTCAGTATCATATACATATTCATATTCATATACATATACATATACATATACATATACATATACAAATTCATATTCATATTCATATACATATACATATACATATACATATTCAGTCATATACATATACATATTCATATTCATATTCATATTCATTTCTTTTTGTCACCTGGATTTTGCCGTGTGAAACTCGGGCTGCTTTCCTCGTTGAAAGAGTGTCGCCGCGGTGCAGCGCCACCCATTTTTTCAACCAAGACATCAGAAAAGCAAGAAGGTTAATCGCCTTCAAGGGGAGGGACCTGGCAAATGAACGTATCCATCCAATACTTTTATACCAGGGCAGCGGCGCGAATGCCCTGCTCTTCACGATTCTCAACCGTCGTGAGATCTTTAAGCATGCGCGGGCCAGGAGGCACACGGGTCCGACTCGTTTTTCGTCCCCTTCCGAAAGACTAGACGTTCAGTTCGATTTTCCGGTCAAACTGAGGAGAGAAAAGTCAAGGCCCCAACGGCAAACGAACCCTGGAACCTCGAGTTTAGTTACTGACAAAGTCTTGAAACGGGGAGGGGACAAAACCTATGAAACACTAAGCTGACCGCTACTCGTGTTAAATCATACACAATACTTTAACAGGGAAAAAAAAGGAAATGAAAATTAAGCACACATATCAATGCATTCGAGCACACAATCTAAGGAGATGCCTTTGGCGTTGACCATTCTGTCCAATTTATCGCACAGGGGATTCAAAAAACATACCTGAATACAAATTGAAACACGACTAAGGACATTCAAACATATACAAAAACTGGCCTGAATTACCTAAAGTTGCTTCCGTATATCTCACATCCCTAGAGCCAAAAATGCCCTTAACATATGTACCCAATTATCAATCCTAACAGAAAATACGTAAGACTTTATCGAACACATGCAGGTAAATGGACCAGCAGGGCGGAAAATGATAGGAAGAAATGACAGAAAGCGAAGGAGGAAGAAAGAAACAAAGAAACTGACAGAAAAGAGGAAATTTCTAGCACAGATTTTCCAGAAGGTGGGGGTGCTGTTTATACTGAAAGAGCCCCCGGTATCCCCACGGGGGGAGGGGGGGGGGAAGGCAGCCATGTCTCCTATCGTTCCACTAGACAGAGGCTACATCACTGTGATGTAGGGTCATTTGGTTGACCTTGACCACAGAGGTGCAGGTGTCGGTTTGAATGTGCGGTTCATATCGGCGATGAGCTGGTTGTGGCCGGTGCAGAACCTCATCAGAACCTTTGATTGCTCTCTGGGTAGTTGTCGTCCCTTTCTGTCCGTGGTTTAAGGAGTGATCTGATAATGCTCCCCCCTTCTTATGAAGAAAGAGAAATTAGAGCACCTGGTCACAACAGGAAAGCTGGAGGGAAAGAGAACATCAGATAGACTTCGGTATTTTTGTTTTCTTTTTCCCTAAGGCCGTGACATGATGTTCTGTAATTATACCAGTTCCGTTTGAAAGGCAAAATAGTCAACATGCAAAGTCAGAACAAGATTGAGGCAGCTGAAATGTGGTTTCTAAGCAGGATATTAAAAGAGTTCCAAAGAAAACAAACGAGGCAGTCTTGAAGGAAGCAGACATAAAAAGAACGTCCACGAAGAAGATTAGGAAAAGACAAGCATCAGTTATAGGACATTTTATGAAGCAAGAGAAATTAGAGCACCTAGTCACAGCAGGAAAGCTGGAAGGAAAGAGAACACCAGGTAGACCCAGGAAGAAAATATTGGACGGACTTGCAGGCTGGCTGAGGACAGAGTAGGGTGGGGAGATGTACTTTGCAGCGACAAGGGATAGGTTCTTAAGGAGGGCCATGATCACCAACGTCATGCGGCAGGGCACATGATGATGACGATGATGACGATGATGATGATGATGTTGACGATGACGATGACGATGACGATGACGATGATGATGATGATGATGATGATGATACTGTTGTCTAACTGGTCTTCTTGTGCTCCTCCTTTTGCTAGCTTATCTACCATCTCGTTTCCTAGTATTCTGCAGTGAGGATACGACGACGATGATGATGATGTAGGAGTGTGGAAATACTTACCAACATCACCCAAACAGAAGATACGCCACACTGACCCGTTGTGTTCGTGGATGTGTGCAGAAGGAGTTGATGGACACCCTGAAGGCAAAGGAGATACCCCGGGTGTTTGGAGCTTTCCAGAACCTGCTTGTACAGAACGGAAACACGGGACACTTTGTGGGCACCGGGGTGAGTCTGGTAATCATGGAAATGAATGAATCATGAAATAAGATGGCTTCATCGACGCGCCCGAGTAAGACTGAGGTTGGATGCGATGCATCGCTGTTGAATACACCGACTCTTAACCCTTTGACTCCCGCACCCTATCCGCCGACTGCAAAAACTTAACCCGTTGACACCCTCACCATGTCCACCAGCTTCCTGCTGGAAGCTGATGAATAGGGTGAGGGTGTCAAAGGGTTAATTTTTTTTTTAGTTGCGAGCATGGTTGACAATGTAGGGAGGTGGTTGACAGGGTGAGGGAGTCAAAGGGTTGAGTTTTTGCAAGCATGATTGACAATGTAGAAATTTGGTGGACAGGGTGAGGGAGTCAAAGGGTTAAGTTTTTTTGCGTTGCGAGCATGGTTGATAATGTAGGATGCTGGTGGACAGGGTGAGGGAGTCAAAGGGTTAAGTTTTTGCGAGCATGATTGATAATTTAGGAATAAGTGGACAGGGTGAGAGGGAGTCAAAGGGTTAAGTTTTTGCGTTTCGAGCATGGTCGATAATGTAGGATGCTGGTGGACAGGGTGTGGGAGTCAAAGGGTTAAGTTGGCAGTCCTTGACACAGCTGAGGCACCTGAAGGCTGATAACAGTGGCTGGGTAGTTGATGCCGCAGCTTTCCTTCTGTCTCTTCTGTCTGACCACAGTCGAGTTCGTTTCTCTTTTTGCAATGATATTGCTTGCACTTACAGCTAGTTGCCAGGCAGAGCAATTTGTAGCTGTCTGTTCCCAAATGTCCACACTGATAATAGCGAAATTTCAGCTTAATAACAATAATAATGATGATGATGATGATGATGATAATAATAATAATATAATAATATAATGATAATAATAATAATAATGATGATGATAATGATGACGATGATGACGACGACGACGATGACGATTATGATAATAATAATAATATAAGAATAATGATGATGATGATGATGATGATAACAACAATAACGATGACGACGACGACGACGACGATGATGCTGACAATGATGCTGACGCTGTTGCTGCTGCTGATAACAGTAATAAAAATAACGACAATAATAATCACAATATAACAACAATAAAAGTAAAAGTGACGATAATGATGATGATGACAACAACGGTGACGACGACGACGATGATGCTGACACTGCTGCTGCTGATGATAATAGTAATAATGGTATCGAAAATAATGATAATGACAATACAATAACCATAATGATGATGATGATGATGATGATGATGATGATGATGACGATGACGAAAACAACGATGCTGCTGCTGCTGCTGCTGCTGACAATAACAACAACAACGACGACAACAACAACAACAACAACAACAACAACAACAA
>JAPXFY010000027.1:47418356-47440856 GCA_030674185.1 Monoplex corrugatus
CATGTGACAAGATTCTACTCTTTTGCCGGACTTGGCGTTTGTCTGTCGAGTCTTCTGACTGCGATTGTGTGAAGCGGACACTGACAAATTCTGAGACTTTCCTTCTTTAGTCTTTATGTCCGACACACACCCACACAGTTGCCAGAACGTGGCTCTGTAGCGAGAGCTCTGCTTCATATAAATCAGGAAATTGACGGAGGAGTTCACGGCTTCCATCAGCCGGGACACAGCCGTGCACACTTTGTACACGTTGCACAGGTGCCCAGCGATCATGAACCCCGGCAAATGTTGCAGCGCGATGATACGCGTCATCGCCGGCGTCATACATATGACGTACACGCAGCAAACCGTCACCAGCATCCGCGTCACGGCGGTTTCCCGCCTCTCTGCTGACGTCATGTTGGAGGCGCTCTGGAGGCGCCAGGCACTGGCGACTTTGAGGCGGAAGGCTGTGACGGCAGTGCAGAGGATGACCACGGCGAGAGACAGGATGGGCGTGACGATGGAGATATGGTCGATGTAGATGATCTCGATGATGGTGCGATGACGGAGGTAGAAGGGGCTCAGGCGAGAGATGAAGGTGGAAGCGTTGGTCGCAGGATCTTTAACCTCCACAGTCTGGTATTTCAGGCTGAGCGCGGCAGTCTTCACCACCAGGGTGTACACACCCACCACCACTATCAACACACCCATGGACCTGCATATTTATAATTTTTTTCTTCAGTTTGATCTCTCTCTCCCTCTCTCTCTCTCTCTCACATACACTCACACACACTCACACATACAAACGCACACAGACACGCTCACACACACACACACACACACACACACACACACACACACACACACACACACACACACACACACATACCATCACCACCACCATCACTACCACCACACAACACCACACCACATCATACTTACTTTGTCCTGAAGAACTTGGCAGCCTTGAGAGGACTCAGGACGCAGAGACACCTCTCCGCGGCCAGCAGTGCCGTCACCACGTTAGAGATGATCAGAAAACCCAGGTGGGGGCCCAGTACCGTGCCGTAGTTACGTTGCTGCCAGAAACTACCAGCTGATGAGTCCACCAGACTGACCAGGGCGTAAGACTTTCCACACATGAGGAACAGAAGGAAGCCCGTGTCGGTCACTGCCAGGCTGTCAGCATCAGGCAGACGACGATGATGTTGTATGACAATCCATCAGAGAAGGTGATGAAGGGGAATCTCACAGAGGGTGATGAACGGAAATCCCATAGATGGTGATGAACGTGAAATCTACAGAGGGTGCTGAACGGAAATCCCATAGATGGTGATGAACGTGAAATCTACAGAGGGTGATGAACGTGAAATCTACAGAGGGTGATGAACGGAAATCCCATAGAGGGTGATAAACGTGAAATCTACAGAGGGTGATGAACGTGAAATCTACAGAGGGTGATAAACGGAAATCCCATAGAGGGTGATGAACGTGAAATCTACAGAGGGCGCTGAATGGAAATCCCATAGAGGGTGATGAACATGAAATCTACAGAGGGTGATAAACGTGAAATCTACAGAGGGTGATGAACGGAATTCCCATAGAGGGTGATGAACGTGAAATCTACAGAGGGTGCTGAATGGAAATCCCATAGAGGGTGATGAACGTGAAAATCTACAGAGGGTAATGAAGGGAAATCCCATAGAGGGTGATGAACGTGAAGTCTACAGAGGGTGATGAACGGAAATTCCATAGAGGGTGATAAACGGGAATCCTACAGAGGGTGATAAATGGGAAACCCATGGAGGGTGATGAACGTGAAATCTACAAAGGGTGCTGAATGGAAATCCCATAGAGGGTGATGAACGTGAAATCTACAGAAGGTGATGAACGGAAATCCCATAGAGGGTGATAAACGGGAATCCTACAGAGTGATAAACGGGAATCCTACAGAGGGTGATGAACGGAAATCCCATAGAGGGTGATGAACGTGAAATCTACAGAGGGTGCTGAATGGAAATCCCATAGAGGGTGATGAACGTGAAATCTACAGAAGGTGATGAACTGAAATCCCACAGAGGGTGATGAACGGGAAACCCATAGAGGGTGATGAACGAAAATCCCATAGAGGGTGATGAACGTGAAATCTATGGAGGGTGCTGAATGGAAATCCCATAGAGGGTGATGAACGTGAAATCTACAGAAGGTGATGAACGGAAATCCCATAGAGGGTGATAAACGGGAAACCCATGGAGGGTGATGAACGGAAATCCCATAGAGGGTGATGAACGTGAAATCTACAGAGGGTGATGAACGGAAATCCCATAGAGGGTGATGAGCAGGAATTCTACAGAGGGTGAGGAACGGGAATCCCACCCCATCGAGGATAAATGGGAATCCTGCAAAAGGTGATTTTGGGAATTCCACCACCAAGGGTGATGAAGCAGAATCTCACAGAGGATGCTGAGCAAAGAGTAATGAATGGAAATCTCACTAAATGTGGTGAATAAAAATCCTACAAAGGGTGTTGCACGGGAATCACACAAAGGGTGATGAACGGTAATCCCACAGAGAATGATGAACATGAATCTTGTAGAGAAGGATGATTATGAATCTCATGGAGAGTGGTGAATGGGTTCCCGAAAGGATGATGAACGGGAATCTTACAGAATGGGATGAACAGAAATCCCATAGAGGGTGACGAAAAGAGGGTCATGAACAGATGGTGATGAACGGTAATCCCACAGAGGATGATAAATGGGAATCCCGCAGAAGGTAATGTTTGGGAATTCCATCCAGGGGGTGATGAATAGGAATCGCTTAGAGGGTGACGAATGGGAATCCCACAGAGGGTGATGAACGAAAATCCCTAAAGACAGTAATGAACGGGAATCCCTACACAGGGTGATGAACAAGAATCCCCACAGACGGTAATGAACGGGAATCCCCACAGAGGATGATGAACGGGAATCCCCATAGAGGGTGATGAACGGAAATCCCCAGAGAGGGTGATGAACAAGAATCCCCACAGACGGGAATGAACGGGAATCCCCACAGAGGATGATGAACGGGAATCCCCACAGACGGTAATGAACGGGAATCCCCACAGAGGATGATGAACGGGAATCCCCATAGAGGTGATGAACAGAAATCCCCAGAGAGGGTGATGAACAAGAATCCCCACAGACGGGAATGAACGGGAATCCCCACAGAGGATGATGAACGGGAATCCCCATAGAGGGTGATGAACGGAAATCCCCACAGAGGTTGATGAACGGGAATCCCCAGCGAGGATGATGAACGGGAATACCCAGAGAGGGTGATGAACGGGAATACCCAGAGAGGGTGATGAACGGGAATACCAACAGAGGGTAATGAATGGAAATCCCTACAGAGAGTGCTGAACAGGAATCCCCACAGAGTGGTGAATGGGTTCCCAAAAGGATGTTAAACGGGAATCTTACAGAAGGGGGTGAACAGAAATCCCATACAGGGTGACGGAAAGAGGGTCATGAACTGATGGTGATGAACGGTAATCCCACAAAGGATGATAAACGAGAATCCTGAAGAAAGTAATCCCCACAGACGGTAATGAACGGGAATCTCCACAGAGGGTGATGAACAAGAATCCCCACAGACGGTAATGAACGAGAATCCCCACAGAGGGTGATGAACAAGAATCCCCACAGACGGTAATGAACTGGAATCCCCACAGAGTGTGATGAACAGGAATCCCCACAGAGGGTGATGAACGGGAATCCCTACAGACAGAGCTGAACAGGAATCCCCACAGAGGATGACGAACGGGAATCCCCACAGAGGGTAATGAACGGGAATCCCCACAGAGGGTGATGAACATGAATCCCTCAGGTATTGAATGGGAATCCCACAGAGGGTGATGAATATGAATCCTACAGAGGGTGATGAACGGGAATCCCACAGAGGGTGATGAACGGGAATCCCACAGAGGGTGATGAATATGAATCCTACAGAGGGTGATGAACGGGAATCCTACAGAGGGTGGTGAACGGGAATTCTACAGAGAGTGATGAACGGGAATTCTACAGAGGGTGATGAACGGGAATCCTACAGAGGGTGATGAACGGGAATCCTACAGAGGGTGATGAACGGGAATCCTACAGAGGGTGATGGACGGGAATTCTACAGAGGGTGATGAACGGGAATCCTACAGAGGGTGATGAACGGGAATCCTACAGAGGGTGATGAACGGAAATTCTACAGAGGGTGATGAATATGAATCCCACAGAGGGTGATGAACGGGAATCCCACAGAGGGTGATGAACGGGAATCCCATAGAGGGTGATGAATGGGAATCCTATAGAGGATGATGAGTGGGAATCCTACAGAGGGTGATGAACAGGAATCTCACAGATGTTGATGGATATGAATTTCATAGAGACTGATGAACGGGAATCCTGCAGAGGGTGATGAATGAATTAGCTTTTGCTTCCTTTTTTTCTCTAGTCTGACTACGTACAAGTGTTCCCTTCACCCTCTCTCTCTCTCTCCCCTCTCTCTCTCTCTCTCTCTCTCTCTCTCTCTCTCTCTCTCTCTCTCTCTCTCTCTCTCTCTCTCTACTTCAGACAAAAAGAAGAAAAACTTGGTGTTGGTTACCTGAACAAACACAGGTGAATTCTGTCAGACAGCTTCTGACGAGCAAAGACCACCATGTTGATGACGTTGGTGATGATGCCACAGGTCACGAGCACCGGAAATATCCCAGCATACATCACGAGGTCCACCATTTCCGCCACAAATGAACTGACGACATTCCGTGGGTTGTTGCAGGGTACGAATAAGGCAGAGGTGAGAGGGGACAAAGCGTTTGTGGTAGTGGTATAATTCGTCACATTATTAAACAATGTTTTGTCTGCGGAAGTTAGGGTTGGATATTCTGTGGCTGAGATCATTGTGGTTTTTTGTTTGTTTGTTTGTTTGTTTTGTTTTTCAGTTCTCTCCTGAAAATTCGATGATTGTTGTCTATGGTTTATACTGTTTTGGATGTTTTCAATTTTCACCTGATTAATACGTACTGGATAGACTGAGGGAGAAGATACTAGACGGACTTGCAGGGTGGCTGGGGACAAGGAGGGTGGAAGAGATGCTTGGGGCAACAAGTGATAGGGACAGATGGAAGTCCATAATCGCTAACGTCATGCAGCAAGGCACCTGATGATGATGATGATGATGATGATGATGATATATATATATATATGTGTCTGTGTGTGTGTGTGTGTGTGTGTGTGTGTGTGTGTGTGTGTGTGTGTGTGTGTGTGTGTGTGTGTGTGTGTGTGTGTACACATATAGGTGCATATATGTATATACAAAACAAAAAAACACTACCAGGAGCAGACTGCAACAATGACCACAATAGTGGGAAAATTTAGGCTGAAATTAAGGAAAAGAAAACAGACCAAAAGCAACATCGAACTAAATCTTGGTCTCTTAAAGACAGATGAAGTGATACGTACAAAATTTAATGTACATGTTCAAAACAAATTCAGTGCTCTGGAAGATGTTGGTGACAGTGAGGAACAATGGACAAAGTTGAGAAATTCGATAAATCAAGCTTGTGAAGAAATCCCTGAGGCAGATAGAAAAGCAAAAAAGAACTGGATGACAAAAGAAATTTTGGGCATAATGGAGGAAAGGAAACAGGCAAAGAGAAACGAGGAGATATACAGGAAGATTAACAAAGAAATCAGGAATAGGTGCAATGAAGCTAAGGAAGCTTGGCTGAAAACAAAATGCAAGGAAATAGAAGACTAACACAAAACGGATCCTCAGGGTATGTACAGACGAATCGAAGAAATTGTCCACAGGAAAAGTACATGTACATCAACTGGTTGCTTAAAATCGAAAGATGGCACACTTATCATGGAAAAAGACAAAATATTAGACAGATGGGGAGAGTACATTAAAAACCTTTTTGAGGATGACAGAAACGAAGAACACATTATAAAAATGAACATTGAAGGATCACCCATAATGAAAGATGAAGTTAGAGCAGCAATGAAAAAGATGAAACCAGGAAAAGCCCAGGACCAGACATTACTACAGAGATGATTGAAGCCCTAGAGGAATTTAGCATTGCCAAAATAACAGTCCTCCTAAATGAAATTTACGGCACTGGAAAAATCCCCAAAGATATGTCAAAATCGATTTTCATTGCACTTCCAAAGAAGACGGGGGCTATAGAATGCGAACTCCATCGCACAATCCCGCTAAGAATAATCATGATGAGGACAAGGAATAGAATCAAAAGAGAAATAGCAGAAGAACAGTGTGGCTTTGTGGAAGCGAAAGGAACTATTAATGCCATATACATCCTAAGAACTATCACAGAGAGGTCAGTTGAGATGAATAAGGATTTGTATTTATGCTTTGTGGATTATACCAAGGCTTTCAATCGGGTAAGACATGAAGAATTGATCAACTAACTGGAGAGACTCAATGTTGATGGAAAAGATCTACGATTAATCAGAAATATGTATTGGAAACAAACAGCTGCAATGAGAACAGAAAACGATATAAGCTCTTTCCAAAACATCAAAAGAGGAGTCAGACAGGGTTGTGTTTTGTCACCAGATCTGTTCTCACTTTACAACGAAAACATCACGAGAAACCTAGAAGAAAACCCTGGATTAAAGGTTGGAGGAAAAATGATAAACAACATTCGATATGCAGATGACACCGTGCTAATTGCAGAAAATGAAAGGGACCTACAAAACCTTGTGAATATACTAGAAATAGAAAGCAAAGGTAAGGGGTTACAATACAATACAATACAATATTTTATTTATATAGCGCAAAATCTTGATAAAATCAAATCTAAGCGCTAAAACAGACACACACGCACGCACGCACACACACGCACTCACGCACGCACGCACGCACCACACACACACACACACACACACACACACACACACACACACACACACACACACACACACACACACACACACACACGCACACGGCTATAAATGGGGAGAAAGAATAAAAGCAATGGAAAATTATAGAGAGCATATTATATACAATTATATATTACAATGCGATTCCCCTCCGAGTGGAGACAGGCTGCAGAGGGGATTGAGTGAGGTCAGGATTTTATGCAGAGGAGAAAAGGTGAGTTTTGAGAGCGGACTTGAAGGAGACAAAAGTAGGTTGCTGACGGACTGAGAGAGGAAGTTTGTTCCAGGAAAGTGAACCAGAAACAGAGAAGGCTCGTGGACCATAAGTATTGAGCTTAGTGCGTGGAAAGCGAAAAGTCAGAGGATCGGAGGCAGAGCGGAGGGTACGTGAGGGAACATAGATTTCAAGTAGGCTTGACAGGTAATCGGGGGCTGCGTTATTGATGCTTTTGTACCACATGGTGTCTAGTTTGTACTGTATGCGCTTTGATACAGGGAGCCAGTGAAGTTGTGCCAGGAGAGGAGATATGTGGTCAGCTTTTTTCTTTTTGAATACAAGGCGTGCAGCATTGTTTTGAATGCGCTGTATGATGTGAATGGTGGAGGCAGGAAGACCAGACAGGAGTGAATTGCAATAGTCAATGCGAGACGTTATGAAGGAGAGAACGAGTTTTGCAGTTGTTTCGACAGAGAGATACTTCCTGATCAGGCTTATACGATGGAGGTGATAGTAGCAAGATCTGGAAGTTTGAGAAACAAAGTTGTTCATGGAGAGGGTAGAGTCAATGCAGACACCAAGGTTTTTAGCTGAATCAGAAATTGGGACTGATATGTTACATAATGGGAGAGAAAGAGGGTTGGAACTAAACAGCAGGAAGACTGAAGTCATGGTGATCAGTAAAAAACATGAAATCACCTCATGCAAAATAACAGCAAACGGCACAACCTTGAGACAGGTTGATAAGTTTAAGTACCTGGGAACGATCATTTCATCAGAAGGCAAATGCACATCAGAAATAGCCAGCAGAATCGGCCAGGCCAAAACAGCTCCAAGAAGATGTCAAGCATTCTTACCAACAAATGCCTATCAGTTAACATCAGGAAGAGAGTTCTTGAATGTTGTATAGAACCAATACTGTTGTACAGTTGTGAGGCGTGGACAGTCAACAAGCAAAGCTAGAACAAGATTGAAGCAGCCAAGATGTGGTTTCTAACAAGAATGTTGAGAGTTCCATGGACAGTAAAACGAGACAGTCTTGATGGAGGCAGACACAAGTAGATCATTTACAAGGAAGATCAGGAAAAGACAGGCAACATTTACAAGCCATTTCATGAGGAAAGGGATTTGGAGCACCTGGTCACAACAGAAAAGCTGGAGGGAAAGAGAGCACCAGGTAGACCCAGGGAGAAAATACTAGACGGACTTGCAAATGGCTGGGGACAGGGAAGGTGGAGGAGATGCTTGAGGCAACAAGAGATAGAGACAGATGGAAGTCCATGATCGCCAACGCCATACGGCAAGGCACCTGATGATGATGATGATGTATATACATATATATATATATACACAGAGGCACACTCACAAACACACAAACTCACTCACACACATACACATACGCACACACACATACGCACACACACATACACATAATACACACACATTAACACACACAGACATATATATGTATATATGCATATACACATACATACATACATACCTTCATACATACATACATACATACACACACACACACACACTCACACACACACACACACCACACAAACACACACACACAACACAAACACACACACACACACAACAACAACCACAAACAAACACACACACACAACACAAAACACACACAACACACAAACACAAACACACACACAAACACAAAACACACACACACACACCACACAAACACACACACACACACAAACACACACACAACACACACAAACACACACACACACAAACACACACACACAACACACACACACAAACAACACACACAACACACACACACACAACACACACACACACACACAAACACACACACACACACAAACACACACACACACACACCACACACACACAAACACACCACACACACACACACAACACACACACACACACACACACACACACACACACACACACACACACACACACACACACACCCACACACACACACACACACACACACCAAGCACAACCTCACAAGTACCATCACCAACGCCCCAGCTCTGAAAGGAAAACAGGTTTGTTTTCGTTCTCTTTTGTTTTTCTTTTTTCTTTTTTGGAAAAGGAGGACAATAGTAACATTGTAGGCTGATCGATTGTACAAGATAATGTATGTTTGTGTATGTCTGATCGATTTGTGTCTAAGCCTGCTCTTCAGTGTTTCTACGATCGCTAACATGGGTTCCCGTGTAAGTCCTTTCCGTTTACATACATCCGTGCGTATGTTCGTGCGTACCTGTATGTCTGTTTGTCTGTGTGTGGTGTGTGTGTGTTGTGTAGTGTGTTGTGTGTGTGTGTTTGTGTGTGTGTGTGTGTGTGTGGTGTGTGTGTGTGTGTATGTGTGTGTGTTGATGTATGCATATTCGTTCATATAAGATCTTTTTTTTCATGTCATACCTGTACAATATTGTTGTCTTTTCCTCTGTTCTTCGTCGTATCATGTTATATCACTCATTTATCGTTGTTTTAACATCTGTATGTAGACATTTTCTGTGTGTAAAGCGCAAAATACTTGGGAGCTTGCTTCTTGGGATGTTGCACTATGGGAATCTTTTTGATGATGATGATGATGATGATGATGATGATGACGACGACGACGACGACGATGATGATAATAAAGATAATGATATGATGATGATGATGAAGAAGAAGAAGAAGAAGAAGATGATGATGATGATGATGATGATGATGATGATGATGAAGATAGGCCAGTTTTTTTATGTATTTTATGTTGCGGGCTGGGATTGAACTCAAGATAATCAGTAGGCCTACATATTGTGTGCACACACCTAAAAGGGTTGGATGATTTTGATAGAGCCGACACACACCACGCACACCACCACCAATTTTACAGCTAACACACTGACTGGTATTTTCACGGCTTACTTCCCCTGAAAATGAGTTGGACTGAACCATCTTTATATTTATAGAGATGACGAAAGACGATACACTGCTAGTCATTAAATTATATTCAATAGGTAGTGTGTGCACTGTCGAGTGTTTCCTTACTGTGTGTGTGTGTGGGGTGTGTGTGTGTGTGTTTGCGTGTGTGTCTGTGTGTCTGTGTGTGTGTATGGTGTGTGTGTGTATGTGTGTATGTGTGTGTGTGTGTGTGTGTGTGTGTGTGTGTGTGTGTGTGTATGTTTGTGTATGTGTTTGTGTATGAGAGTGTGCGTGTGTTATGTGTGCGTGCTTGTGTGTATGTATGTGTGCGTATGTGTTTGTGTGTCTGTATCTGTGCCTACATTTGGTGTGTGTGTGTGTGTGTGTGTGTGTGTGTGTGTGTGTGTGTGCGTGTGCGTGCGCGCACAGTCTGAATGTATGTCTGTGTGTCTATATGTGTGTGTAAAAAAAACAGTTATCCTGACAGTAGTTATCCTGAAGGCATATTCATGTATTTGGAGAAACTGGGAGGGGAGGGGGCAGAACATTTATGGCACGCACAAATAATTTCGTTTTTTTATAAAGCTTTTCAAGTTTCCATTGAATCTTTCTAGAAATGCCAGACTATTGACATTTTTTCCATGCTCAGAACTAATAAAATCTCTGTGTTTTTCAGTTTCGCATCTCGTTTTCACACTTTTTTGAAACGATGAAAAAGCTGGGTAAACTAATGTTAATTTTGCATTTATATGTAAAGAATAGTTGGGTAAACTGTTGTCAATTTTGCATTTATATGTGAAGAATGGTTGGGTAAACTGTTGTTAATTTTGCATTTGTATGTAAAGAATGGTTGGGTAAACTGTTGTTAATTTTGCATTTGTATGTAAAGAATGGTTGGGTAAACTGTTGTTAATTTTGCATTTGAATGTAAAGAATGGTTGGGTGAACTGTTGTTAATTTTGCATTCCTATGTAAAAAATGGTTTGGCAAATTGTTTTTAATTTTGCATTTCTATGTAAAGAATTGTGCTGGCAACAACATCAAAGAAAATATTTCGTTGGACTACGTTTGTGTCATGTCCCAAGGATTAAGACTGATTCACTGAAGTTTAATGATGACATATGTACGTCCATTGTTGACTGCTTGTTATAAAATGTTTCCCTAAGTGTTTAACTTGTCTTCTTCTTCCTCCTTTTCCTTGCTGTTGTTGTTGTTGCTGCTGTTGCTGTTGCTGTTCTTCTTCTTCTTCTTCTTTTTATTTTCTTTCTCTTCTTCTTCTTCTTCTACTTTTCTTCTCTTCTTCTTCTTCTTCTTCTTCTTCTTCTTCTTCTTCTTCTTCTTCTTCTTCTCTCGTCGTCGTCGTCGTCGTCGTCGTCGTCTTTTTTTTCTTCTGCTTCGTTTCTTTTTCTTTTGTTGTTCTCGTTGTTGTTGTTCTTCGCATTCATTCTTTCTTTTTAATTTTCCTTTCTTCTCCCTTCCTCATCTCTCTCTCCTCTCTCTCTGTCTGTCTGTCTGTCTGTCTGCCTCTATCTATCTGTCTATTTTTCTATCTATGTATCTATGTATGTATATAAGTATATATAGTATGTATGTATGTATGTATGTACGTACGTTACGTACGTACGTATGTATGTATGTATGTAAATATGTATGTAGTATGTATGTATGTATGCATATATGTATGTATGTATGTATGTATGTATGTATGTATCTATCTATTTACCCATCTATCCATCCATCTATCTTATATATATCTATCTATCTATCTATCTATCTATTATCTGCCTGTCTCTGTCTGTCTGTCTGTCTGTCTCTGTCTCCTCATCTCTCTCTCTCTCTTAGCTTCTCTGTCCCTCCCATCTTCCGCCCCTTTTTCTCTGTCTAATTGGACATACAGTGTTTACACAGTAATAGCGCACTTTGATATTTGTAAGACAAATTCTTTATTAGGTGTAGTAGCAGAGAGATCAATGTCCCACCAGCCCTTATTAGCATTTCCTATGTGTATTTCCAGCCGAATAACCTATGTGCATGGAATCAATATTTCGCTTTAACAAACTCATACCTGACAAGTTGTTTTTGAGTGTTTAGTTGTTTGCTTAATTAGGCGTTCGTTGGTTTGTCCTTTTCTTCCGATGACTTTCCTGTTGTTGTTTTTTTGTTTTGTTTTCGTTTTTTGTGCTTTTTTTTATATATATATATATATATATATATGTGGCCTTTACTTGTAGACAGGAACATGTCGCATACGGGCGAACTCAAACTCTGTGACAAGGGTGTACTCTGCGCTTACTTTCGTAATATATCCTGGCGTTTATTAGGCCTGAGAGGTACAGATACCTGCGGCGTTGGTCAAAAGATTTGAGGGAAACTTTGAGTTTCCGGTTATTTTTTGACGATTCGTCGTCTACATTTACATGCGTGTATAAATATGTGTATGTATGTATGTATGTATGTATGTATGTATGTATGTATGTATGTATGTATGTATGTATGTATGTATGTATGTATGTATGTATGCATGCATGTATGTACGTATGTATGTACGTATGTATGAACGTATGTGTGTGTATGTATGTATGTATACTATACAGAGAAAGAGAGAAGCAGAGCAGGAGAGAGAGAAAGAAAAAGAAAGAAAGAGAGAGACAGACAGACAGAGACAGAGAGAAACAGACACAGACACAGACAGACAAACAGAGAGAGACAGACAGAAACAGACACAGACACAGGCAGACAAACAGAGAGAGAGAGGAAGACAGACAGACAGACGAAGAGTATGGTGTATGTTCTGAAACGGTGAAAGCCCTGATATGGCTCTACGCAGTGGGCTGGGTTTTAAACAAAAAGAACAATAATAGCAATAATAAAAAAAATATCGCCTTTTGATGATGATAGTGCCCATACTCTCTTGACTGCATTGACTAAGTAGTTGTTGGTTTTACCTATGGTTAGTGTTGGACAAGAATATTCACATGGTTCTTTGGAGATTCATTGTGTGGAAGGTTGGCAGCTCCCTAAGATGGCTTTCTGTCATTCTTCAACATTCTGGGTCGTAAAGAATATCGCAGGTTGATAAATTCAAATACCTGGGAACGACCATTTCATCAGACGGCAGATGCACATCAGAAATAGCCGGCAGAATCGGCCAAGCCAAAACAGCATTCAAGAAGATGACAAGCATTCTTACCAACAAATGCCTATCAATTAACATCAGGAAGACAGTTCTTGAATGTTATATAGAACCAATACTGTTGTACGGATGTGAGGTGTGGACAGTCAACAAGCAAAGCCAGAACTAGATTGAAGCAGCCGAGATGTGGTTTCTCAGAAGAATGTTGAGAGTTCCATGGACAGCAAAGAAAACAAACGAGACAGTCTTGATGGAGGCAGACACAAGTAGATCACTCATAAGAAAAATTAGGAAATGACAGGCAACATTTATAGGCCATTTTATGAGGTAAGGGGATTTGGAGCACCTGGTCACATCGGGAAAGCTGGAGGGAAAGACAGCACCAGGTAGACCCAGGGAGAAAATGCTGGACGGACTTGCAGAGTGGCTGGGGACGAAGAGGGTGGGGGAAATGCTAGGGGCAACGAGAGATAGAGACAGACGGAAGTCCATGATCGTCAACGCCATGCGGCAGGGCACCTGATAATGAAAGAATATCGAGTTTCCTGCCAGAAAGATGTCTCTCCTACACTATTCCTTTTGAGATGCACAGATCTAGCAGCTGACCCCTCGATGTTTAACACAGACTAAATAACGACAGAGGTTTTTGAAGATTGTTTTTCCTTTTTCTATGGTTCAGACTCGTCTCGCTCATGTCTGTGAAAAAAATAAGATATAGACATAATTATTCATCATGTGCCCTGCCGCATGCCGTTGGCAATCATGGCAAGCACCTCTTCCATCAGCCATCCTGAGAGAGGGACAGAGAGAGAGAGAGAGAGAGAGAGGGAGGGAGGGAGAGACAGAGAGACAGACAGGCAGGCAGACAGACAGACAGACAGAGACAGAGAGGCAGAGAGGCAGAGACAGAGAGAGATAGAGAGAGTGAGCGAGAGTGAGAAACAGAGACAAAGACAGGGAGAGAGAAGAGAGAGAAAGTGAGAGAGAGATAGAGAGACACAGAGAGACACAAAGAGAGAGACAGAGACACAGACACAGAGAGGAAGAGTAGAGACAGAGAGATAGAGAGAGAGACACAGACAGACAGACAGACAGACAGAGAGGTATTATTATAATCCACAGCTCATCTCACAATGCTGAGCTTATAGTGGAGTAAGATGCTAAACAAGTTCTCCTGGGCCAGTATTGCGAGAGGCGAGAGTGAGCCCATCCCATCCTATCTGTCGCTGCCTTAACCCACCCGCTCCACCCTCTAACCCTACTTAACAGAGTCAGGCACTCTTTCACAGCTGGTTAAAATGGAGACCTAGACACCCACTTTTAACAGTTTCAGTTTCAGTTTCTCAAGATGACGTCTCCGTGCTCGGAATGAATTCCACATGCACTAACATCACAGGTGCCATGTGCTCAAGCCTTAACCCTTTGGCTCCCTCACCCTTTCCACAACTGCAAAAACTTAACCCTTTGACTCCCTCACCCTCTCCAATAAATTCCTAGAGATAACCTCCTTACTCCCTCACCCTATCCAACAGATTTCTATAGATAACATTTTCGGTCCCTCACCTTATCCAACTCTGAGAAAGACTTTTTGCAAAAGAACTGAGGCAGCAGAGATGTGGTTTTATCGGAGACTACTACGTGTCAAATGGACAGATAGACGAACTAGTGAAAGTGTCCTGGAAGAACTTGATACCAACCAGAAAACTACTAGCAGACATCAACAAGAGAAGACTAAAATACATTGGCCATGTGTCACGCAGCAAGAACACGGACCTCATGACAACCATCTTTTAAGGAAAAACAGTGGTGAAAAGGAAGAAATGCAGACCTCTAATCTCATACATGGAGAACATAACCAACACCAGTGGCCTAAATATTCAAGAAATTGTCCACAAAAGTCAAGGCAGAGCAGAGCGGCCTGGAGGGAGATGGTGGTGACAAAGTGTGCAGCGGCCAACACCGAACCCGGTGACGCCGACAGGTGAGACAGGTGAGACCCTATCCAATAGATTCCTACAGATAGCCTGTTCATTCCCTCACCCTATCCAACAGATTCATACAGATTTTTCACACCCTCACCCCATCCAACAAGATTCTCGGAAACGAATTCCGCATGCACTAACGTGACAGGTGCCATATGTATGGTGATAACGGCACAAGCCTTTAAAGCCTGCACATAAACCCATGAACTGGCCAGGTAACGTTTTAACAGCCAGGTTTGAACACTGACACGCCTGGTGGTCAAGTGGGTAAGACGTCAGAATTCCAATCGGAAGGTCTTCTTCCCGTGGGGATGCCGGGGGCCCTTTCAGTATAAATAGTATCCCCACCTTTTGGAAGATCTGTGCTTGAAATGTCCTCGTTTCTGTCACTTTCTCTTGTTTCTGCCTTGTTCCTTTGCTTTCTGTCATTTCTTCCTATCATTTTCTGCCTTGCTGGTCCATTCACCTGTATGTGTTCGATAAAGTCTTACGTACTTTCTCTTAGGATTGACAATTGGGTACATGTATTTAGTGCATTTTTGGCTCTAGGGATATGATATGCAAAAGCAGTTTCAGGTAATTTAGGCCCGTTTTTATATATGTCTTTGTGTCCTTAGTTATGTTTACATTAATTTTACTCAGGTATGTTTTTGAATCCCCTCTGCGATAAATTGGATGGTCAACGTCGGGGGCATCTCCTTAGATTATGTGCTCGAATGCATTGATATGTGTATTTAATCTTGTTATCTTTTTTACCTCGTTGAAGTAATATGGTTTAAAACAGGCTACAGCCCTGATATGGCTCTACGCAGTCAGGTGGGCTTTATTAAACAAAAATAACAGTAAATAACCGTTCATTCGTTTGTTCGTTCGTTTGTTTGTTTGTTTGTTTGTTATTTGTTTGTTTGTTTTGAGGACAGGTCCAATGTCCAGACATAACTCAACAGTCCGAGACATTGCAGAGTTTGGAGTTTTTTCAAGAGGACTACTCCACATGCGCTCCACCCAAATCAACCAGCATTTATCTGGCAGACTCCCTGAGCCTACGCAAAACCCTAACGCTGGCAAGATCTTGAAATAGTGATGAGGGGAATGGAGGTGAGAGACTTACACAACACTAAGCTGACACCACTAGAATGATGGAAACATTAAGATGGGCAGTGAACAGGCAAGTTTTTTTTTACTGTTGCAGGCTGGAATTGAACTCAAAAGATATCACTTGAATCCAAGGCCCTTATATCATAAAAATGAATAAATACAACAAAACAACAAAATAAAAATTAAAATAGAACTGAAATAAAATGAAAGAAAATATGAATAAAATAAAACTGAATTTCGATGTACACATACCGATCATTTTACTTGAGCTTTTACCAATTTCTAAAGCATCGTCGAATTCACACGTGACAAGATTTACTCTTGGCCGGAGCAGGCGTTTGTCTGTCGAGTCTTCTGACTGCGTTTGTGTGAAGCGGACTCTGACAAATTCCGAGACTTTCTTTCTTTAGCCTTTATGTCCGACACACCACCACACAGTTGCCAGAACGTGGCTCTGTAGCGAGAGCTCTGCTTCATATAAATCAGGAAATTGACGGAGGAGTTCACGGCTTCCATCAGGCGGGACACAGCCGTGCACACCTTGAACACGTTGCACAGGTGCCCAGAGATCAGGAACCCCGGCAAAAGTTGGAGCGCGATGATACGCGTCATCGCCGGCGTCATACACATGACGTAAACGCAGCAAACCGTCACCAACATCCGCGTCACGGCGGTTTCCCGCCTCTCCGCTGACGTCATGTTGGAGGCGCTCCGGTGGCGCCAGGCACTGGCGACTTTGAGGCGGAAGGCCGTGACGGCAGTGCAGAGGACGACCACGGCGAGAGACAGGATGGGCGTGACGATGGAGAGATGGTCGATGTAGATGATGTCGATGATGGTGTGATGACGGATGTAGAAGGGGCTTAGGCGAGAGATGAAGGTGGAGGCGTTGGTCGCAGGATCTTTAACCTCCACAGTCTGGTATTTCAGGCTGAGCGCGGCGGTCTTCACCACCACGGTGTACACACCCACCACCACTATCACCACACCCATGGACCTGCATATTTATCATTTTTTTTATCAGGAGGGTCTCACAGCTCTCGGGGTAATTTGTATGCTTACACACTACTCATAATGCCATTGGCAAGTAGAACAGCAACGAAGGTTCTTCGCTTCTGTCTGTTCTGGGCCAGCCTTTGTAGAGTGCCCAAAGTTGATTTCAGAACCATAATTTAACCCTTTGACTCCTGCATCCTGTCCACCCACTGCAAAAAACTTAACCCTCTGACTCCTTATCCTACCCACCAACACTGACTTCCTGCTGGAAGCTGGTGGATAAGGTGAGGGAGTCAAAAGGTTAAGTTTTGTGGGTTTGCTAGGATGGTTTACAATGCACGATGCTGGTGGACACATGGTGCAGGAGTCAAAGGGTTAAGGTCTCTTTCCATAGTTCGTCTCCAGGTGTTGTTTGGTCTTCCTCTCTCACGTCTTCCTTTCTGGTCTGGTGTCCAGTGAAGGGCAGTCCGGGTGATGTTGTCCTGCTGCCTTCCTTCTGGTGTCCGCTGAAGGGCAGTCTGGGTGATGTTGTCCTGCTGTCTTCGGATGATGTGTCCAATCCATCTTTACAGTCTTTCATGATGGTAGTGCCCATACTGTCTTGACTGCATTCAGCAAGTAGTTGTTGGTTGGAGATGATGATGGGTCAGACGATACTATGATGAATCTATGGAAGGCCTTGTATGGAAAGCTGACAGCTTGGTAAGGTCATTTTCTGTCATCTTCCAGTATTCTGAGCTGTGAAGTATGGTGGAGAAAACACAGCTTTGGTACACACAGTCTTAGTTTGATATTGGTGACTGAACTGTGGAGAGAGACCTTGACACGTAGTTCATCATTGAGAAGGTGTTTCTGGCTTTAATGAGACGGCATAGATACACACTTACGTGCACGCACATACACCCATCCAACCTCCCACCCATCCACTCACAGAGAAACTCGCACACACATAACGTTCACACACATTCACACACACACACACACACACACACACACACACACACACACACACACACACACACACACACACACACACACACACACACACACACACACACATACACACAACACATCTCACCTTACTGTCTGTCTGTCTTCTTTTTCTCTCTATCTGTCTGTCTATAAATATATCTCTCTATCTCTATCTATCTTCTATCTATCTATCTATCTATCTATCTATCTATCTATCTATCTATCTATCCCTCTCCTCTCCCTCTCTCTCTCTCCCACTCACACACTCACAAACACACACACACATACTCTCTCTCTCTTTCTCTCTCACTCACGCACACACACATCACATACACATCACACATACACACCACTCACATATACATATATATATGTATATATATATACATATATATATATATACTTACTATATATATCATATATATATATATATACATATATACACTCACACACACACATACCATCACCACCACCACACCACCACCACACCAGAGTACAAAACACCACACCACACCACACCCACGTACTTAGTCCTGAAGAACTTGGCAGCCTTGAGAGGACTCAGGACGCAGAGACACCTCTCCGTGGCCAGCAGTGCCGTCACCACGTTAGAGGTGATCAGAAAACCCAGGTGGGGGCCCAGTACCGTGCTGTTGTACCGTTGCTGCCAGAAGCTACCAGCTGATGTGTCCACCAGACTGACCAGGGCGTAAGACTTTCCACACATGAGGAACAGGAGATACCCTGTATCAGCTGTGGCCAGGCTTTCAGCATCAAACAGAGGATGATGATGTATGAGAATCCAACACAGAGATTAATTAACGGAAATCTCACAGAGGGTGATAACGGGAATCCTAAGAGGGTATGAACGGGAATCCTACAGAGGGTAATGAACGGGAATCCTACAGAGGGTAATGAACGGGAATCCTACAGAGGTAATGATGAACGGGAATCCTACAGAGGGTAATGAACGGGAATCCTAAGAGGTATGAACGGGAATCCTACAGAGGGTGATGAACGGGAATCCTAAGAGGGTATGAACGGGAATCCTACAGAGGGTATTACGGGAATCTATAGAGGGTAATGAACGGGAATCCTACAGAGGGTGATGAACGGGAATCCTACAGAGGGTGATAATGAACGGGAATCACTAGAGGGTGAATGAAAGGAATCCTACAGAGGGATGACGGGAATCCCATCGGATGATGGGAATCCCAGAGTGTGGGAATCACTAGGGGATGAAGGAACTACAGGGTGATGATATGAATCCCACAGAGAATGATGAATGGGAACCCCACAGAAGGCGGGAATCCATACAGAGTGTGATGAAGGGAATCCACAGAGGTGAAGGGAATCCCAAAGAGGATAAGGAATCCAAGGGTGAAGAATCCCACAGAGGGTGATGACGGAATCCCAGGAATCACAGAGTGTGATGAACGGAATCCCTACGAAAGATGACGGGAATCCACTGTGATGCATAGGGAATCCAACACAGAGTGATGAACGGGAATCCCACAGAGTGATGATGACCTGAAAAGGTGAGAATATAATCCCTCAGAGATAATGAATGGGAACCCCCACGAATGATGAACGGAATCCCAAAGGTGTGATGAAAGGGGAATCCACAGATTGTGAAAATGGAATCCACAGGAGCGAAAAAGAATCCACACAATGATGAACGGAATCACAGAGTGTGACGTACGCAATCCACACAGAGTATAACGAAACCCCACGGAAAAGAGAACGGAATCCCTACAAGGATAAACGGAATCCCCAGAGGTGATGAAGGAATCCCCACAGAATGATGAACGGGAATCCTCATGGTATGAACGGAATCCCTATGATGAACTGATTCACAGAGGTATACGGAGGTGCAGGTAACAATGTATCAGAAGATACAAGTGCGGTGTATCTTCACAAAGTTAACAAAACAAAACAACAAAAAGATAAAATTTCGAGTAAGAATCAATGTGTATTTTTAGTTAGACTTACACATGTGGCATTTATAACTGTACTTCTAATGTATTATATAATTTTTTTTTCTTCTTGTCTTCTACTTCTTCTTCTTCTTCTCTTCTTCTTCTTCTTCTTCTTCTTCTTCTTCTTCTTCTTCTTCTCTCTCTCTTCTCTCTTCTCTTCTTCACTCTTTCTCTCTCACCTTCCTCTGTCTGTCTGTCTGTCTCTTCTCTTTCTCCTCTTCCTCTTTCTGTTTCTAGTCATTCACAAACACACTCTATCAATCACACAACACACACTCACATACACGTACAAACACAACACACACACACACACACACACACACACACACACACACACACACACACACACACACACACACACACACACACAACACACACAAACAACAAACAAACACTGGGTAATACAGTGCATTCCTACACTTTCTGGGAACACAGGTTCGATATATTTCACTCGACATCATTAAGATACGAATTTTTTGTCAGCCTGTCATAAAGTCCTATAGCTACTTCTATTTAGATATTTAATTGCTTGCGTTTTAAAATGTTCTTTGTTATGCTGTTCAGCCTGTTTGTTGTTTAAATAGTTCATTATGGTCATTAGCTTCATTTGTTAGTTGTTGTTTTTCTTTTCTTTTTTTTTCTTCTCCTCATCAAAGCAGTTGACTTTTGCTTCCATTTTTTTCCTCTAGACTTTCTTCATCATCCCCATCCCCCATCTCATCCCTACCACCCACCCCATTTTTCCTTTTTCTGTCTTGGGATAAAATCCCCTGAGTGAATAGACATTACACAAATGACCACCTCCACCCCCCCCCACACACACACAAACATGCACCCACCACACATACGCACACACGTACGTGCACACAGACACAGACACAGACACCCACAGACACTCACATGCACACACACACACACATGACACACACACACCACACACACACACACACACACACACACACCCACCACACACAACACCTCTCTCTCTCTCTCTCTCTCCTTCAGATAAAAAAAGAAGAAAAACTGGGTGTCCGTTACCTGAACAAACACAGGTGAATTCTGTCAGACAGCTTCTGACGAGCAAAGACCACCATGTTGATGACGTTGGTGATGACGCCACAGGTCACCAGCACCGGAAATATCCCGGCATACACCACGAGGTCCACCGTTTCCGCCACAAATGGACTGACGACATTCCGTGGGTTGTTGCAAGGTACGAATAAGGCGGGGGTGAGAAAGAATGAAGCGTTAGTGACAGTGGTATAGTTCGTCACATGAACAGATGTTCTGCTTGAGGAAGTTAAGGTTGGATATTCTGTTGCTGAGGTCATTGTGGTTTTGTTTTTTCAATTCTCTCTTGACTCATTTGATGATTACTGTCAATCGTTCATACTGTCTTAGCTGTTGTTCACATTTCACCGGACTGATTCAACGATTAATGTCAATCGTTTATACTGTCTTGGCTGTTTTCAATTTTCACCTGGCTCATACGATAATTAGTGTCCATTATTCATACTGTCTTGGGTGTTTTCAGTTTTCATCTGACTCATTCTATGATTGGTGTCAATCGTTAATACATGTACTTTCTTGGCTATTTTCAAATTTCACCTGACTCATTCGATGATTGGTGTCTACCGTTTATACTGTCTTGTCTGTTTTCAATTTTCACCTGACTCATCTGATACTTACTGTCAATCGTTTATGTTGTCTTAGCAGTTTTCAATGTTCACCTGACTCATTTGATACTTACTGTCAATCTTTTGTATTGTCTTAGCAGTTTTCAATGTTCACCTGACTCATTTGATACTTACTGTCAATCTTTTGTATTGTCTTAGCAGTTTTCAATTTTCACCTGACTCATTTGATACTTACTGTCAATCGTTTATGTTGTCTTGGCAGTTTTCAATGTTCACCTGACTCATACGATAATTAATGTCCATCAGTTATACTGTCTTAGCTTTTTCAATTTTCATCTGACTCATTTGATTGGCAGAGTTCGTCGTTTATACTGTCTTGGCTGTTGTCAATTTTCACGAGACTCATTCAACGGTTTTTGCCTATCATTTATACTGTCTTGGCTGTTTTCAATTTTCACCTGACTCATTTGACGATTGGTGTCAATTGTTATGCTGTCTTGGCTGTTTTCAATTTTCACCTGACTCAATCGATGGTGAATGTCCATCGTTCATACTGTCTTGGCTGTTTTCAATTCTCACCTGATTAATTCAATCATAGGTCTGTGTTGTTCGTTTCCTATTGCCTGTTTGCAGTTGCAGTTCCCACCCGATTCATTATA
>JAPXFY010000027.1:47443356-47445856 GCA_030674185.1 Monoplex corrugatus
TCTTTGTCATACCATTTTATATCGTTGATTTAACAGCTGTATTAGACTTTTCCTGTTCTTTGTCATACCATCTTATATCGTTGATTTAACAGCTGTATTAGACTTTTTCTGTTCTTTGTCATACCATGCTTATATCGTTGATTTAACAGCTGTATTAGACTTTTTCTGTTCTTTGTCATACCATGTTATATCGTTGATTTAACAGCTGTATTAGACTTTTTCTGTTCTTTGTCATACCATGCTTATATCGTTGATTTAACAGCTGTATTAGACTTTTTCTGTTCTTTGTCATACCATGTTTATATCGTTGATTTAACAGCTGTATTAGACTTTTTCTGTTCTTTGTCATACCATGTTTATATCGTTGATTTAACAGCTGTATTAACTTTCCTGTTCTTGTCAACCATGTTTTATCGTGATTTAACAGCTGTATTGACTTTTCTGTTCTTTGTCATACCATGTTATATCGTTGATTTAACAGCTGTATTAGACTTTTTCTGTATGTAAAGTGCAAAATACTTGGTAGCTTGCTTACTTCGTGGGATGTTGCACTATATGAATCTTTTTAATGATGATGACGAGACGAGAGATGATGATGATTATGATAATAAAAACAATATTATTAATATTAACACAAACAATAACAAAAAATGATGATGATGATAATACTAACGATGATTACGATAATGATGATAATAGTGAAAATAATAATATCATCATTATCGATATCATCATTGTTATTTTGTTAGATATGATTTGATTTGATTTTACTTAATTTCTTTTCATTATTTTTTTTTCAACTTGTTTTTTTAACGGACTGGTATTGTTCCCATCATCTCTCTTACCCCAGTGTTTCTGATCGTGTAGCCTCTAGTCTTTTTTCAATATCTATTTAAAATCAAACACAAAACAAAACAACACAAAACAAAAAATGGCATTTCACAGATGGTATTTTGTGCTCAGTAACACATTGATTACTTTTTGAGTTCAGTTTGTCGAGACGGTGATTTTGTGCTCAGTAACAAATTAATTGCTTTTTTAAGTTTCAATTTCTCTAGACGGTAATTTTGTTCTCAGTGAAAAAAAAAACTTACGTTTTTTCAGTTTCAGATTCTCCAGACGGTAATTTTGTGCTCAGTAACAAATTGATTACTTTTTGAGTTCCAGTATGTGGTAACAGTCATTTTGTGCAAAGTAACAAATTAATTACTTTTTGAGTTTCAGTTTGTCAGACGGTGATTTTGTGCTCAGTAACAAATTAATTGCTTTTTCAGTTTCAGCTTCTCCGACGGAAATTTTGTGCTCAGTAACAAATTGATTACTTTTCAGTTTCAGTTTCTCCAGACGAATTTTTTTATTCAGTAACAAATTATAACTTTTTCAGTTTAAATTTCCCAGACAATAATTTTGTGCTCAGTAACAAATTAATTACTTTTCAATTTCAGTGTCTCAGACGGTAAATTTGTGCTCAGTAACAAAATGGTTACTTGTTTAATTACTTTTTAAGTGTCAATTTGTCTAGACGGTAATATTGTGCTCAGAACAAATAATTTATTCTTTTAATTTTCAATTTGTCTAGATGGTTATTTTGTGCTCAGTAACTAGTTAATTACTTGTTTAATTACTTTTTAAGTTTCAGTTTGTCTAGACGGTAATTTTGTATTCAGTAACAATTTAAAGTACTTTTAAGTTTCAATTTGTCAAGATGGTAATTTTGTGGTCTGTAACAAATTAACTATTTTTTTCAGTTTCAGTTTGTCAAGACTGTTAATTTTTGCTCAGTAACAAATTAATTACTTTTTCAGTTTCAGTTTCTCCAGACGGTAATTTTGTATTCAGTAATAAATCAATTACTTTTCAGTCACTTTCTCCAGACAACATCTCCACGCTCGGAAGAAATTCCATACACACAAAAGCCACAGATACAAATAGAAGATGGGAAGACTACAAAACGATCATGGCAAAAACCACAAGACTGTTCATGAACTAGCTTGGAAAATGAATTGGGGGGGGGGGGGGGAGTATAAAACTATTTTTCACTCTTGTTTAGGATAGTCTACAAAGTCTGCGCGTTACGCAAAATCAGTCTTTTTAGTGGAGCACGGAGAACTCAAGCTTTTAGGTGAGCTAACCACACTCCACTATGTTGTTGTACAGTCTGATCTTTGGTGGGGTTTGTGCATGCTGGTTGTGTTCATGTTTACATAAGCCAGTTGCTAACATGACTTACAGGACATTGTGTTTGGGGTTTGTTCAAGAGGGATTCACAGCGCACGGGACAGCTCCATATGCGCTCCACCCAAATCTGTCAGCAATTATCTGACAGACTTCCTGAGCCTGAGTTAAAAAAAAAAACCTATGCGCTGGAAAGGTCACGAAACAGGGAAAGGGAAGAAGGGACCTATAAAAACACTAAGCTGACACCACCAGAATTGATGGAAACATTAAGATGGGCAGTGAACAACCAGTCTTTTTGTGTGTGTGTTGTGTTTTTGCCAGG
>JAPXFY010000027.1:47448356-47458356 GCA_030674185.1 Monoplex corrugatus
CGATCAAAGCCCTCATATGGCTCTATGCAGTCGGCTGGGCTTTAACCAAAAATAACAATAACAACAAAAATAACAAAAATCACCCTTTGATGATGATAGTGCCCATACTTCTTGACTGCATTGACTAAGTAGTTGTTGGTTTGATATACAGTTAGTGTTGGACAAGAAGGTTCACATGATTCTTTGGAGCTCATTGTGTGGAAGGTTGACAGCTCACTTAGGTGACTTTCTGTCATTCTTCAACATTCTGGGCCTAAAGAATATCGAGTTTTCTGCCAGAGAGATGTATCTCCCTTCATTATTCCTTTTGAGGTGCACTGATCTAGCAGTTGACCCCTCGATGTACAACACCCACTAAATGACGACAGAGGTTTTCACGGTTCCGATTCGTTTCGCTCATGTCCGTGAAAAAATAAGATATACATAATTATTCATCATATCATCATGTGCCGTGACGCATGATGCTGGCGGTCATGGCCCTCCATATGTATCTATCCCTTGTTGCCGCAAGCACATCTTCCATCCTGTCTGTCATCAGCCACCCTGAGAGAGAGAGAGAGAGGCAGAGACGGAGAGACAGAGACAGAGAGAGGGAGAGAGAGATGGATAGATAGAGAGAGTGAACGAGAATGAGAAAGAGAGACAGGGAGAGAGAAGAGAGAGAGACAGAGAGAGAATAAGAGACAGAGACACACAAAGAGAGAGAGACAGAGACACAGACAGAGAGGGAGAGTAGAGAGAGAGACAGAGAGAGAGAGATAGGCAGACAGAGACAGAGAGAAAGGTATGATTATAATTTACAGCTCGTCTCACAATGCTGAGTTCAGAGTGGAGTAAGACGCTAAACACAACAGCTTCTCTTGGGCCAGCATTGCAAGAGTGAAGCCCATCCCGTCCCATCTGTCACTGCCTTGCCCCCCATCCCCCCTCCAACCCAGGGTCAGGCACTCTTTCATAGCTGGTTAAAATGGAGACCTAGACACCCACTTTTAACAGTTTCAGTTTCAGTTTCTCAAGATGACGTCTCCGTGCTCAGAATGAATTCCACACACACTAACATCACAGGTGCCATGTGTATGGTGATCATGGCACAAGCCTTAACCCTTTGGCTCCTTCACCCTTTCCACCAACTGCAAAAGCTTAACCCTTTGACTCCCTCACCCTCTCCAGCAGATTCCTACAGATAACCTCCTTACTCCCTCACCCTATCCAACAGATTTCTATAGATAACATTTTCGGTCCCTCGCCTTATCCAACTCTGAGAAAGACTTATTGCAAAAGAACTGAGGTAGCAGATATGTGATTTTATCGGAGACTACTACGTGTCAAGTGGACAGACAGAAGAATTTATGAAAGTGTCCTGGAAGAACTTGATACCACCAGAAAACTACTAGCAGACATCAACAAGCGAAGACTAAAATACACTGTCCATGTGTCACGCAGCAGGAACATGGACCTCATGGCAACCATATTTCAGGGAAAAACAGTGGCAGAAAGGAAGAAATGCAGACCTCTAATCTCATACATCGAGAACATAACCAACACCAGTGGCCTTAATATTAAAAAAAATTGTCCACAAAAGTCAAGACAGAGGGAGATGGTGGTGATAAAGTGTGCAGCGGCCAACACCGAACCCGGTGACGCCGACGGTGAGACAGGTGAGACCCTATCCAATAGATTTTGCTACAGATAATCTTTTCATTCCCTCACTCCGTCCAACAGATTCCTACAGGTAACCTTTTCATTCCCTCACTCTATCCAATAGATACCTACAGATAACCTTTTCATTCCCTCACTCTATCCAATAGATACCTACAGATGACCTTTTCAATCCCTCACTCTATCCAATAGATACCTACAGGTAACCTTTTCATTCCCTCACTCTATCCAATAGATACCAACAGATAACCTTTTCATTCCCTCACTCTATCCAATAGATACCTACAGATAACCTTTTCAATCCCTCACTCTGTCCAATAGATACCTACAGATAACCTTTTCATTCCCTCACTCTATCCAATAGATACCTACAGGTAACCTTTTCATTCCCTCACTCTATCCAATAGATACCTACAGATAACCTTTTCATTCCCTCACTCTATCCAACAGATACCTACAGATAACCTTTTCAATCCCTCACTCTATCCAATAGATACCTACAGATAACCTTTTCATTCCCTCACTCTATCCCATACAATACATGTATAAACCTACAGGTAACCTTTTCAATCCCTCACACTATCCAATAGATACCTACAGATAACCTTTTCAATCCCTCACTCTATCCAATAGATACCTACAGATGACCTTTTCAATCCCTCACTCTATCCAATAGATACCTACAGATGACCTTTTCAATCCCTCACTCTATCCAATAGATACCTACAGATAACCTTTTCAATCCCTCACTCTATCCAATAGATACCTACAGATAACCTTTTCAATCCCTCACACTATCCAATAGATACCTACAGATAACCTTTTCAATCCCTCACTCTATCCAATAGATACCTACAGGTAACCTTTTCATTCCCTCACTCCGTCCCCAGATTCCTACAGATAACCTTTTCATTCCCTCACTCTGTCCAATAGATACCTACAGGTAACCTTTTCAATCCCTCACTCTATCCAATAGATACCTACAGATAATCTTTTCATTCCCTCACTCCGTCCCCAGATTCCTACAGATAACCTTTTCATTCCCTCACTCTGTCCAATAGATACCTACAGATAACCTTTTCAATCCCTCACTCTATCCAATAGATACCTACAGATAACCTTTTCATTCCCTCACTCTGTCCAATAGATACCTACAGGTAACCTTTTCAATCCCTCACTCTATCCAATAGATACCTACAGGTAACCTTTTCATTCCCTCACTCTATCCAATAGATACCTACAGGTAACCTTTTCAATCCCTCACACTATCCAATAGATACCTACAGGTAATCTTTTCATTCCCTCACTCTATCCAATAGATACCTACAGGTAACCTTTTCATTCCCTCACTCTATCCAATAGATACCTACAGATAACCTTTTCATTCCCTCACTCTGTCCAATAGATACCTACAGATAACCTTTTCAATCCCTCACTCTATCCAATAGATACCTACAGATAACCTTTTCAATCCCTCACTCTATCCAATAGATACCTACAGGTAATCTTTTCAATCCCTCACCCTATCCAATAGATACCTACAGATAACCTTTTCAATCCCTCACCCTATCCAATAGATACCTACAGGTAACCTTTTCAATCTCTCACTCTGTCCAATAGATACCTACAGATAACCTTTTCAATCCCTCACTCTATCCAATAGATACCTACAGGTAACCTTTTCGACCCTCATCTTATCCTACAGATTCCTACAGGTAACCTTTTCAATCCCTCACCCTATCCAATAGATACCTACAGGTAACCTTTTCAATCCCTCACTCTGTCCAATAGATACCTACAGATAACCTTTTCAATCCCTCCCTCTATCCAATAGATACCTACAGGTAACCTTTTCAATCCCTCACGCTATCCAACAGATTCCTACAGGTAACCTTTTCAATCCCTCACTCTATCCAATAGATACCTACAGGTAACCTTTTCGACCCCTCAACTTATCCTACAGATTCCTACAGGTAACCTTTTCATTCCCTCACCCTATCCAACAGATTCATACACATAACTTTTTCATTCCCTCACCCCATCCAACAAGATTCTCGGAAACGAATTCCGCATGCACTAACGTGACAGGTGCCATATGTATGGTGATAACGGCACAAGCCATAAAAGCCTGCACATAAACCCATGAACTGGCCAGGTAACGTTTTAACAGCCAGACTTGAACACTGACACACCTTGGTCAAGTGGGTAAGACGTCAGAATTCCAATCGGAAGGTCTTCTTCCGTGGGGATGCCGGGGGCCCTTTCCGTATAAACAGTATCCCCACCTTTTGGAAGATCTGTGCTTGAAATGTCCTCGTTTCTGTCACTTTCTCTTGTTTCTGCCTTGTTCCTTTGCTTTCTGTCATTTCTTCCTATCATTTTCTGCCTTGCTGGTCCATTCACCTGTATGTGTTCGATAAAGTCTTACGTACTTTCTCTTAGGATTGAAATTAGGTACATATATTCAGTGCATTTTTGACTCTAGGGATATGATATGCAAAAGCAGTTTCAGGTAATTTAGGCCCGTTTTTATATATGTTTTAGTGTCCTTAGTTATGTTTACATTTGTACTCGGGTATGTTTTTGAATCCCCTCTGCGATAAATTGGATGGTCAACGTCGGGGGCATCTCCTTAGATTCATGTGCTCGAATGCATTGATATGTGTATTTAATCTTCTTATCTTTTTTACCTCGTTGAAGTAATATGGTTTAAAACAGGCTACAGCCCTGATATGGCTCTACGCAGTCAGGTGGGCTTTATTAAACAAAAATAACAGTAAATAACCGTTCATTCGTTCGTTCGTTCGTTTGTTTGTTTTTGTTTGTTTGTTTGTTTGTTTGTTTGTTTGTTTGTTTGTTTGTTTTGAGGACAGGTCCAATGTCCAGACATAACTCAACAGTCCGAGGCATTGCAGAGTTTTTTGGAATTTTTTCAAGAGGACTACTCCACATGCGCTCCACCCAAATCAACCAGCATTTATCTGGTAGACTCCCTGAGCCTACGCAAAACCCTATACGCTGGCAAGGTCTTGAAATAGTGATGAGGGGAATGGAGGTGAGAGACTTACACAACACTAAGCTGACACCACTAGAATGATGGAAACATTAAGATGGGCAGTGAACAGCAAGTTTTTTTTTACTGTTGCAGGCTGGAATTGAACTCAAAAGATATCACATCTTGAATCCAAGGCCCTTATATCATAAAAATGAATAAATACAACAAAACAACAAAATAAAAATTAAAATAGAACTGAAATAAAATGAAAGAAAATATGAATAAAATAAAACTGGAATTTCGATGTACACATACCGATCATTTCACTTGAGCTTTTACCAATTTCTAAAGCATCGCCGAATTCACACGTGACAAGATTTTACTCTTGGCCGGAGCAGGCGTTTGTCTGTCGAGTCTTCTGACTGCGTTTGTGTGAAGCGGACACTGACAAATTCTGAGACTTTCCTTCTTTAGTCTTTATGTCCGACACACACCACACAGTTGCCAGAAAGTGGCTCTGTAGCGAGAGCTCTGCTTCATATAAATCAGGAAATTGATGGAGGAGTTCACGGCTTCCATCAGGCGGGACACAGCCGTGCACACCTTGAACACGTTGCACAGGTGCCCAGAGATCAGGAACCCCGGCAAAAATTGGAACGCGATGATACGCGTCATCGCCGGCGTCATACACATGACGTAAACGCAGCAAACCGTCACCAACATCCGTGTCACGGCGGTTTCCCGCCTCTCCGCTGACGTCATGTTGGAGGCGCTCCGGTGGCGCCAGACACTGGCGACTTTGAGGCGGAAGGCCGTGACGGCAGTGCAGAGGATGACCACGGCGAGAGACAGGATGGGCGTGACGATGGAGAGATGGTCGATGTAGATGATGTCGATGATGGTGCGATGACGGATGTAGAAGGGGCTTAGGCGAGAGATGAAGGTGGAGGCGTTGGTCGCAGGATCTTTAACCTCCACAGTCTGGTATTTCAGGCTGAGCGCTGCGGTCTTCACCACCACGGTGTACACACCCACCACCACTATCACCACACCCATGGACCTGCATATTTATCATTTTTTTTCTTCAGTTTGATCAGGAGGGTCTCACAGCTCTCGGGGTAATTTGTATGCTTACACACTACTCATAATGCCATTGGCAAGTAGAACAGCAACGAAGGTTCTTCGCTTCTGTCTGTTGTGGGCCCGCCTTTGACTCCTGCATCCTGTCCACCCACTGCAAAAACTTAACCCTCTGACTCCTTATCCTACCCACCAACACTGACTTCCTGCTGGAAGCTGGTGGATAAGGTGAGGGAGTCAAAAGGTTAAGTTTTGTGGGTTTGCTAGGATGGTTTACAATGCACGATGCTGGTGGACACATGGTGCAGGAGTCAAAGGGTTAAGGTCTCTTTCCATAGTTCGTCTCCAGGTGTTGTTTGGTCTTCCTCTCTCTCACGTCTTCCTTCTGGTGTCCAGTGAAGGGCAGTCCGGGTGATGTCCTGCTGCCTTCCTTCTGGTGTCCGCTGAAGGGCAGTCTGGGTGATGTTGTCCTGCTGCCTTCCTTCTGATGTCCGCTGAAGGGCAGTCTGGGTGATGTTGTCCTGCTGTCTTCGGATGATGTGTCCAATCCATCTTTACAGTCTTTCATGATGGTAGTGCCCATACTGTCTTGACTGCATTCAGCAAGTAGTTGTTGGTTGGAGATGATGATGGGTCAGACGATACTATGATGAATCTATGGAAGGCCTTTGTATGAAAAGTTGCCAGCTTGGTAAGGTCATTTTCTGTCATCTTCCAGTATTCTGAGCTGTGAAGTATGGTGGAGAAAACACAGCTTTGGTACACACAGTCTTAGTTTGATATTGGTGCTGAACTGTGGAGAGAGACCTTGACACGTAGTTCATCATTGAGAAGGTGTTTCTGGCATTAATGAGACGGCATAGATACACACTTACGTGCACGCACATACACCCATCCAACCTCCCACCCATCCACTCACAGAGAAACTCGCACACACATAACGTTCACACACATTCACACACACACACACAGACACAGACACACACACACACACACACACACACACACACACACACACACACACACACATACACACACACACACACACACACACACACACACACACACACACATATACACATACACACACTTGCTCTGTCTGTCTGTCTTTCTTTTTCTCTCTATCAGTCTGTCTCTATATATATCTCTCTATCTCTATCTATCTATCTATCTATCTATCTATTTATCTATCTATCTATCTATCTATCTATTTATCTGTCTATCTATCTATCTATCTATCTATCTATTTATCTATCTATCTATCCTCTCTCCCCTCTCTCTCTCTCTCTCTCTCACACACACACTCACAAACACACACACACATACTCTCTCTCTCTTTCTCTCACACTCACACACACACACATCACACACACACATACACACATACACACACACTCACATATACATATATATATATGTATATATATATATATACATATACATTATATATATATATCATATATATATATATATACATATATACACTCACACACACACATACCATCACCACCACCACACCACCACCACACCAGAGTACAAAACACCACACCACACCACACGTACTTAGTCCTGAAGAACTTGGCAGCTTTGAGAGGACTCAGGACGCAGAGACACCTCTCCGTGGCCAGCAGTGCCGTCACCACGTTAGAGGTGATCAGAAAACCCAGGTGGGGGCCCAGTACCGTGCTGTTGTACCGTTGCTGCCAGAAGCTACCAGCTGATGTGTCCACCAGACTGACCAGGGCGTAAGACTTTCCACACATGAGGAACAGGAGATACCCCGTATCAGCCGTGGCCAGGCTGTCAGCATCAAACAGAGGATGATGATGTATGAGAATCCAACACAGAGATTAATTAACGGAAATCTCACAGAGGGTAATGAACGGGAATCACATAGAGGGTGATGAACGGGAATCCTATAGAGGGTGATGAACGGGAATCCTACAGGGGGTGATGAACGGGAATCCTACAGGGGGTGATGAACGGGAATCCTACAGAGGGAGATGAACGGGAATCTCATTGAAGATGATAAATGGGAACCTAGCAAAGGCAATGTTTGGGAATTCCACTCAGGGGGTGGTGAACGGGAACGGCATAGAAGGTGATGAACAGGATTCCTACAGAGGGTGATGAACGGGAATCCCATCGATGATGAATGGGAATCCTGCAGAAGATAGTGTTTGGGAACTGCACTGAGGGTGATGAAGTAGAATCTCACAGTGGTTGATGAACGGGAATCCCACAGAGAATAATGAATATGAATCGCACAGAAGGCGATAAAAGGGAATCCTACAGAGGGTGTTGAATGGGAATCCTACAGAGGGTCATGAATATGAATCTCAGAAAAGTTGATGGATATGAATCTCATGGAGGGTGATGAATATGAATCTCACAGAGGGTGATGAACGGGAATCCTACAGAGGGTGATGAATGGGAATCTACAGAGGGTGATGAACGGGAATTCTACAGAAGGCGATGAGCGGGAATCCCACTGTGATGCACGGGAATCCCACACAGAGTGATGAACAGGAATCCCAACAGAGTGGTGAATGGGAACCCTTACAGAGGGTGATGAATATGAATCCCACAGAGAATGATGAATGGGAACCCCACACAGAATGATGAATGGGAACCCCACACAGAATGATGAATGGGAACCCCAACAGAATGATGAAAGGGAATCCCACAGAGTGTGATGAAAGGGAATCCCACATATTGTGATGAATGGGAATCCCACAGAGAGCGATAAAAAGGAATCCCAGACAGAGTGATGAACGGGAACCCACAGAGTGTGACATACGCGAATCCCACACAGTGATGAACGGGAATCCCCACGGACAATGATAAACGGGAATCCCCACAGATGGTGATAAACGGGAATCCCCACAGAGGGTGATGAACGGGAATCCCCACAGAGGGTGATGAACGGGAATCGCCTCATGGGGTAATGAACGGGAATCCCCATAGTGATGAATCTGAATCCCACAGAAGGTGATGAACGTGAGGTGCAGGTAACAATGGTATCAGGAAAGATACAAGTGACAGGATCGTTCTTACAGCAAAAGTTAACAAAACAAAACAAAACAAAAAGATAAAATATTCGAGTAAGAAGCGGAATGTGATATTATTTTTTAGATATAGGACGTAACACATGAGTGGGCATTCGAATATACATGTGTATTCACTAAAATGTATTTATGATTAAATGTTTTTTTTCTTCTTGTGCTTCTACTTCTTCTTCTTCTTCTTCTTCTTCTTCTCTTCTTCTCTTCTTCTTCTTCTTCTTCTTCTTCTTCTTCTTCTTCTTCTTCTTCTTCTTCTTCTTCTTCTTCTTCTTCTTCTTCTTCTTCTTCTTCTCTCTCTCTCTCTTTTCTCTCTCTCACTCTTTCTCTCTCACCTTCACCCTGTCTGTCTCTTCCTCTCTCTCTCTTTCTGTTTCTAGTCATTCACAAACACACTCACATACAGACACATACACACATGCGCACGCACGCGCCCACACACACATACACGTACAAACACACACACACACACACACACACACACACACACACACACACACACAAACAAACAAACAAACAAACAAACAAAACTGGGTAAAACAGTGCATTCCTACACTTTCTGGGAACACAGGTTCCGATATATTTCACTCGACATCATTAAGATACGAATTTTTTGTCAGCCTGTCATAAAGTCCTATAGCTACTTCTATTTAGATATTTAATTGCTTGCGTTTTAAAATGTTCTTTGTTATGTTGTTCAGCCTGTTTGTTGTTTAAATAGTTCATTATGGTCATTAGCTTCATTTTTAGTTGTTGTTTTTCTTTTCTTTTTTTTTTCTTCTCCTCATCAAAGCAGTTGACTTTTGCTTCCATTTTTTTTCTCTTGACTTTCTTCATCATTCCCCACTCCCCATCTCACCCTACCACCCACCCCATTTTTCCTTTTTTTTTCTTGGGATAAAATCCCCTAAGTGAATAGACATTACACAAATGACCCCTCCACCCCCCCACACACACAAACATGCACACACACACATACGCACACACGCACGTGCACACAACCCACACCACAGACACTCACATGCACACACCACATGCACACACACACACACACACACACCACTCATCATCTCTCTTTTCTCTCTCTCTCTCTCTCTCTCCTTCAGATAAAAAAAGAACAAAAGAAAAAAAAACTTGGTGTCTGTTACCTGAACAAACACAGGTGAATTCTGTCAGACAGCTTCTGACGAGCAAAGACCACCAT
>JAPXFY010000027.1:47460856-47463356 GCA_030674185.1 Monoplex corrugatus
GGTCGAGCAGAAGCAGAAAGAAAGTCATCATCTGTGTTGGCATCGCTCAGCACACTGATGAAGGCGTCGTCTGTTAGACGATTGTGTACGTGCACGTACACACGCATGCATAAAATAAGAGCACATGAATGCACGCATATGCACATGTACACAAGCACAACTACCGCCACCAGCGCCACCAGATCTGAAAGGAAAACAGGTTTGCTTTTGTTCTCTTTTGTTTTCCTTTTTTTTTATTGTTGTTGTTATTTCTTGATTATCTTTTTGTGGAAAAGGAAGACAATAGTGGCATTGCAGGTTGGTCGATCATGCGAGATAATGTTTGTTGTTTGTGTTTGTATCATCGATCTGTGTCTAAGCTTGTTTCAGTGCTTGTACGACCGCTAACACGAGTTCCTGTGTCGGTTCTTGCCCGTGTGCATACCTCCACGCGTGCGTTCATGCCTATCTGTATGTTTGTTTGTCTGTCTGTGTTGGTGTATACATATTCGTTCATATAAGAAGATTTTTTTTTCATGTGATACCCGTACAATATTGTTGTTGTTTTCTTTTCCTGTTCTTTGTCATACCATGCTTATATCGTTGATTTAACAGCTGTATTAGACTTTTTCTGTTCTTTGTCATACCATCTTATATCGTTGATTTAACAGCTGTATTAGACTTTTCCTGTTCTTTGTCATACCATGCTTATATCGTTGATTTTAACAGCTGTATTAGACTTTTTCTGTTCTTTGTCATACCATGCTTATATCGTTGATTTAACAGCTGTATTAGACTTTTCCCGTTCTTTGTCATACCATGCTTATATCGTTGATTTAACAGCTGTATTAGACTTTTTCTGTTCTTTGTCATACCATACTTATATCGTTGATTTAACAGCTGTATTAGACTTTTCCTGTTCTTTGTCATACCATGTTTATATCGTTGATTTAACAGCTGTATTAGACTTTTCCTGTTCTTTGTCATACCATACTTATATCGTTGATTTAACAGCTGTATTAGACTTTTTCTGTTCTTTGTCATACCATGTTTATATCGTTGATTTAACAGCTGTATTAGACTTTTTCTGTTCTTTGTCATACCATGTTTATATCGTGATTAACCTGTATTTGTTTGTCTGTCTTGTTGTGTCATTTCATTACAGTTTTTTTTCTATGTGATTACCCTACTGTTATTGACTTTTCCTGTTCTTTGTCATACCATGTTTATATCGTTGATTTAACAGCTGTATTAGACTTTTTCTGTTCTTTGTCATACCATGCTTATATCGTTGATTTAACAGCTGTATTAGACTTTTTCTGTTCTTTGTCATACCATGTTTATATCGTTGATTTAACAGCTGTATTAGACTTTTTCTGTTCTTTGTCATACCATGCTTATATCGTTGATTTAACAGCTGTATTAGACTTTTTCTGTTCTTTGTCATACCATGCTATATCGTTGATTTAACAGCTGTATTAGACTTTTTCTGTTCTTTGTCATACCATGCTTATATCGTTGATTTAACAGCTGTATTAGACTTTTTCTGTTCTTTGTCATACCATGCTTATATCGTTGATTTAACAGCTGTATTAGACTTTTTCTGTTCTTTGTCATACCATGCTTATATCGTTGATTTAACAGCTGTATTAGACTTTTTCTGTTCTTTGTCATACCATGTTATATCGTTGATTTAACAGCTGTATTAGACTTTTTCTGTTCTTTGTCATACCATGCTTATATCGTTGATTTAACAGCTGTATTAGACTTTTTCTGTTCTTTGTCATACCATCTTATATCGTTGATTTAACAGCTGTATTAGACTTTTCCTGTTCTTTGTCATACCATGCTTATATCGTTGATTTAACAGCTGTATTAGACTTTTCTGTTCTTTGTCATACCATCTTATATCGTTGATTTAACAGCTGTATTAGACTTTTCTGTTCTTTGTCATACCATGTTTATATCGTTGATTTAACAGCTGTATTAGACTTTTCTGTTCTTTGTCATACCATGTTTATATCGTTGATTTAACAGCTGTATTAGACTTTTTCTGTTCTTTGTCATACCATGCTTATATCGTTGATTTAACAGCTGTATTAGACTTTTTCTGTTCTTTGTCATACCATGCTTATATCGTTGATTTAACAGCTGTATTAGACTTTTCTGTTCTTTGTCATACCATGTTTATATCGTTGATTTAACAGCTGTATTAGACTTTTTCTGTTCTTTGTCATACCATGCTTATATCGTTGATTTAACAGCTGTATTAGACTTTTTCTGTTCTTTGTCATACCATGCTTATATCGTTGATTTAACAGCTGTATTAATGACATTTATATCTGATACCTGTAAAGTTTTCAACATACTTTATGTGTTAGCTATTGCTTTTCTGTTGATGATTAGCTACTTTATATTGAAAGCTTTTAATTTGTATGAAATGACTGACGTTTGGGATGAATATGTATGATGATGAATGATAAATAATAAAACAATATTATTAATATTAACACAAACAATA
>JAPXFY010000027.1:47468356-47475856 GCA_030674185.1 Monoplex corrugatus
CCCCCCATCCCCCCTCCAACCCTACTAAACAGGGTCAGGCACTCTTTCATAGCTGGTTAAAATGGAGACCTAGACACCCACTTTTAACAGTTTCAGTTTCAGTTTCTCAAGATGACGTCTCCGTGCTCGGAATGAATTCCACACACACTAACATCACAGGTGCCATGTGTATGGTGATCATGGCACAAGCCTTAACCCTTTGGCTCCTTCACCCTTTCCACCAACTGCAAAAGCTTAACCCTTTGACTCCCTCACCCTCTCCAGCAGATTCCTACAGATAACCTCCTTACTCCCTCACCCTATCCAACAGATTTCTATAGATAACATTTTCGGTCCCTCGCCTTATCCAACTCTGAGAAAGACTTATTGCAAAAGAACTGAGGTAGCAGATATGTGGTTTTTATCGGAGACTACTAGGTGTCAAGTGGACAGACAGAAGAATTTATGAAAGTGTCCTGGAAGAACTTGATACCACCAGAAAACTATAGCAGACATCAACAAGCGAAGACTAAAATACACTGTCCATGTGTCACGCAGCAGGAACATGGACCTCATGGCAACCATATTTCAGGAAAAACAGTGGCAGAAAGGAAGAAATGCAGACCTCTAATCTCATACATCGAGAACATAACCAACACCAGTGGCCTTAATATTAAAAAAAATTGTCCACAAAAGTCAAGACAGACGGCGTGGAGGAGATGGTGGTGATAAAGTGTGCAGCGGCCAACACCGAACCCGGTGACGCCGACGGTGAGACAGGTGAGACCCTATCCAATAGATTTTGCTACAGATAATCTTTTCATTCCCTCACTCCGTCCAACAGATTCCTACAGGTAACCTTTTCAATCCCTCACTCTATCCAATATATACCTACAGATAACCTTTTCATTCCCTCACTCTATCCAATAGATACCTACAGATGACCTTTTCAATCCCTCACTCTATCCAATAGATACCTACAGGTAACCTTTTCATTCCCTCACTCTATCCAATAGATACCTACAGATAACCTTTTCATTCCCTCACTCTATCCAATAGATACCTACAGATAACCTTTTCAATCCCTCACTCTGTCCAATAGATACCTACAGATAACCTTTTCATTCCCTCACTCTATCCAATAGATACCTACAGGTAACCTTTTCATTCCCTCACTCTTTCCAATAGATACCTACAGATAACCTTTTCATTCCCTCACTCTATCCAACAGATACCTACAGATAACCTTTTCAATCCCTCACTCTATCCAATAGATACCTACAGATAACCTTTTCATTCCCCCTCCACTCTAATCCATACAATACATTTATAAACCTACAGGTAACCTTTTCAATCCCTCACTCTATCCAATAGATACCTACAGATACCTTTTCAATCCCTCACTCTATCCAATAGATACCTACAGATGACCTTTTCAATCCCTCACTCTATCCAATAGATACCTACAGATGACCTTTTCAATCCCTCACTCTATCCAATAGATACCTACAGATAACCTTTTCAATCCCTCACTCTATCCAATAGATACCTACAGATAACCTTTTCAATCCCTCACACTATCCAATAGATACCTACAGATAACCTTTTCAATCCCTCACTCTCTCCAATAGATACCTACAGTAACCTTTTCATTCCCTCACTATCCGTCCCCAATTCCTACAGATAACCTTTTCATTCCCTCACTCTGTCCATAGATACCTACAGTAACCTTTTCAATTTCCCTCACTCTATCCAATAGATACCTACAGATAACCTTTTCAATCCCTCACTCTATCCCAAATACCTACAGATAACCTTTTCATTCCCTCACTCTGTCCAATAGATACCTACAGATAACCTTTTCAATCCCTCACTCTATCCAATAGATACCTACAGATAACCTTTTCATTCCCTCACTCTATCCAATAGATACCTACAGGTAACCTTTTCAATCCCTCACTCTATCCAATAGATACCTACAGGTAACCTTATTCATTCCCCTCACTCTATCCAATAGATACCTACAGTAACCTTTTCATCCCTCACTCTATCCAATAGATACCTACAGTAACCTTTCATTCATTCCCCAATTTCACTCTATCCAATAGATACCTACAGGTAACCTTTTCATCCCTCACTCTATCCAATAGATACCTACAGATAACCTTTTCATTCCCTCACTCTTCCAATAGATACCTACAGATAACCTTTTCAATCCTCTCACTCTATCCAATAGATACCTACAGATAACCTTTTCAATCCCTCACTCTATCCAATAGATACCTACAGGTAATCTTTTCAATCCCTCACCCTATCCAATAGATACCTACAGATAACCTTTTCAATCCCTCACCCTATCCAATAGATACCTACAGGTAACCTTTTCAATCCTCACTCTGTCCAATAGATACCTACAGATAACCTTTTCAATCCCTCACTCTATCCAATAGATACCTACAGGTAACCTTTTCAATCCCTCACTCTATCCTACAGATTCCTACAGGTAACCTTTTCAATCCCTCACCCTATCCAATAGATACCTACAGGTAACCTTTTCAATCCCTCACTCTGTCCAATAGATACCTACAGATAACCTTTTCAATCCCTCCCTCTATCCAATAGATACCTACAGGTAACCTTTTCAATCCCTCACGCTATCCAACAGATTCCTACAGGTAACCTTTTCAATCCCTCACTCTATCCAATAGATACCTACAGGTAACCTTTTCGACCCCTCATCTTATCCTACAGATTCCTACAGGTAACCTTTTCATTCCCTCACCCTATCCAACAGATTCCTACACATAACTTTTTCATTCCCTCACCCCATCCAACAAGATTCTCGGAAACGAATTCCGCATGCACTAACGTGACAGGTGCCATATGTATGGTGACAACGGCACAAGCCATAAAAGCCTGCACATAAACCCATGAACTGGCCAGGTAACGTTTTAACAGCCAGACTTGAACACTGACACACCTTGGTCAAGTGGGTAAGACGTCAGAATTCCAATCGGAAGGTCTTCTTCCCGTGGGGATGCCGGGGGCCCTTTCCGTATAAACAGTATCCCCACCTTTTGGAAGATCTGTGCTTGAAATGTCCTCGTTTCTGTCACTTTCTCTTGTTTTCTGCCTTGTTCCTTTGCTTTCTGTCATTTCTTCCTATCATTTTTTGCCTTGCTGGTCCATTCACCTGTATGTGTTCGATAAAGTCTTACGTACTTTCTCTTAGGATTGATAATTGGGTACATATGTTCAGTGCATTTTTGGCTCTAGGGATATGCAAAAGCAGTTTCAGGTAATTTAGGCCCGTTTTTATATATGTTTTAGTGTCCTTAGTTATGTTTACATTTTGTACTCAGGTATGTTTTTGAATCCCTTCTGCGATAAATTGGATGGTCAACGTCGGGGGCATCTCCTTAGATTAGATTATGTGCTCGAATGCATTGATATGTGTATTTAATCTTGTTATCTTTTTTACCTCGTTGAAGTAATATGGTTTAAAAGAGATTATAGCCCTGATATGGCTCTTCGCAGTCAGGTGGGCTTTATTAAACAAAAATAACAGTAAATAACCGTTCATTCGTTCGTTCGTTCGTTTGTTTGTTTGTTTGTTTGTTTGTTTGTTTGTTTGTTTGTTTTGAGGACAGGTCCAATGTCCAAACATACCTCAACAGTCCGAGACATTGCAGAGTTTGGAGTTTTTTCAAGAGAACTACTCCACATGCGCTCCACCCATTTATCTGGCAGACTCCCTGAGCCTACGCAAAACCCTATATGCTGGCAAGGCCTTGAAATAGTGATGAGGGGAATGGAGGTGAGAGACTTACACAACACTAAGCTAACACCACTAGAATGATGGAAACATTAAGATGGGCAGTGAACAGGCAAGTTTTTTTTACTGTTGCAGGCTGGAATTGAACTCCAAAGATATCACATCTTGAATCCAAGGCCCTTATATCATAAAAATGAATAAATACAACAAAACAACAAAATAAAAATTAAATAGAAATGAAATAAAATGAAATAATATATAAATAAATAAAATTGAAATTTCGATGTACACATACCGATCATTTTCTTGAGCTTTTACCAATTTCTAAAGCAGCGCCGAATTCACATCTGACAAGATTCTACTATTTGGCCGGAGCCGGCGTTTGTCTGTCGAGTCTTCTGACTGCGTTTGTGTGAAGTGGACACTGACAAATTCTGAGATTTTCCTTCTTTAGTCTTTATGTCCGACACACACCCACACAGTTGCCAGAACGTGGCTCTGTAGCGAGAGCTCTGCTTCATATAAATCAGGAAATTGATGGAGGAGTTCACGGCCTCTGTCAGGCGGCACACAGCCGTGCACACCTTGAACACGTTGCACAGGTGCCCAGAGATCAGGAACCCCGGCAAATGTTGCAGCGCGATGATACGAGTTATCGCCGGCGTCATACACATGACGTAAACGCAGCAAACCGTCACCAACATCCGCGTCACGGCGGTTTCCCGCCTCTCCGCTGACGTCATGTTGGAGGCGCTCTGGTGACGCCAGGCACTGGCGACTTTGAGGCGGAAGGCTGTGACGGCGGTGCAGAGGACGACCACGGCGAGAGACAGGATGGGCGTGACGATGGAGAGATGGTCGCTGTAGATGATGTTGATGATGGTGCGATGACGGAGGTAGAAGGGGCTCAGGCGAGAGATGAAGGTGGAGGTGTTGGTCGCAGGATCTTTAACCTCCACAGTCTGGTATTTCAGGATCAGCGCGGCGGTCATCACCACCACGGTGTACACACCCACCACCACTATCACCACACCCATGGACCTGCATATTTATCATTTTTTTTCTTCAGTTTGATCAGGAGGGTCTCACAGCTCTCAGGGTAATTTGTATGCTTACACACTACTCATTATGCCATTGGCATGTAGAACAGCAACGAAGGTTCTTCGCTTCTGTCTGTTCTGGGCCAGCCTTTGTACAGTGCCCCAAGTTGATTTCAGAACCATAATTTAACCCTTTGACACCTGCAGCCTATCCACCGACAGCAAAAACTTAACCCTCTGACTCCTTATCCTACCGACTAACACTGACTTCCTGCTGGAAGCTGGTGGATAAGGTGAGAGAGTCAAAAGGTTAAGTTTTTGTGGGTTTGCTAGGATGGTTTACAATGCACGATGCTGGTGGACACATGGTACAGAAGTCAAAGGGTTAAGGTCTCTTTCCATGGTTCGTCTCCAGGTGTTGTTTGGTCTTCCTCTCTCACGTCTTCCTTCTGGTGTCCAGTGAAGGGCAGTCCGGGTGATGTTGTCCTGCTGTCTTCCTTCTGGTGTCCAGTGAAGGGCAGTCTGGGTGATGTTGTCCTGCTGTCTTCTTTCTGGTGTCCAGTGAAGGGCAGTCTGGGTGATGTTGTCCTGCTGTCTTCTTTTCTGGTGTCCAGTGAAGGGCAGTCTGGGTGATGTTGTCCTGCTGCCTTCCTTCTGGTGTCCACTGAAGGGCAGTCTGGGTGATGTTGTCCTGCTGTCTTCCTTCTGGTGTCCAAGAAGGGCAATCTGGGTGATGTTGTCCTGCTGTCTTCGGATGATGTGTCCAATCCATCTTTACAGTCTTTCATGATGGTAGTGCCCATACTGTCTTGACTGCATTCAGCAAGTAGTTGTTGGTTGGAGATGATGATGGGTCAGACGATACTATGATGAATCTATGGAAGGCCTTTGTATGAAAAGTTGCCAGCTTGGTAAGGTCACTTTCTGTCATCTTCCAGTATTCTGAGCTGTGAAGTATGGTGGAGAAAACACAGCTTTGGTACACACAGTCTTAGTTTGATATTGGTGATGAACTGTGGACAGAGACCTTGACACGTAGTTCATCATTGAGACGGTGTTTCTGGTTTTACTGAGACCTGCACAGATACACACTTACGTGCACGCACATACACCCATCCAACCTCCCACCCATCTACTCATAGAGAAACTCGCACACACATAACGTTCACACATATTCACACACACACACACACACACACACACACACACACACACACACACACACACACCACACACACACACACACACACACACACACCACACAACATACACACACACACATACACACATACACATACTCACACTTACTCTGTCTGTCTGTCTTTCTTTTTCTCTCTATCTGTCTGTCTTATATATCTCTCTATCTCTCTATCTCTCTATCAATCTATCTATCTATCTATCTATCTATCTATCTATCTATCTATCTATCTATCTATCTCTCCTCTCTCTCCTCTCTCTCTCTCTCACACACACACTCACAAACACACACACACATACTCTCTCTCTCTTTTCTCTCTCACTCACGCACACACACACACACATACACACACACACTCACATATACATATATATATGTATATATATATATATATATATACATATACATGTACATGTATATATCATATATATATATATATACATATATACATGTACTCTCACACACACACATACCATCACCACCACCACACCACCACCACACCAGAGTACAAAAACACCACACCACACCGCACGTACTTAGTCCTGAAGAACATGGCTGCCTTGAGAGGACTCAGGATGCAGAGACACCTCTCCGTGGCCAGCAGAGCCGTCACCACGTTAGAGGTGATCAGAAAACCCAGGTGGGGGCCCAGTACCGTGCCGTTGTACCGTTGCTGCCAGAAGCTACCAGCTGATGTGTCCACCAGACTGACCAGGGCGTAAGACTTTCCACACATGAGGAACAGGAGATACCCCGTATCAGCCGTGGCCAGGCTGTCAGCATCAAACAGAGGATGATGATGTATGAGAATCCAACACAGAGATTAATTAACGGAAATCTCACAGAGGGTGATGAACGGGAATCCTACAGAGGGTAATGAACGGGAATCCTACAGAGGGTAATGAACGGGAATCCTACAGAGGGTAATGAACGGGAATCCTACAGAGGGTAATGAACGGGAATCCTACAGAGGATGATGAACGGGAATCCTATAGAGGGTAATGAACGGGAATCCTATAGAGGGTAATGAACGGGAATCCTACAGAGGGTGATGAACGGGAATCCTACAGAGGGTGATGAACGGGAATCCTACAGAGGGTGATGAACGGGAATCCTACAGAGGGTGATGAACGGGAATCCTACAGAGGGTAATGAACGGATAAATGGGAACCCCGCAAAGGCAATGTTTGGGAATTCCACTCAGGGGGTGAAGAACGGGAACAGCATAGAAGGTGATGAACAGGAATCCTACAGAGGGTGATGAACGGGAATCCCATCGAAGATGAATGGGAATCCTGCAGAAGATAGTGTTTGGGAACTGCACTGAGGGTGATGAAGTAGAATCTCACAGTGGTTGATGAACGGGAATCCCACAGAGAATAATGAATATGAATCGCACAGAAGGCGATAAAAGGGAATCCTACAGAGGGTGTTGAATGGGAATCCTACAGAGGGTCAGGAATATGAATCTCAAAGAGGTTGATGAATATGAATCTCATGGAGGGTGA
>JAPXFY010000027.1:47478356-47498356 GCA_030674185.1 Monoplex corrugatus
TCGTTTGTACTGTCTTGGCAGTTTTCAATTTCACCTGACTCATCTGATACTTACTGTCAATCGTTTATGTTGTCTTGGCAGTTTCCAATTTTCACCTGACTCATACGATAATTAATGTCCATCAGTTATACTGCTTAGCTTTTTCAATTTTCATCTGACTCATTCGATTGGCAGAGTTCGTCGTTTATACTGTCTTGGCTGTTGTCAATTTTCACGTGACTCATTCGACGGTTTTTGACTATCATTTATACTGTCTTGGCTGTTTTCAATTTCACCTGACTCATTTGACGATTGGTGTCAATTGTTATGTTGTCTTGGCTGTTTTCAATTTTCACCTGACTCAATCGATGGTGAATGTCCATCGTTCATACTGTCTTGGCTGTTTTCAATTCTCACCTGATTAATTCAATCGTAGGTCTGTGTTGTTCGTTTCCTATTGCCTGTTTGCAGTTGCAGTTCCCACCCGATTCATTATATAATTAATGTCTGTTGGTAGTGATGTCTTGTGTTTGTGTACATGTATGTGTTGTGTGTGTGTTTGTGTATGTGTGTGTGTGTTTGTGTTGTGTGTGTATTGTGTGTTTGTGTGTGTGTGTGTGTGTGTGTGTGTGTGTGTGTGTGTGTGTGTGTGTGTGTGTGTGTGTGTGTGTGTGTGTGTTGTGTGTTTGTGTGTTTCCTTTCTAATTCACATGTAATTAAACTGATTAGTACTCATTGTTCATATTGCTTTGGTTGTTTTCAATTTTCATTTGATATGTTCAGGCATACATGCTGTATAATAAATAGTAATAATAAAAAATAATGATGATGGATGATGATGATGATGATGACGACGACGATGACGACGACGACGATGATGATGATGATGATAATGATGATAACAATAACAATCATATTAATAATGACAATAATGATGGATAACATAACAATATTAAATGACAATAATGATGAGAAGATGACGAAGATGAGAAGTAGAAGAAGAAGACGAAGATGATAGAGAAGAAGATGATGATGATGACGATGACGACGATGACGACGACAACGACGACGATGATGACGATGACGAAGACGATGCTGCTGCTGCTGCTGCTGCTGCTGCTGATGTCAACAACAGTAGTCAAGTGGATGAACGTCGAATTTCAATTTTTAGGTCCTGTGTTTGGTCCTCCTGAGATACCTCTGCCTGGTAGATGTATGATTGAGATTTTTCCACTTATATATCATTATTATGTTGTTTATTATTATTATTATTATTATTATTATTTATACATTGTTATTATTATTATTTTATGATGTTATTATTATGATATTATATTATTATTATCGTTATTGAGTGCGATGATCCTAAAAGAAAAATTTTTTTGCACAGACCCAGATAGTCTGTGCCAGATGATTGCCAACAGATCTGGAGTGGAGCCCATAAGGAATTGTCTGGGTGCGATTGTCCCTCTGGAACAAAGTCTATAACCCCTATACCAGTCACTGTGGTAAAGTGGTTAACGCAACAGACATCTGACTGGAAGGTTGTCTGTATCTCTTGGGCCTGGTTGACACCAGGATATATTGTGATGGTAAGCGTAGAGTACAGCCCTGTCATGCAGTCTCAATCCTAGATGGAACTCCATAGCATCATGATTATCACCCTCATCGACATCATCATCATCGCATTGTAAAAGCTGTGCCAGCTTCTGTGGCCATTAAGGTGCCGCAGAAAATGGGACGGAAAAAAAAAGGTGAGCACAAAGGTAACCTCCCTGGGTGCGATGATTCTAAAAAAAAATTAAAAAAAAAAAAGTCTATAACTCCAAACTCTTTCCAAACTTTACAGGAGTTTGTCTGTCCTCACAGGTCGAGCAGAAGCAGAAAGAAAGTCATCATCTGTGTTGGCATCGCTCAGCACACTGATGAAGGCGTCGTCTGTTAGACGATTGTGTACGTGCACGTACACACGCATGCATAAAATAAGAGCACATGAATGCACGCATATGCACATGTACACAAGCACAACTACCGCCACCAGCGCCACCAGATCTGAAAGGAAAACAGGTTTGTTTTGTTCTCTTTTGTTTTCCTTTTTTTTTTTTATTGTTGTTGTTATTTCTTGATTATCTTTTTGTGGAAAAGGAAGACAATAGTGGCATTGCAGGTTGGTCGATCATGCGAGATAATGTTTGTTTGTTTGTGTTTGTATCATCGATCTGTGTGTAAGCTTGTTTCAGTGCTTGTACGACCGCTAACACGAGTTCCTGTGTCGGTTCTTGCCCGTGTGCATACCTCCACGCGTGCGTTCATGCATATCTGTATGTTTGTTTGTCTGTCTGTGTTGGTGTATACATATTCGTTCATATAAGAAGATTTTTTTTTCTCATGTGATACCCGTACAATATTGTTGTTGTTTTCTTTTCCTGTTCTTTGTCATACCATGCTTATATCGTTGATTTAACAGCTGTATTAGACTTTTTCTGTTCTTTGTCATACCATGTTTATATCGTTGATTTAACAGCTGTATTAGACTTTTTCTGTTCTTTGTCATACCATACTTATATCGTTGATTTAACAGCTGTATTAGACTTTTCCTGTTCTTTGTCATACCATACTTATATCGTTGATTTAACAGCTGTATTAGACTTTTTCTGTTCTTTGTCATACCATACTTATATCGTTGATTTAACAGCTGTATTAGACTTTTCCTGTTCTTTGTCATACCATGCTTATATCGTTGATTTAACAGCTGTATTAGACTTTTCCTGTTCTTTGTCATACCATGTTTATATCGTTGATTTAACAGCTGTATTAGACTTTTCTGTTCTTTGTCATACCATCTTATATCGTTGATTTAACAGCTGTATTAGACTTTTCCTGTTCTTTGTCATACCATACTTATATCGTTGATTTAACAGCTGTATTAGACTTTTCCTGTTCTTTGTCATACCATACTTATATCGTTGAGTTAACAGCTGTATTAGACTTTTTCTGTTCTTTGTCATACCATGCTTATATCGTTGATTTAACAGCTGTATTAGTTTTTTTCTGTATGTAAATGCTAAATACTTGTAGCTTGCTTACTTCGTGGATGTTTGCACTATATGAATCTTTTTAATGATGATGACGATGTTGATGATGATGATGCATAATAAACAATATTATTTATATTAACACAAAGCATAACAAAATGATGATGATGATAATACTAACGATGATTACGATAAATGATGATTAATAGTGATAATAAAATATCATCATTATCGATATCATCATTGTTATTTGTTTGATATGATTGATTTGATTTTACTTAATTTCTTTTCATTTATTTTATTTCAAACTTGTTTTTTTTTAACAGACTGTTATTGTTCCATCTCTCTCTTACCCCATGTTTCTGATCGTGTTAGCCTCTAGTCTTTTTTCAATATCTATTTAAAAACAAAACAAAACAAAACAAAACAAAACAAAAAATGGCATTTCACAGATGGTATTTTTGTGCTCAGTAACACATTGATTACTTTTTGAGTTTCAGTTTGTCGAGACGGTGATTTTGTGCTCAGTAACAAATTAATTGCTTTTTTTAAGTTTCAATTTCTCTAGACGGTAATTTTGTTCTCAGTGAAAAAAAAAACTTACGTTTTTCAGTTTCAGATTCTCCAGACGGTGATTTTGTGCTCAGTAACAAATTGATTACTTTTTGAGTTCCAGTATGTGGTAACAGTCATTTTGTGCAAAGTAACAAATTAATTACTTTTTGAATTTCAGTTTGTCAGACGGTGATTTTGTGCTCAGTAACAAATTAATTGCTTTTCAGTTTCAGCTTCTCCGGACGGAAATTTTGTGCTCAGTAACAAATTGATTACTTTTTCAGTTTCAGTTTCTGCAGACGGTAATTTTTTTATTCAGTAACAAATTAATAACTTTTTCAGTTTAATTTCTCCAGACAATAATTTTGTCTCAGTAACAAATTAATTACTTTTTCAATTTCAGTGTCTCCAGACGTAAATTTGTGCTCAGTAACAAAATGGTTCTTGTTTAATTACTTTTTAAGTGTCAATTTGTCTAGACGGTAATATTGTGCTCAGTAAAATAATTTATTTTAATTTTCAATTTGTCTAGACGGTTATTTTGTGCTCTAGTAACGTTTTTTAAATTTGTCTAGACGTATTTGTTCAGTAAAAATTTTAATTACTTTTTAAGTTTCATTTGTCTAGACGGTAATTTTGTATTCAGTAACAATTTAAAGTACTTTTTAAGTTTCAATTTGTCAAGATGGTAATTTTTGTGGTCTGTAACAAATTAACTATTTTTTTCAGTTTCAGTTTGTCAAGACTGTAAATTTTTGCTCAGTAACAAATTAATTACTTTTTCAGTTTCAGTTTCTCCAGACGGTAATTTTGTATTCAGTAATAAATCAATTACTTTTCAGTCACTTTCTCCAGACAACATCTCCACGCTCGGAAGAAATTCCATACACACAAAAGCCACAGATACAAAGAGAAGATGGGGAAGATACAAAACGATCATGGCAAAAAACACAAGACTGTTCATGAACTAGCTTGGAAAATGAATTGGGGGTGGGGGGTGGGGGGGGGAGTATAAAACTATTTTTCACTCTTGTTTAGCGATAGTCTACAAAGTCTGCGGTTACGCCAAATCAGTCTTTTTAGTGGAGCACGGAGAACTCAAGCTTTTAGGTGAGCTGACCACACTCCACTATGTTGTTGTACAGTCTGTATCTTTGGTGGGGTTTGTGCATGCTGGTTGTGTTCATGTTTACATAAGCCAGTTGCTAACATGACTTACAGGACATTGTGTTTGGGGTTTGTTCAAGAGGGATTCACAGCGCACGGGACAGCTCCATATGCGCTCCACCCAAATCTGTCAGCAATTATCTGACAGACTTCCTGAGCCTGAGTTAAAAAAAAAAACCTATGCGCTGGAAAGGTCACGAAACAGGGAAAGGGAAGAAGTAACACTAAGCTGACACCACCAGAATTGATGGAAACATTAAGATGGGCAGTGAACAACCAGTCTTTTGTGTGTGTGTGTGTGTGTGTGTGTGTGTGTCGCAGTGTGGAATTGAACTCATGATAATCAGTAGGCCTACATATTGTGTGCACACACCTAAAAGAGCTGGATGACTTTGATAGAGCCAAACACACCATGCACATCACCACCAATTTTACAACTAACACACTGATTGGTATTCTCAGGGCTTATTTCCCCTTAAAATGAGTTGGTCTGAAATGTTCATATATTTATAGAGATGATGAAAGACGATATACAGCTGGTCATTAAATTATATTGAATAGGTAGTGCATGCACGATCAAGTGTTTCCTCCTTCCCTTCTTCTTCTTTCTACTTTTTCTTCTTCTTCTGTTTCTTCTTCTTTGTTTGTTTGTTTGTTCGTTCGTTTGTTTGTTCGTTCGTTTGTTTGGGTTTTTTTTCTTCTTCTTCTTTCTTCTTCTTCTTCTTTTTCTTCTTCTCCTCCTCCTTCTTCTTCTTTTTCTGCTTCGTTTCTTCTTTTTGTTGTTCTTGTTGTTTGTCTTCTTCTTCTTCATTTTTCCCCTTCCTTCTCCCTTCCTCATCTCTCTCTCTCTCTCTCTCTCCTCTCTCTGTGTCAGTCTTTCAGTCTTTCAGTTGGTCTGTCTGTATCTGTCTGTCTGTCTGCCTGTCTGTTGCCTGTCTCTCTGTCTCTGTTGTGTCTCTCTCTCTCTTTTCTCTCTCTCCCTCCTCCTCTCTGTAGTTTCTCTCTCCCACCCATTCTCCACCCGTTTTTCTCTCTGTTATTGGACTTACAGTGATTATACAGTAATGACGCACTTTGATTTTCGTACGACAAATTCTTTATTACATGTAGTAGTAAAGATCAATGTCCCACGAGCCCTCATTAGCAACTGGTATGTATATTTCCAGTCGAATAACTTATGTGCATGATACTAATATTTTGCTTTAACCTGCTCATACCTGGCAAGTTGTCTTTGATTATTTGGTTGTTTGCTTAATTAAACGTTCGTTGGTTTGCCCTTTCTTCCGATAACTTTCCTGGTTTTTATAATTCGTTTGTTTGTTTGTTTTTGTTTTTGTTTGGTTCTTATGTGGCCTCTTCTTATATACAGGAACATAGGTCGCATACCGGCACATACAAACTCTGTGACAAGGGTGTACTCTGCGTTTAATTATGTAATATATCCTGGCGTTTATCAGGCCAGAGAGGTACAGACCTGCAGCATTGGTCAAAAGATTTGAACAAAACTTTGAGTTTCCTGTTATTTTTTTTTTACAATTTGTCGTATACATTTATAGTGTGTATGTATGTATATATGTATGTATGTATGTATGTATGTATGTATGCATCTGTGCATGTATGTATGAATGTATGTATGTATGTATGTATGTATACTATACAGAAAAAGAAGGAAGCAGAGGGGGAGAAAGAGACAGAGACACAGACACAGACAGACAGACAGAGTATGGTGTATGTTCTGAAATGGTCAAAGCCCTGACATGGCTCTACGCAGTCGGCTGGGTTTTAAACAAAAAGAACAATAATAGCAATAATGTCAAAAATCGCCTTATGATGATGATAGTGCCCATATTCTCTTGATTGCATTGACTAAGTAGTTGTTGGTTTTACGTATGGTTAGTGTTGGACAAGAAGATTGACATGGTTCTTTGGAGATTCATTGTGTGGAAGGCTGACAGTTCCCTAAGGTGGCTTTCTGTCATTCTTCAATATTCTGGGCCTTGAAGAATATCGAGTTTCCTGCCAGAAAGATGTATCTCCCTTCATTATTCCTTTTGAGATGCACTGCTCTAGCAGTTGACCCCTCAATGTATAACACAGACTAAATGACGACAGAGGTTTTTGAAGATTGTTTTTCCTTATTCTATGGTTCCGACTCGTCTTGCTCATATCTATAAGAGAAATAAGACATATCGTTATATCATTGTCATTATCAACGTTAAGGCCTAATCAAAATAGCCATAGGCGTGCATAGAAGCAATTATAACTGTACAAAAATATAATCAAAGTACAGATCATTACAGCACAAAACTGAACAAAACCAACTGAAAGACCATACACTCAGTCATGACATTCATCTTCCGCACAACTCAAAACAATGAATGAATGAATAAATAAATAAATAGATAAATAAATAAATAATAAATAAATAAAATGTGCACATATACGCAACGATCAAAAGCAGTCTTAACTCCAACACGCCACAACAAATCATAAATTCAAACAAGGCACACTGACTCTCTCACCTGTCTCACCTGTCGGCGTCACCGGGAACAGTGTTGGCCGCTGCACATGATGTCCTCACAAGTTGCCTCCAGCACTCTCGATCTTGGCTAAGTCTGACCACCTCCTGGAGTTTCTTGCCAGTGATGTTTGTGATGTTTCTAGCAAGTGATGCAGGTGGCCGTCCTCTGTTTCTCTTTCCTTCCACTTTACCTTGGAGGACAGTGGACATCAAGTCTGTTCTCTCATTACGGATTGCGTGTCCAACATATTTCAGTTTCCTCCGTTGTATGAGTACTAGAAGCTTGCGTGTAGTACCCAACTCATTCAGTATGCTTTCATTTGAGCGCCTATCCGTCCATTTGACCCTCAGCAGTCTTCGGTAAAACCACAGCTCTGCTGCTTCCACTCGTCTTTCATCCTCTTTCTTCACTGACTCTAACACTTCACAAACAAGCACAAACAACAGGCACATTCAACTATATAAACACCACCACAGCATATCATGAATGCAACATCCACATGCGACAGAGTATAGAACAGGACATGGACTGAAAGACTGTGTGAGAGAGAGAGGGGGGTGGGGCGGGAGAGAGTGCGAGTGAGCAAGAGAAAGAGAGAGTGTGAGTAAGCAAGAGAGTGAGAGTGAGTGAGGAGAGAGAGTGAGTAAGAATGCGAGTGAGAGGAGAGAGAGAGAGAGAGAGTGAGCAAGGGTGAGAGAGAGGGGCAGAGACAAATGTATATATATATCTCATACATCGAGAACATAGCCAACACCAGTGGCCTAGATATTCAAGAAATTGTCCACAAAAGTCAAGACAGAGTGGCCTGGAGGGAGATGGTGGTGTGAAAGTGGGCAGCGGTGAGACCCTATCCAATAGATTCACACAGATAACCTTTTTAATCCCTCACCCTATCCAATAGATTCATACAGGTAACCTTTTCACTCCCTCACCCTATCCAACAGCTTCCTACAGATAACCTTTTCACTCCCTCACCCTATCCAACAGATTCCTACAGGTAACCTTTTCACTCCCTCACCCTATCCAATAGATTCCTACAGGTAACCTTTTCACTCCCTCACCCTATCCAACAGATTCCTACAGGTAACCTTTTCACTTCCTCACCCTATCCAACAGATTCATACAGGTAACCTTTTCATTCCCTTACCCTATCCAACAGATTCATACAGGTAACCTTTTCACTCCCTCACCCTATCCAACAGATTCATACAGGTAACCTTTTCACTTCCTCACCCTATCCAACAGATTCCTACAGGTAACCTTTTCACTCCCTCACCCTATCCAATAGATTCCTACAGGTAACCTTTTCACTCCCTCACCCTATCCAACAGATTCATACAGGTAACCTTTTCACTCCCTCACCCTATCCAACAGATTCATACAGGTAACCTTTTCACTTCCTCACCCTATCCAACAGATTCATACAGGTAACCTTTTCACTCCCTCACCCTATCCAACAGATTCCTACAGGTAACCTTTTCACTCCCTCACCCTATCCAATAGATTCCTACAGGTAACCTTTTCACTTCCTCACCCTATCCAACAGATTCATACAGGTAACCTTTTCACTTCCTCACCCTATCCAACAGATTCATACAGGTAACCTTTTCACTCCCTCACCCTATCCAACAGATTCCTACAGGTAACCTTTTCACTTCCTCACCCTATCCAACAGATTCATACAGGTAACCTTTTCACTCCCTCACCCTATCCAACAGATTCCTACAGGTAACCTTTTCATTCCCTCACCCTATCCAACAGATTCCTACAGGTAAGTTTTTCATTCCCTCACTCTGTCCAACAAGAGTCTCCGTGCTCAGAAATGAATTCCGCATGCACTAACGGGACAGGTGCCCATGTGTATGGTGATCGTGGCACAAGCTTAAGTCTACACATAAACCCAAGAACTGGCCAGGTAACTTTTTAACAGCCAGGCTTGAACACTGACGGACCTGGTAGTTAAGGGCATAAGACGTCAGAATTTCAATAGGAAGGTCTTCTCCCCGTGGGGATGCCGGAGGCTCTTTCTGTAATAATAGCATCCCTACCCTCTGGAAGTTCTTTGCTTGAAATTTCCTCCTTTCTGTCAATCTCTTTTGTTTCTGCATTGTTCCTTTGTTGTCTGTCATTTCTTCCTATCATTTTCTGCCTCGCAGGTCCATTCACCTGTATGTGTTCGATAAAATCTCACGTGCTTTCTCTTTGGATTGATAATTGGGTACATGTGTTAAGTGCATTTTTGGCTCCAGGGATATGATATGCGAAAGCAATTTTAGGTAATTTAGGCCCGTTTTTATATATGTTTTAGTGTCCTTAGTTATGTTTACATTTGTATTTAGGTATGTTTTTTTAAATCCCCTGTGTGATACATTTGACGGAGTGATCAATGCCAGGGGCATATCCTAAGATTATGTGCGCGAATGCATTGATGTGTGTACTTAATCTTCTTTTCTTTTTCTTTTTTTTTTCCTCGTTGAAGTAATATGTTTTGAAACAGTCGGGTGGGCTTTATTTAATAAAATTAACGGTAAATACCTGTTCGTTCGTTCGTTTGGTTGGTTGGTTGGTTTAATGACAGGTCCAATGTGCAGACATACGTCAACAGTCAGAAGACATTGTAGAGTTTGGAGTTTTTTCAAGAGGGATTCATGACACTCTGTAGTAGTAGTAGTAGTAGTAGTAGTAATAGGGACTGGCTTTCAATGGCCTAGACTACTCCACATGCGCTCCACCAAAATCAGCCAGCATTTATCTGGCAGACTCCCTGCCTGAGCCTGCGGAAAACCCTATGCGCCGGCAAGGTCTTGAGATGGGGATGGGGGGAAGGGGGTAGAGAGACTGTGACGGAACCTAGTCTACCGAAATATTTCGTCATGATTTATGACGCGATAAGCACTACTCCGGAAAAACTCGTCATTAGTTGCGTCATTGCCCGAAAGTACTTGTCTGGTTTTCAACGGGAAACTACAAACCACACTGTAGACTCTAGATTCTCTGCATTGAAAAATAGCCAGTTCACCTGTTGAGAAAGGCATCAAGAGCGCTTCTCTTGAAGGAACATCTAGCTGTAAATGAAGTCTTTTAGAATATAACTGATTTAGTAATAGAATTGGTGTTTCCATGTCTTTGAAGGAGACTTGGTGCCAACAGGCCTGTGGTCGCCTGAACTGATCTTACCATTGTTTGTAATCTGTCAAGATATGCCTTCTGTTTGCAGAGATGGATGCCTTGGAGGCTAAAATGATAAGGTTTGATATTATTTACATTGTAGTAGTAGTAGTAGGGACTGGCTTTCAATGGCCTAGGCCTTGTGGCCTATTTACGTCCCCTCTTTCTCAACTATTTCTAATAAGGTATTAAAATGCGTATTTTCTTTTTGTTTGCACAAGCCTAATCAGGCCTTTAATCATCAAAATCGATGAAAAGTTCTTTGAATTTTGGAATTTCGTACATGTTCTTTGCAGTTTCAGATGGGGAGTTGCTTGACATTATTTTTGTTTAATTAAGGATGGGACACTATTTTAATGTATGTCTCTTGAATGTTGTTCCATGTTTATGATGTTGTTCTGATAATGCTCTATGTATTGACATGTTTCATCGTTACTCCGCTTGATGTGAGACCATGTTAGAATCGGAGGCAGTTATGTTAGCATAATGAATCTATAGGGTCAGTTGTAGGCTGCCTCGAGTTATTGTATGGTTTTGGGTTAAATGAAAGATTGTCCATCCTCGTTAAATTCGTTAGATCTACCGTTTAGATCTAAAATTGTTCATATTCTGGTAAACGTTGTAAAGATGGTAAGGGTTCATGTGGAACCTATCTTATTCATAATTCGTAAAGAAGTCTATAGACGGACGATCGTCTTCCCATATTCGGAGGATAGTCGTCAACTGAGTCTCACTTTAAGCCCTCTCTCTACTTTAAGCCCTCTCTCCATTTATATCATCCGCCAGGAGGACGTGTTTCTTCAACCCTCTTCACTTCAATCCAAATACGACTTAACATCGAGGTGAACCAAGTCAAATTTTGACCATTCTACCTGCCTCCAGACCTCTTCAACTACTGGAGGTCAAGCAATCATCGCAGCGCTCGGGCATGAAAAAGACTATTCCCCTACCTACTCAATCCCCCCACCCCCACTTCTCCCTAACCCGCTTCAAACGCTCGCAATCAACTCTACAAATGTGAAGAAGATTAGCTACTGGCAACGGTAGATCCGTGCATCAATTCAGCACAAGACTGTCTTCAGGGCAAGAAAACAAAGTCCTCCCAATGAGAGTTGAGTAAAAACCCACCGAGACCAAAACATTCTAAGATCCTCTGGATGGAGGAAGTGGATTGTCTCGGACAGACGTTTTGTTTGTGTTGCGACACCAAGAATTGCGGAATTGGATTATAGAGCAGTTTATTAGACACTGTCCTATTTCAGAAGTGACCTCCCCTTTTTTTTTTCGTCAGAACATTATAGTCCCTGAGTCTGTCAGCTAAATCCATCAATACATCACAGTTATTGTTCTACCAAATTCACCATGTTGTTTAGTTGTAAAGAAGGTCGGAACTTTGTCAGAAAGTGCTCTTCTCTCACGCTCTCTTCTGCCTGCCTCCTCCCCCTAAATCGTCACAGAGACCTACGAAACACGAAACTGACACCACCAGAATGATGGAAACATTAAGATGGGCAGCAAACAGGCCAGTTTTTATATGTTTCAGAGCTGGGATTCTAAGAAGAATGTTGAGAGTTCCATGGACAGCAAAGAAAACAAACGAGACAGTCTTGATGGAGGCAGACACAAGAAGATCATTCATAAGGAAGATTATTAGGAACAGACAGGCAACATTTATAGGCCATTTTATAATGAAAGGGAAGTAAGAACACCTGGTCACAACAGGAAAGCTGGAGGGAAAGAGAGCACCAGGTAGACCCAGGGAAAAAATGTTGGACGGACTTGCAGAGTGGCTGAAGACAGAGAGGGTGGAAGAGATGCTTACGGAAACAAGGGATAGATGCATATGGAGTACCATGATCGCCAACGCCATGCGGCAGGACACATGATGATGATGATGATAAGAGCTGGGACTGAACTCGAGATATCAGATCTTGAATCAAGGCTCTGTCAAAGAAAAAAAAGGGAAAAAGAAAGAAAAACAGTCTGCGATAAAAACAAAACAAAAACAAACACAAACAAACACAAACAACACAACAACAAGACAAAGTCGTAGAGCAAGAAAAGTTTTTAGTAATAAATTCAGAATGAGTATTGTTTGGAACAGAAGAACAGATCAAAATGAATAAAGTGTATTAGATAAAAAAAATTATTCGCAATTTTTTTGTTTACAGACTAAACAAAATCAAACTAAAGACACATTATTTTTCATGCCATTTAAACAATAAATTTATCACTGAAAAAAACAAAAATAAAAATGCACGTTTTGAGAATGCTGTATAGTGATTATTTTGCCCAAGTACTTATCCATACCAAGCGCTCATTGAGTCAAACATTTTAAATTATTGAGTTTTAGTACACAGTTGGGTTTACATCTCACCACTTCCATATTCATATTTATATTTATATTCCTATTCATATCCATATTCACACACACACAAACACACACACACACACACACACACACACACACACACACACACACACACAACAAAATATATATATATATACATATATATATATCTACAATATATGTATATATATATACATATGTATATATATATGATATTGTATATATATATATATATTTATATATATATAAATATATATATATATTTTTTTTTTCCTGTGGACAATTTCTTCAATTCGTCTGTACATACCCTGAGGGTCCATTTTGTGCCGTTCTTCTATCTCTTTGCATTTTGTGTTCAGCCAAGCTTCCTTAGCTTCATTGCACCTATACCTGATTTCTTTGTTTATCTTCCTGTATATCTCCTCGTTTCTCTTTGCCCTCCTCCTTTCCTCCATCAAGCCCAAAATTTCATTAGTCATCCAGCTCTTTTTTGCTTTTCTATCTGCCTTAGGGATTTCTTCACAAGCTTCATTTATCGAACTTCTCAACTTTGTCCATTGTTCCTCACTGTCACCAACGTCTTCCAGAGCACTGAATTTGTTTTGAACATGTACATTAAATTTTTGACGTATCATTTCATCTGTCTTTAAGAGTCCAAGGTTTAGTTTGATGTGCTTTTTGGTCTGTTTCCTTTTCCTCAATTTCAGCCTAAAGCTTCCCACTACAGGATTGTGGTTACTGTTGCAGTCTGCGCCTGGTAGTGTTTTTGCTGACAGTAAAGAATTTCTAAATGTTTTGTTGATCAGATGTAGTCAATCTGATTTTTGGTATTATCTCCTGGACTCATCCAAATCCATTTTCTTCTGTTAGGCTGCTCAAACCAGGTGTTTCCTTCTATGAACTCATTCATCTGTGCCATTCTACAAGTTTCCATCCCCTTTCATTTTGTGTACCAAGGCCATGAGGTCCAACTATATCCTCCACCCTATCCTGTCCCACTTTAGCATTAAAATCTCCCATTATGACTGTAACTTCTTGTGATTTACATTGGACCTTGGCCATCTCTAATACTTCGTAGAAGTTGTCGATGCTTCCTGAGTACTTGCGGATGTTGGTGCATACACCTGTATGATGTTGATTCAAATGGTTTGCCTCTCAATTTGACCAGCAATACTCTGTCGGACACTGAAAAATACATGCACATCAACTGGTTGCTTAAAATCGAAAGATGGCACGCTTATCATGGAAAAAGACAAAATGCTGGACAGATGGGGAGAGTACATTAAAGACCTTTTTGAGGATGACAAAACGAAGAACATATAAAAAAGAACTTTAAAGGACCACCCATAATGAAAGATAAGTTAGAGCAGCACAGAAAAAGATGAAGCCAGGAAAAGACCCAGGACCAGACAACATTACTACAGAGATGATTGAAGCCCTGGAGGAATTGGCATAGAAAAAATAAAAATCTCCTAAAATGAAATTTATGACACTGGCAAAATCCCCAAAGATATGGCAAAATCAATTTTCATTGCACTTCCAAAGAAGACAGGGGCTATAGAATGCGAACTCCATCGCACAATCAGTTTGATGAGTCATGTAACAAAAATCCTGTTAAGAATAATCATGATGACGACAAGGAATAGAATCAAAAGAGAAATAGCAGAAGAACAGTGTGGATTTGTGGAAGGGAAAGGAACTATTAATGACATATCCATCCTAGGAACTATCATAGAGAGGTCAATTGAGATGAATAAGGATTTGTATTTATGCTTTGTTGACTATACCAAGGCTTTCGATCGGATAAAACATGAAGAACTGATTAACCAACTGGAGAGACTCATGTTGATGGAAAAGATCTACGAATAATCAGGAATATGTACTGGGAACAAACAGCTGCAATGAGAATAGAAAACAATATAAGCTCTTTCCAAAACATCAAAAGAGGAGTCAATCAGGGTTGTGTTGTGTCGCCAGATCTATTTTCACTATACAGCGAAAACATCATGAGAAACCTAGAAGAAGACCCTGGATTAAAAGTTGGAGGGAAAATGATAAACAACATTCGGTACGCAGATGACACCGTGCTAATTGCAGAAAATGAAAGGGACCTACAAAACCTTGTGAATATATTAGAAATAGAAAGCAAAGGTGAGGGGTGGAACTAAACAGCAGGAAGACTGAAGTCATGGTGATCAGTAAAAAACATGAAATCCCTCATGCAAAATAACAGCAAATGGCACAACCTTTACACAGGTTAATAAGTTCAAATACCTGGGAACGGTCATTTCATCAGACAGCAGATGCACATCGGAAATAGCTGGCAGAATCGGCCAAGCCAAAACAGCATTCAAGAAGATGACAAGCATTCTTACCAACAAATGCCTATCTATTAACATCAGAAAGAGAGTCCTTGAATGTTATATAGAACCAATACTGTTGTACGGATGCAAGGCATGGACAGTCAGCAAGCAAAGCCAGAGCAAGATTGAGGAAGCCGAGATGTGGTTTCTCAAAAGAATGTTGAGAGTTCCATGGACAGCAAAAAAAACAAAAACAAACGAGACAGTCTTGATGGAGGAAGACACAAGTAGATCACTCATAAGGAAGATTAGGAAAAGACAGGCAACATTTTTAGGCCATTTTATGAGGAAGGGGGATTTGGAGCACCTGGTCACAACGGGAAAGCTGGAGGGAAAGAGAGCACCAGGTAAACCCAGGGAGAAAATGCTAGACGGACTTGTGAAGTGGCTGGGGATGAGGAGGGTGGAAGAGATGCTTGTGGCAACAAGAGATAGAGACAGATGGAAGTCCATGATCGCCAACGCCATGCGGCAGGGCACCTGATGATGATGATGATGATGACTCTCTCACACACTATCCACCAGCGTCCTGCACGAAGCTAGTGAATAGGGTGAGGGAGTCAAGGGTTACGTTTTGGCAGATGGTGGATAGGGTGCGGGAGTGAAAGGGTTAAATTTTTGCAATTGGTGTACACGATGCACACCCAACTCTGGATAGGAGCCGGTTAGAGCCGAAAAATCCTACAATAAATTTTTCAAGGGACTGAGGGGATTCGAATCCACATCCTTCTAGTCGGTAGTCCATTGTGTTAACCACTACACCACACCGACTGGTAGAAAACACATTTCTACTGCATCAATCTTGCTCTGACTTTGCGTGTTGACACCTGTGAGTCTGTTTAGAACTAAAACTAAAGAAGATGAAATACATCAATACACTAATAATACAAGACATGATACGTAAGGACTTCAAAGAGGTAACAGCATTAATTTCGCTGTCGTTTGAGATTCAGAAAGATAGGAGAATGAAGAGGCAAGCAAAATGATTATTAACGTGTGTGGGGGGAGACGAGGTTGGGTGTGTGGATTTGAGAGAGAGAGAGAGTGTGTGTGTGTGTGAGAGAGTGAGAGAGAGTGTGTGTGTGTGTATGTGTGAGAGAGACAGAGAGAGACAGACAGACAGAGAGGGAGACAGAGAGACAGACACCAGATAAGGAGGGCAAGCAACCAGACAGCATCACTGCTGAGAGAGAGAGAGAGAGAGAGAAACCGACAGAGAGACAGACAGACAGACAGATATCAGATATGGAGAGCAAGCAACCAGACAGCGTCACTGCCGAGAGAGAGAGAGACAGGCAGACAGACAGACAAGGACAGACAGTCAAGGGACAAAGAGTGAGAGAGACAGAGACAGACCGAGACAGACACAGAGTGAGAGAGAGAGACAGACAGACAGACAGAGACAGAGACAGACAGGCAGAGACAGGGAGGAGCACAAATGAAGAGTGGGGGAGGAGGGTGACAAGATTTCTTCAAAACCCTGACGTCGTAAGGGAGAAGGGGGTGAGGTGGTGGAGACATCAACTTTTCTCGGTGCCAAGATTACGAAGGCGGTGCCCACCTCTTTTCCCTCTCTTGCTTTACCTTCCTAAACCCTGAACGAGATTGGTGGGGTACCTATTCATTGACAACAGGGTGGAATGGGGTTTGCATGCATATCTGTCTATCTATCTATCTATCTATCTATCTATCTATCTATCTATCTATCTATCTATCTATCTATTCTATCTGTCTATCTATCTATCTATCTATCTGTTCTATCTATCTGTCTATCTATCTATCTATCTATCTGTCTATCTGTCTATCTATCTATCTATCTGTCTATCTATCTATCTATCTATCTATCTATCTGTCTATCTGTCTATCTATCTATCTATCTGTCTATCTATCTATCTATCTGTCTATCTATCTATCTATCTATCTATCTGTCTATCTATCTATCTATCTGTCTATCTATCTATCTATCTGTCTATCTATCTGTCTATCTATCTGTCTTCATCTATCTATCTATCTGTTATCTATCTGTCTGTCTATCTATCTATCTATCAACTATCTATCTATCTGTCTGGTTATCTATTATCTATCTATCTGTCTGTCTGTTGGCTTTATCTATCTATCTAATATCTATCTATCTGTCTGTCTTCTATCTATCTATCTGTCTATCTATCTATCTGTTTATCTGTCTGGCTATCTATCTATCTATCTATCATCTATCTGCTGTTATCTGTTGTCTATCTATCTATCTGTCTGTCTATCTATCTGTCTGTTGATCTACTATCTATCTATCTATCTATCTATCTGTCTGTCTAACTATGTGCACACACACACACACACACACACACACACACACACACACACACACACCACACACACACTCATACATATATAATTATATTCATATCCATATTCGTAATTATTTCTTTTTTCACTGTGGATTTACCACATAAAAACTTGGGCTGCTCTCTCCTTTCAGAGTGCGTCGCCGCAGTGCAGCGCCATCCTTTTTTTAACCAAGACTTCAGGAAGGCAAGAAAGCTAATTGGCTTCAAGGAGAGGGACCTGGGAAATTAAGCTATCTGTCCAATGGTTTTACCAGGGATTTGAAATCATGTTTTTTTTCATATTTCATTTTATCTTATTCTATTTTATTTATTTTATTTTATTTTATTTTATATTATTTATTTCATTTTTGTTTTATTTTATGTCCATCACCCTCGCAATACATGCACACTCAGTTTTTTGTTCCCCCTTCTTTTCTTCCCCTGTTGAAGTACTGTGTGTGTATCGAAATGGTTATAGACCCGATATGGCTCTACGCAGTCGGCTGGACTTTAAGCAAGAAGAAGAAGAAGAAGAACCTTTGCAAGGAAGATTTACTTCTTCCGAAATTGCAAATTCCATATTAATTAACACAAAATTGTGCTAGACAGTGATTCGTACCCAGTGCAGTCTGATTTGAAGGCAGGAGCTTTGTCTCTTTCTCTCTGTCTCTCTCTCTTTCTCTCTCTCTTTTTCTGTTTCTCTCTCTCTCTCTATGATGCTCTCTTTCTCTCTCTCTCTGTGTCTCTCTCTCTGTCTGCCTCTCTCCCTCTCTGTCTGTCTGTCTCTCTCTCTCTCACAGTGTGTGTCTCTATCTCTGTCTCTGTTTCTCTGTCTGTCTCTCTCTCGGTCTATCTCTGTCTCTCTGTCTCTGTCTCTCTGTCTGTCTCTCAATCTTTCTGTCTCTTTGTCTGTCTGTCTGTCTCTCTCTACCTGTTCGTCAGCCACAAAAGGGGTACGATGAGAGATGAGGTGGGGTGGGGGTGGAGACGGTGATAATTCAAGTAGGAAAAGAAAGTCAAAGCGAAGAGAAGTGAGGGGATGGGTGTGTGTGTGGGGGGGAAGGGTGGGGGTAAGCTGCACGTACACAACGAACCAAGAATTTGCCATTGTGCTGGTACAGAGAGGGTCCTGCGTAGATTGACGAAGTCGCTGCTTGGTTGGACCTTTTTTCGATGAACTTGCTGCCCTATTGACGAAAGGGTAGTTATTGCTTTTCTCTTGTTTCGGTTTATTCAGAATGGTAGATGATGATGATTGTGATGGTGATGATGGTGGTGGTGGTGATGATGGTGAGGATGGTGGTGGTGGTGATGATGGTGACGACGACGATGATGATGACGGCGACGACGACGATGATGATGGTGGTGGTGGTGGTGATGATAATCATGATGATCATCATCATCACTATCATTATCACTATTATTGTTCTCATTGTCATCATCACCATTATCATTATAGTTACATAATCATTATCTTCTTCTTCCTCCTCCTCCTCCTCCTCCTCCTCCTCCTCCTCCTCTTCTTCTTCATCATCATCATCACCATCACCGTCATCATCTTCTTCTTCTTCTTCTCCTCCTCCTCCTCCTCCTTCTGCTTCTTCTTTTTCTTGTTGTTGTTCTTCTTCCTCCTCCTCCTCATCTTCTTCTTCTTCTTCTTCTTCTTCTCCTTCTTGCTCTGTGTCTCTCTTCTTTGCAGCTAGTATGGCGAGTGAGAAGGCTCTTTCGTCTATGCTTCTTTGGACTTTTAGATCACAATTGCCACAGATGCGTCATTAAGGGTGTTACTCAAATCTTCTGACCATCACCGCAGGTGTCTGTACCTCTCGGGCCTGGTTGACGCCAGGATATATTATGACAGTGAGTGTAGAGTACAGCCCTGTCACGCAGTCTCAATCGTAGCTGGAACTCCATAGTACAGTGGAAACCTGATATAACAGGGATGATGGGACCAAATCAAAATCCCTGTTATATCAGATCCCTGTTATATCAGATATCAAGGGAAATAAGGACTGATCAACTAACTCTTGACTTTTTTATGAGCAATAGCAATGAGAATCAGAATCAGCAAGAAAGCTAAGAAAATAGAAAGATAAACAGTAGATCTAGGCCTAGATCTGGTCTGGTGTAAGTGTACAGTAAGCTTACAAACTGAATGATGGCGCAGTCAGTCACTGACTCAGTGGCCTCAGGCCTACACGCTTGCGCGCGCATCACGCTCGCATTGCGAAGCGTTCTTTCAGTGTACAGTACACAGTATACCAAGGCTAGCCTAGATCTAGATCTAGGCCTACTGCGTGGCGTGCTGAGTCTAGGCCTAGGCCTTTCTGCTGCAGAGCCCGTCTCGGCATCCCTGCTATAACCGATCGAGCCCTCTTGTCTCCCTGTTATTGCCGATAAGTTTTAATAGAAAAGAGGAAGAAAAAACGGGGATTGAAAAAAGCCCTGTTATATCCGGATTCCTGTTATAACCGGTCCTGTTATAAATGGTTTCCACTGTATCATGATTATATTCCTCATCGACATCATCATCATCGCAT
>JAPXFY010000027.1:47508356-47528356 GCA_030674185.1 Monoplex corrugatus
ATATGTGAAACAATCTATGTATGAAACAATCTATGTATGAAACAATTTATACATGAAACAATCTATATATGAAACAATCTATATATGAAACAATCTAGATATGAAACAATCTATATATGAAACAATCTATATATAAAACAATTTATATATGAAACAATCTATATATAAAACAATTTATATATGAAACAATCTATATATGAAACAATCTATATATAAAACAATCTATATATAAAACAATCTATATATAAAACAATCTATATATGAAACAATCTGTATATGAAACAATCTATATATGAAACAATCTAGATATGAAACAATCTATATATAAAACAATCTAGATATGAAACAATCTATATATAAAACAATCTATACATGAAACAATCTATATAAAACAATTTATATATGAAACAATCTATATATAAAACAATCTATATATGAAACAATCTATATATAAAACAATCTATATATGAAACAATCTATGTATGAAACAATCTATATATGAAACAATCTATATATGAAACAATCTATATATGAAACAATCTATATATGAAACAATCTATATATGAAACAATCTATATATGAAACAATCTATGTATGAAACAATCTATATATGAAACAATCTATGTATGAAACAATCTATATATGAAACAATCTATATATGAAACAATCTATATATAAAAACAATCTATATATGAAACAATCTATATATGAAACAATCTATATATAAAACAATTTATATATGAAACAATCTATATATGAAACAATCTATATATATAAAACAATTTATATATGAAACAATCTATATATAAAACAATCTATATATGAAACAATCTATATATAAAACAATCTATATATGAAACAATCTATATATAAAACAATTTATATATAAAGCAATCTATATATGAAACAATCTATGTATGAAACAATCTATGTATGAAACAATCTATATATGAAACAATCTATATATGAAACAATCTATATATAAAACAATCTATATATGAAACTATCTATATATAAAACAATCTATATATAAACAATCTATATATAAAACAATTATATATGAAACAATCTATATATAAAACAATCTATATATGAAACAATCTATATATGAAACAATCTATATATAAAACAATCTATATATGAAACAATCTACATATAAAACTATCTATATATAAAACAATCTATATATAAAACAATCTATATATGAAACAATTTATATATGAAACTATCTATATATAAAACAATCTATATCTGAAACTATCTATATATAAAACAATCTATATATAAAACAATCTATATATGAAACTATCTATATATGAAACTATCTATATATAAAACAATCTATTATAAAACAATCTATATATGAAATTATCTATATATAAAACAATCTATATATGAAACTATCTATATATAAAAACAATCTATATATAAAACAATCTATATATGAAACAATCTGTACATGAAACAATTTATATATGAAACAATCTGTACATGAAACAATTTATATATATAAAACAATCTATGTATGAAACAATCTATATATGAAAACTATCTATATATAAAACAATCTATATATAAAACAATCTATATATAAAACAATCTATGTATGAAACAATCTATATATGAAACAATCTATATATGAAACAATCTATGTATGAAACAATCTATGTATGAAACAATCTATGTATGAAACAATCTATATATGAAACAATCTATATATGAAACAATCTATGTATGAAACAATCTATATATGAAACAATCTATATGTGAAACAATCTATATATAAAACAATCTATATATGAAACAATCTATATATGAAACAATCTATGTATGAAACAATCTATATATAAAAACAATCTATATATGAAACAATCTATATATGGAACAATCTATATATAAAACAATCTATATATGAAACAATCTATATATGAAACAATCTATATATGAAACAATCTATATATGAAACAATCTATATATGAAACAATCTATATATGAAACAATCTATATATGAAACAATCTATATATGAAACAATCTATATATGAAACAATCTATATATGAAACAATCTATACATGAAACAATTTCACCTTGAAAAAAAAGAAAAGAATTGAATAAACTAAACAGCAAATTGGTTATCAGTACCTACATTCACCCTTCAAGTTGTATTCATGCCACATATCTATCAATGTATTGTCTGTGCTGCTTTATCAGATAATAAGTCTGAGCCCACTGTTCTCTGCTATGGTGCAGTTCTGAGGAGCTTTTTTTTCTGATCTTCGTGTTACTACTCACTTATATTATGCCCCTGGCATGAATATGTAGGGCAGCAATGAAGATTCACCACTTCAGTCTGTTCTGGCCCAGCCTCTGTATAGTACCACGAATGTGTTTCAAGGCCTCAAAGGCTTCTTCTGTTGTTCATGGCCAGATGTTCTTGGGTTTTTATCTCTTAAGTCTTTCTGCTGATGTCCAATGAAGGGCAGTCTGAGTGATGTTACCATGCTCTCTTCGGATGATGTGCTCAAGTCCACCTCCATGGTCTTTTTTATGATGACAGTGTCCGTGTTATGTTGACTGCATTGGGCAAGTAGCTGATGGTTTATGTTGACTGCATCGGGCAAGTAGCTGATGGTTTATGTTGACTGCATTGGGCAAGTAGCTGATGGTTTATGTTGACTGCATTGGGCAAGTAGCTGTTGGTTTATGTTGACTGCATTGGGCAAGTAGCTGATGGTTTATGTTGACTGCATTGGGCAAGTAGCTGATGGTTTATGTTGACCGCATCGGGTAAGTAGCTGTGGTTGATGTTGACCGCATCGGGCAAGTAGCTGATGGTTTATGTTGACTGCATTGGGCAAGTAGCTGATGGTTTATATTGACCGCATTGGGCAAGTAGCTGATGGTTTATGTTGACTGCATTGGGCAAGTAGCTGATGGTTTATGTTGACTGCATTGGGTAAGTAGCTGATGTATGTTGACTGCATTGGGCAAGTAGCTGATCGTTTATGTTGACTGCATTGGGCAAGTAGCTGATGTATGTTGACTGCATTGGGCAAGTAGCTGATGGTTTATGTTGACTGCATTGGGCAAGTAGCTGATCGTTTATGTTGACTGCATTGAGCAAGTAGCTGATGGTTTATGTTGACCGCATCGGGCAAGTAGCTGATGGTTTATGTTGACTGCATTGGGTAAGTAGCTGATGGTTTATGTTGACCGCATTGGGCAAGTAGCTGATGGTTTATGTTGACTGCATTGGGCAAGTAGCTGATGGTTTATGTTGACTGCATCGGGCAAGTAGCTGATGGTTTATGTTGACTGCATCGGGCAAGTAGCTGATGGTTTATGTTGACTGCATTGGGCAAGTAGCTGATGGTTTATGTTGACCGCATTGGGCAAGTAGCTGATGGTTTATGTTGACTGCATTGGGCAAGTAGCTGATGGTTTATGTTGACCGCATTGGGCAAGTAGCTGATGGTTTATGTTGACTGCATTGGGCAAGTAGCTGTTGGTTTATGTTGACTGCATTGGGCAAGTAGCTGATGGTTTATGTTGACTGCATTGGGCAAGTAGCTGTTGGTTTATGTTGACTGCATTGGGCAAGTAGCTGATGGTTTATGTTTGTCTGCATTGGGCAAGTAGCTGATGGTTTATGTTGACTGCATTGGGCAAGTAGCTGATGGTTTATGTTTGTCTGCATTGGGCAAGTAGCTGATGGTTTATGTTGACTGCATTGGGCAAGTAGCTGATGGTTTATGTTGACTGCATTGGGCAAGTAGCTGATGGTTTATATTGACTGCATTGGGCAAGTAGCTGATGGTTTATATTGACTGCATTGGGCAAGTAGCTGATGGTTTATATTGACTGCATTGGGCAAGTAGCTGATGGTTTATGTTGACTGCACTGGGCAAGTAGCTGAGGTTTATGTTGACTGCATTGGGCAAGTAGCTGATGGTTGGAGATGATGTTGGGTCAGACGATTCTGATGATTCTTTGCAGATTCTTTGCAGTCCTCTTCTCCCACTGGACGAAGCAGCAGGGAAGTTTCAGTCTTTTTCTCCTAATTTTGTATTTGGTGTTTGTTTGTGATCTTACATTTACGCTTGACAAAGGCCAGTTGGACAAAAATTTGCCCCCGTCTTGTCTTGTTGTATTAAATACGCATTCTGATTCTATTTTCGTGTTTTTCTATTTCCTGTTTGCTTGAACGCGGGCAGTCACACTTGTTTTGGAGTCTTTGTGTGGTAAGTTGATAGGTTGGCAAGCTCACTTATTGTCATTTTCCAGCCTGTCTACGTGTACTTTACTTTAGAAACCAATGCTGCGTACCCGATAAACAGATGGAAGAAACGGATCTTTTTCCAACTGGCAAAAAATAATGCATGTTGTCTGAAATATTTAGATCTTGTGTTAGCATTTTTCTTCGCTAGCACTTGCATTTCTTTCTTGCTTTCTTTCTTTCTTGCTTTCTTTCCTTTCTTTCTTTCTTCTTCTTGTTCCTGTTCTTGTTCTTTGTTCTTGTTCTTGTTCTTGTTCTTCTTCATCTTCTCCTCCTTCTCCTCTTCCTCCTCCTTCTTCTTCTGCTTCTTCTTCTTCTCCTCCTTCTCCTTTCCTCTTCTCTCTTTCTTCTTCTCTTCTTTTTCTTTTTCTTCTTTTCTTTTTTCTTCTTTTCTTTCTTTTCTTCTTCTTCTTTTCTTCTTCTTTTCTTTTCTCTTGTTCTTCTTCGTCTTCTTCTTCTTCTTTCTTTCTTCTTCTTCTTCTTCTTTTCTTTCTCGCCTCTTCTCCTCCTCCTCCTCCTTCTTCTTCTTCTTCTTTCCATAAATTTTATAATAACATTTCTGAGTTTGGAATTTAGGCAAAAGAGAATCATCACATCTGGGTCATTTTCATATGCGCTCCACTCAATAATGTGATCTGGCGGATTTTTGAGTTTGCACAAAATCCTATGTGCTGGCAAGGTCTTAAAATGTAAGATGAGGTCGGGAAGGGGGAAGATCAGGATCTCTAAAACACTAAACTGACACAACCAGGACGACTGGAGCATTGATACAGGCACACAGTCGAGTCTCATCCACTTCACGGATGCGTTATTGAGGGAGTTGCTTTAATTAATTCTCCTGATCAACATTGCAGTTGACGACAGGACATATCATGATAGTGTGCGTAGAATACAGCCCTCTCACGCAGTCTCAGCCTTAGCTGGAACTCCATAGCACTATGATTAACATCCTCATCGCCGCCCTCGTCATCATAGCATTGTAAAAAAAAACTGTCCTGGCTTTTGTGGGCATTAAGATGACGTTGAAAATGTGACTAAAAAAAAAAAAAAAAAATAATGGAATGAATGAATGCACAGTTATGTGGCAATTCCTATATATGAAACAATCTATGTATGAAACAATCTATATGTGAAACAATCTATATGTGAAACAATCTATGTATGAAACAATCTATATATGAAACAATCTATATATGAAACAATCTATGTATGAAACAATCTAAGTTCTCTCTGAGAGGGCGGGTTGCATGATGATGACAATGAGGATGATGATGAAGATCATGTACGTTCTCCACAATCCTACGTCTGAGATGGCATACTGGTCTTAAGCGTCTGGTGTTGGTCTTCATAGTAGAAGATCAACTGATCAAAACTGTAATCTGTACAAACAGAAGTTTCGGAACATATTCAGTGAGTGCACTGTGTGAGTCAAGAAACAAAATGTAATCAATAATACTTTTATCAAGTGAATCGTTGACAACGCTCTCGACATTTTGTTTCGCATCCACGATGATTGAATTAAATCACAGTCTCTCTTTCTCTCTCCCTCTGTCTGTCTGTCTGTCTGTATGTCTGTCTGTCTGTCTCTCTCTCACTGACTGTCTGTCTGTCTCTCTGTCTGTCTATCTCTCACTGACTGTCTGTCTGTCTGTCTCTTCTCTTTCTCTCCCCCTCTCTCTCTGTCTCTCCCTCTCTCTGTCTCTCTCTCTCTCTCCCCTTCTCTCTGTCTGTCTGTCTGTCTCTCTCTCTGTCTCTGTCTGTCTGTCTCTCTATGTAGTTGTACCTGTGTGTAAGTGAGTGATTGAGTGTGTGAGTGTGTGTGTGTGCGTGTGTGCGTGTGTGCGTGCGTGTGTGTGTGTGTGTGTGTGTGTGTGCGCGTGCGCGCGTGTGTGTGCGTGTGCGCGCGCACGTATGTGTTGGATTCAGTGTATGTTTATTTGTTCTTTCGATCGACATTCATTCATTCTTTTTTTTCTTTCTTTTCTTTCTTTAAACAGGTTCTTCTTCCTTTGATCCATTACTGTACATACTTCAAACAGTGTCTCGCTGCCGCAATCTCGAAAGAAGGCGGTTTAACACTGGGATAAGTTTACCTTGACACACGCCAGCCGACTCAAACCAGCACTACCAGATGAGTTGCAACTGTGTGACCCAGGCTGAAGCCACAAGCAAGCGAGTAACCAGACAGCTCTGCATGTCCTTTCTACGACCTTGAACCTAGTTTACAAATAGGAGGGACCCGTAAAATGAAGGTAATCTTATTTTATACCTGTTAGGTGGATGTGACCAAGTGCAGTAATGGGTGATTAAACAAAACACACACAAAAAAAAGGGGGGGGGGGGTGGAATACAGTACGTGGTGTAACGGACTTGCTGGTTTTGTATCAAAGAGTCAGGACGTCAGGCCCATTTAGCCTTTGAAAAAAAAACCCACTTGGGGTATATTCTGTTCGGAAAAAAACTACTTGGGGTATATTCTGTTCGTTCCAGTTCTGATTTGAGGGCTCTGTACAAAAAGAAGGAAAAACATATACAAAAAAAAAAAAGAAAGGTTCTGTTCTGTTCTGTTCTGTTCTGGTCTGTTGAGCTTATTTAAAGTCCTACCACTCTCGGAGTAAATGAGGGCTAGCTATAAAGAATGTTGCTCAAAGAAGCCTTGAAACATTTTGGTTGCATTGTGAGATACCGATGCTATTGTCGGATTCTCTTCGTACTACAACTACGAAAAAAAATTTGGCCACAGGAAAGGGGCATTCAAATGTCATAATGCGGCCAGGCATCTTAAAGTGTGCCGATTTTAGGGCTGCCAAAACACTGGCTAGAGTGGGGATTCTCTTTTGAAGACCTTCTGCTGTCGAACTCTCCGCAATAGAACGGAGCAGAACAGAAGACAAAAATTGCACTGAACACTCTGGTGAGACCAGATTATGTCCATCGTGGATCAGTCCACTGTAGATGGGATTTCCAGTGCCATTGAAGTCCGAGCAAACTATGCCAGCACTGCCTTGACGGAGCTGGTATTTTTTTTTCACCCTTGCTCAGAATATTCTTTTCTTTGAAATATACATGTAGACGTGACAATATCAAAACATGCAACAATGATTCAACGTTCAATGTACAATTGCATATATGGATTGAATAATGTATGTCATAGGTGACTAGTCTTAAGTTTAAACAATTATTTGAAAATGGTATGCTCGCAAAGATCACGTTTTGAGCTTTCTGGTATTATCAAATACTTTGCCATTTGAGGTATGGAAATGTCTGGAACCTTTTGTGTGGCATGGGGCTGTTCAAACAGAAAAAGAAAAGGGCAATCGTTTCATAGGTAAGTGTGTGTGTGCATGCGAGCATGTGTGTGTGTGTGTGTGTGTGTGTGCATGTGAGTGTGTGTGTGTGTGCGTGTGTGTATGTGTGTGTGACTGTGTGTGTGTGTGTGTGTGTGTGTGTGTGTGTGTGTGTGTGTGTGTGTGTGTGTGTGGTATGTGTGTGTGACTCTGTGTGTGTGTGTGTGTGTGTATGTATGTATGTGTGTGTGTGTGTGACTGGTAACCCCATGTACAAAACGCCAAAAAGAACAACTTTTATTGGTTTTATAGCAGCAAAGCAGCTCAAGCACTACATAGACAGTATGTCGGAGATAGCAAACCACTAGACTACCTCCTGACATACAAATTATCTCAGGACCATCTGGAGCTTTTCTTCGGTGCAATTCGTGCACATGGAGGGTCCAACAACAACCCCACAGTGAGACAGCTACGGTAGCTCTTCCAGCCTTGGGCTGTGATGTCAGTGAGCAGGCGATGTGTTTATCTTTTCACAGCTGCCTTTCCTCTTGCCGCTTAGCGCCTGACTTCCGGGTCACGTTGACTGGGTCAAACAACTAAATATCTGGCAGGGAGCAGGCGTATTACAGTTTGTTGCCACCACAGACATCTAAGATCTTAGATGTCTGTGGTTGCCACCTACAAGAGAATGTTAGTGAGACATGACATCAAGATTGATACAGGCAACGCAACACCTCAAGATGAAACGATAATGCTACAATCAGCAACTGCAATCAGTAGGATGAAAGCGGCAATGGAGGACAAAACTCAGGACATCATGATGGCATGAAGGATACCAGTTAGTCCCTGCAAACGATGATGATATTGAGAACATCCCTGATCTACCGGCGCTCTCTGTGTTTAGGGAATCAGCTGTGGGGTACATCGCCGGCTTTGTGACCACAATGGTGAAAAGAAGTATTGGTTGTTCTGAATGTCAAGCTGCTCTTTCTGTAGAATCAATCGTTGGAACTCAGCCAAGCCACAGACTGATTTTATGGAAAGACCATGGTGGTTTGACACAACCCATACGGAGTGTCGTTACTGTTTGCATGGAAACAGAGAAGTTGTTCCACAAAATGCTTTTTGTCAACGAGAACAGGTTGCCTAAAGGCCAAGGGTTGCCAGGTGCACTTGCACATGCTGTACTTCAAAAGATGGAGGTCAGGTGTTCAAGACACTTGACGGTCATATTCTGGACACAGACCCTCAAAACAACCACGTCTTCTCTGTGATCAAGGCAGTGGCACGTGCTTACTGCAAAGTACGTATGCACCACCTTGTCAAGCAGCACAACAAATTGATCACTGGAAAGTACGTACGCAAAACGATGAGTAAATTCATTCTTTTTGTGCATCGGTAAGCCCTGCGTTCAGAGCGTTAGCTAGTTCTGTTTTCAGCATGTGTAACAGTCAAACACAATTTGCGTTTATGTTAGATTTTTTAAAGGCCCCTACTGCACACACATTGAAACATTCTTCAGTTTGTTTGGTAGTGAGGTGGAGGTTTCCTGTTATAAGCAATGGTTTAGTGTGATCTTTTCTGTATGTATTCACATCATGAGCAAGATGGTGAGTGTGTGTGTGTGTGTGTGTGTGTGTGTGTGTGTGGTGTGTGCGTGTGTGTGTGTGTGTGTGTGTGTGTGGAGAGAGAGAGAGAGAGAGAGAGAGAGAGATTTGCAGTAACATTATGATCTTATGACGACAGTGAATATGGGTTTGATGATAGACTAAAAAAAGCTCTCTGTGTTGTTTCACCACAAAAATGATGACAAACCAGTAAACAAAATACGCCCATGTGAAAATCAGTCTCTCTCCTCTCTCTCTCTCTCTCTCTCTCTCTCTCTCTCTCTCTGTGATTTTAACGGTACAGCTTGGCTTTCCCCTCTGTCCGTCACTCATTTACACAGAGTCAACAACAGACAGCTGAGCGCTGGTAGGTCCCAAAACGGCGGCCACTTGCAGCTCGCGGTGGGACCATTTTGCCTCAACGCTCGCAGACACGCGTGCGCAGTCTAATTTAGGATGTTATGTGGTGACGTGCCAGTCTATATTTAGGATTCTATGTGGCTGACGTGCCAGCTGAAAGAAACTATCAAGGGTCTAAAAGCGAAACAAGGAAAGATTTTCGATTGTCTCAGGCCAATTGTATACATGTAGGTTACGGAAGTGTTGAAAGTGTCTCACCCCATCTGACATGTCGGATGCTGGAAACAAAGACATTACATGTTCATAGTGTAAACACATCTGTTGTTTGGTACAGGAACAAACACAATATAACAAAAAAACCTAGTTTCATATTGATAAGGGCGTATTCACCAACACAATGAATAACTTTTGTGTTTAGCTTTTGTGATTTTCCGCTTTCTCACTGTGAAGAGAGTGAGAGAGAGAGAGAGAGAGGACAGACACAACAAACAGACAGAGAGAGAGAGAACACCGCCATTTCAACTGTCATAGCCAAATAATAACTCACTTAATTCCACTTCATTCCATCATTCTATGTGCTCCAATCGCAACATTATCTACTTCATGTTAATCCCACTGAACAATGCTAACGTTATCTTTGAATTAAGGGCAAATAAATCAGAAATGATTAGGGTGGAATTTTTCAATTTTCGTCCAACCAGAGTCAAGAGACAGAACTTTTACTTCACAAAACATGGATGCTGACAAAATCTTAACATCTTTGTAAATCGCCCTCAAAAAGAGCGAAAAATCGCCACTTTTTGACAGGTGTAATGCGTCTAGTGTGTCAGCTAGTGACTGTGTGTCGGCTAGTGACTTTCAGCCTGTACCACTAGCTAGCACTGCTGCTTGCAGCTATGCGAAAAGAAGAGCAGAATGCGTAAGTCTCTTCCTGTCAGTACATAGCCTCTCCATCAGCAAGCCCTACGTTATGCCTCCTCGTGGCGACATGCAGTAACTGAGCACCTCACGGACTCAGGCTAAATCTCGAGGGACTTGGAGGAGGTCTGGCCCCCAGACGTTCGGCATGCAGGCCCACCGGCGTGTGGATATGCCCTGGTGCCCACGAACCAGACCCCCAGCTATGGGTGAATAGCTCCACTGCCTTGTGGACATCTCGGGAGAGAATAAGGCTACCGGAGAGACCGCAAGAAAAAAAAAGAAAAAAAAAAGAAAAGCCAATGGAAGGCAACGGGAAACCACCATCGTATTCTCCCAAGAACATTATTGACAGAAAAAAGAAGGAAAATGAAGATAATGACGTGAATAGGTGCTCCGATGGAGCACCTTCGTCCAGTAGGGACCATCATGCGGCGCAGGTGACACCAGACCATCAGCCAGATACTGCGACCAAACTCAAACTCAAAAATACTAAAATAGCAACAAGGAATATAAGAACTTTGTTCCAAAAAGGCAAATTAGACAATGTCAAAAATTAATGGAGATGGAAAGGCTTAACATTAGTATTTTAGGACTAGGGGAAATGAGATGGAAGGGGGCAGGCATGATAACATCCAGAGAATATACAGTGATATAATTTGGTGGAAATTCACATGAAAGAGGAGTAGGCATTGTAATGGACAGGGACAACTCAAAAGCAGTCAGGGGATACTGGGCTGTGTCTGACAGAGTTTTACTGGTCAAATTGGGAGGCAGACCATTTGATATCAACATCATAAAGTGTATGCGTCAACATCTACAAGTGCTCAGGAAGACATCGACAACTTCTACGAAGAATTAGAGATGGCCAAGACCCAATGCATATCACAAGAAGTTACCTTAATAATGGAAGATTTTAATGCTAAAGTGGGAAAGGATAGGGTAGAGGATATAGTTGGACCTCATGGCCTTGGTACACAAAATGAAAGGGGAGGGAAACTTGTAGAATGGGCACAGATGAATGAGTTCATAGTAGGAAACACCTGCTTTGAGCAGCCTAATAGAAGAAAATAGACTTGGATGAGTCCAGGAGATAATACCAAAAATCAGATTGACTACATCCTGATTAACAAAAAATTTAGAAATTCTTTACTGTCAGCAAAAACACTACCAGGTGCGGACTACAACAGTGACCACAATCCGGTAGTGGGAAGATTTAGGTTGAAATTACGGAAAAGGAAACAGACCAAAAGCAACATCAAACTAGATCTTGGACTGTTAATGACAGATGGAGTGATACGTCAAAAATTTAATATACATGTTCAAAACAAATTCAGTGCTCTGGAAGACGTTGGTGACAGTGAGGAACAATGGACTAAGTTGAGAAATTCGATAAATGAAGCTTGTGAAGAAATCCCTGTAGAAGATAGAAAAGCAAAAAAGAACTGGATGACAAAAGAAATTTTAGGCTTGATGGAGGAACGGAGGAAGGCAAAGAGAAACGAGGAAGTATACAGGAAGATAAACAAAGAAATCAAGAATAGGTGCAATGAAGCTAAGGAAGCTTGGCTGAAAACAAAATGCAAAGAAATAGAAGACCGACACAAAACGGATCCTCAGGGTATGTACAGACGAACTGAAGAAATTGTCCACAGGAAAAATACATGCACATCAACTGGTTGCTTAAAATCGAAAGATGGTACGATTCTCATTGAAAAAGACAAAATATTAGACAGATGGGGAGACCTTTTTGAAGATGACAGAAACGCAGAACACATTATAAGAAAGAACTTTGAAGGACCACCCATAATGAAAGATGAAGTTAGAGCAGCATTGAAAAAGATGAAACCAGGAAAAGCCCCAGGACCAGACAACATTACCACAGAGATGATTGAAACCCCGTAGGATTTCGGTATAGAAAAAATAAGTCCTCCTAAATGAAATTTATGACACTGGAAAAATCCCCAAAGATATGTCAAAATCAATTTTCATTGCACTTCCAAAGAAGACAGGGGCTATAGAATGCGAACTCCATCGCACAATCAGTTTGATGAGTCATATAACCAAGATCCTATTAAGAATAATCATGATACGGACAAGGAATAGAATCAAAAGAGAAATAGCAGATGAACAGTGTGGATTTGTGGAAGGGAAAGGAACTACTAATGCCATATACATCCTAAGAACTATCATAGAGAGGTCAATCGAGGTGAACAAGGATTTATATTTATGCTTTGTTGACTATACCCAGGCTTTCGATCGGGTTAGACATGATGAATTGATCAATCAACTAGAAAGACTCAATATTGATGGAAAAGATCTACGAATAATCAGAAATATGTACTGGGAACAAACAGCTGCAATGAGAATAAAAAACGATATAAGCTCTTTCCAAGACATCAAAAGAGGAGTCAGACAGGGTTGTGTTTTGTCACCAGATCTGTTTTCACTATACAGCGAAAACATCATGAGAAACCTAGAAGAAGACCCTGGAATAAAGGTTGGAGGAAAAACATTCGATACGCAGATGACACCGTGCTAATTGCAGAAAGTGAAAGGGACCTACAAAACCTTGTGAATATACTTGAAATAGAAAGTAAGGGGTTGGAACTAAACAGCAGGAAGACTGAAGTCATGGTGATCAGTAAAAAACATGAAATCCCCTCATGCAAAATAACAGCAAACGGCACAACCTTGAGACAGGTTGATAAGTTTAAATACCTGGGAACGATCATTTCACCAGACAGCAGATGCACATCAGAAATAGCCAGCAGAATCGGTCAAGCCAAAACAGCATTCAAGAAGATGGAAAGCATTCTTACCAACAAATGCCTATCAATTAGCATCATGAAGAGAGTTCTTGAATATTATATAGAACCAATACTGTTGTACGGATGCGAGGCGTGGACAGTCAACAAGCAAAGCCAGAACAAGATTGAGGCAGCCGAGATGTGGTTTCTAAGAAGGATGTTGATAGTTCCATGGACAGCAAAGAAAACAAACAAGACAGTCTTGATGGAGGCAGACACAAGTAGATCATTCATAAGGAAGATTAGGAAAAGACAGGCAACATTCATAGGCCATTTTATGAGGAAAGGAGAAATGGAACACCTGGTCACAACGGGAAAGCTGGAGGGAAGGAGAGCACCGGGTAGACCCAGGGAGAAGATACTAGACGGACTTGCAGAGTGGCTGAAGACAAGGAGGGTGGAAGAGATGCTTGAGGCAACAAGAGATAGAGACTGATGGAAGTCCATAATCGCCAACGCCATGCGGCAAGGCACCCACCTGATGATGATGAAAGAAAGGAAAGACCCGCGTCAGTTGCTTGCTGACACTGGAATGTCTATCACAGCGTGTGATCAGGGAGGTCAAGGGTCAGGCTAGACACCACGCCTCTCAAGCAACTAAAGACGCCTTTTCTGCTCATTTTGCACAGCTGTGCGCGATGTTGTAGCAGACCTTGCAAAGACATCTTCTGTGAAACTGTTACAGCTGTTGAACGTACCTTCAGTAGGTAGTCCAGGTCTTGCAACAGCACAGCAGGGCGCTCAGGACTAGTGCTCTGTACACAGCGATCTTATGGCGAGCCTGATGTCATGGTCTTACCACAATCTGTTTGTCAACTTTCCAAAGACAGAGATAGAGGCTAGTACTCTGTACACAGCAATCTGTATAGCCAACCTGTTCCCATCGTCTTACCACAGTCTGTTGGTCATCTTTCCAAAGACAGAGATAGAGGCTAGTTCTCTGTACATAGCAATCTGTATAGCCTACCTGTTCCCATGGTGGGTCATCTTTCCAAAGGCAGAGATGTAGGCTAGTGCTCTGTACATAACAATCTGTATAGCCAACCTGTTCCCATGGTGAGTCAACTTTCCAAAGGCAGAGACGGATGCTAGTGCTCTGTACATAGCAATCTCAGTGGCAAGCCTGATGCCATTGTCTTGCCACAACGTGTTGGTCATCCTTCCAAAGGCAAAGCTTAGCCTTGAAAATGCACCGTGCAATTTCAGCATGAAGAGACCCATTGCAGCTGGCTGTCTGTATACCTGACCAGCACAAACTGTGTTTGAAGTTTGGACGAGACTGTTTAATTAAGAAGAGAGAGCAATTCTAATTGTTAGCTCTTTCAAAAATCTGTGGCCTGTACTGGGTTTTTTTTTCAAGAAGCTGGTGGATAGGGTGAGGGAGTGAAAGGGTTAAGTATTGCAGTTTATGGACAGGTTAAGGGAGTGAAAGGGTTAAATATTGCAGTTTATGGACAGGTTAAGGGAGTGAAAGGGTTAAATATCGCAGTTCATGGACAGCTTAAGGGAGAGAAGGGTTAAGTATTGCAGTTTATAGACAAGTTAAGGGAATGAATGGGTTAAGTATTGCAGTTTATGGACAGGTTAAGGGAGTGAAAGGGTTAAGTATTGCAGTTTATAGACAGGTTAAGGGAGTGAAAGGGTTAAGTATTGCAGTTTATGGACAGGTTAAAGGAGTGAAAGGGTTAAGTATTGCAGTTTATGGACAGGTTAAGGGAGTGAAAGGGTTAAGTATTGCAGTTTATAGACAGGTTAAGGGAGTGAAAGGGTTAAGTATTGCAGTTTATAGACAGGCTAAGGGAGTGAACAGGTTAAGTATTGCAGTTTATAGACAAGTTAAGGAGTGAAAGGGTTAAATATTGCAGTTTATAGACAGGCTAAGGGAGTGAAAGGTTAAGTATTGCAGTTTATGGACAGGTTAAGGGAGTGAAAGGGTTAAGTATTGCAGTTTATGGACAGGTTAAGGGAGTGAAAGGGTTAAGTATTGCAGTTTATGGACAGGTTAAGGGAGCGAAAGGGTTAAGTATTGCAGTTTGTGGACAGGTTAAGGGAGTGAAAGGATTAAGTATTGCAGTTTATGGACAGGTAAGGGAGTGAAAGGGTTAAGTATTGCAGTTTATGGACAGGTTAAGGGAGTGAAAGGGTTAAGTATTGCAGTTTATAGACAGGTTAAGGGAGTGAAAGGGTTAAGTATTGCAGTTTATGGACAGGTTAACGGAGTGAAAGGGTTAAGTGACAGCATCCTTACCTGTACGACAAGACGAATGTCTGGAGGGCGGGTGCCAAGTTCTTCAAAGATCTGTACCCAGTTTTTTTCTGCACATAATTTTGCATCAAGCTCACAATGCCCATCAGAGCCGAAAGTTTCTTCTTCGATTTCTCTTTGCAAAACTTGTTTCATATCGATGGGAGGAGTGTGTGTGTGTGTGTGTGTGTGTGTGTGTGTGTGTGTGTGTGTGTGTGTGTGTGTGTGTGTGTGTGTGTGTGTGTGTGAGAGAGAGAGAGAGAGAGAGAGAGAGAGAGAATGTGTATGTTTGCTTGTGTGTGTGTGTGTGTGTGTGTGTGTGTGTGTGTGTGTGTGTGTGACTGTGTATATTCTTCTGTGTGTAAGTGTGTGACTCTGTGTGTGTGTGTGTGTGTGTGTGTGTGTGTGTGTGTGTGTGTGTGTGTGTGTGTGTGTATGTGTGTGTGCGTGTGTGTGTGTGCGTGTGTGTGTGACAAAATGTGTGAACAAGATTTTCTCAGCTCTTGTATGTATTGTAGTGTATGTGTATATGTATGTGTGTGTGTGTGTGTGTGTGCGTGTATGTGTGTGTGTGTGTATGTTGTTGTGGTGGTGGTGTGGTGTGTGTGTGTGTGTGTATGTGTGTGTGTGTGTGTGTGTGTGTGTGTGTGTGTGTGTGTGTGTGTGTGTGTGTGCGTATGTTTATGTATGTGTGAGTGTGTGTGTATGTGTTTGTGTGTGTGTGTGTATATGTCTGTGTCTGTTCTGTTATACAGAATACAAAGTGGACACACACTAGAACACAGACATAACAGTAGGCTATCATAATGAATACACTCACGCAAAAATGAATGTATAAAATAAACTGTAATTTCTAACCATATCAGGCATTACCATAGTGGCCATCTCAAATGAGTATTTGCTGTTTTTGTTCTACACGTGCTAAGACGACATAAAACCGCACACAACTAAAACACAAATACTACAAACTGCCAGATCTTGCTACTATCATCTCCATCGTATAAGGCTGACCAGGAAGTATCTCTCTGTCGAAACAACTGCAAAACTCGTTCTCTCCTTCATAATGTCTCGCATTGACTATTGCAATTCACTCCTGTCTGGTCTTCCTGCCTCCACCATTCACATCCTACAGCGCATTCAAAACAATGCTGTACGCCTTGTACTCAAAAAGAAAAAAGCTGACCACATATCTCCTCTCCTGGCACAACTTCACTGGCTCCCTGTATCAAAGCGCATACAGTACAAACTAGACACCATGTGCTACAAAAGCCTCAATAACGCAGCCCCCGATTACCTGTCAAGCCTACTTGAGATCTATGTTCTCTCACGTACCCTCCGCTCTGCCTCCGATCCTCTGACTTTTCGCTTTCCACGCACTAAGCTCAATACCTATGGTCCACGAGCCTTCTCTGTTTCTGGTCCACTCTCCTGGAACAAACTTCCTCTCTCAGTCCGTCAGCAACCTACTTTTGTCTCCTTCAAATCCGCTCTCAAAACTCACCTTTTCTCCTCTGCATAAAATCCTAACCTCACTCAACCCCCCCCCCCCCCTCTGCAGCCTGTCTCCGCTCGGAGGGTAATCACATGGTTATAATATATAATTGTATATGCTATGCTCTCTATAATTTTCCATTGTTTTATTCTTGCTTTTATTGCTTTTATTCTTTCTCCCCATTTATAGCCATGTGTGTGTGTGTGTGTGTGTGTGTGTGTGTGTGTGTGTGCGTGCGTGGGTGCGTGCGTGCGTGCGTGCGTGCGTGTGTGTCTGCTTCAGCGCTTAGATTTGATTTTATCAAGATTTTGCGCTATATAAATATTGTAATTATTATTATTATTATAAAATGACCGCCATGGACCCATTGCCAAGTAAGGTAAATGTAGGTATTTTCATGTATGTTGTCAACGTCCAAAGACAAATGGAGAATTGTGTCCCTTGCAATGGTATGAAGAGACAGGAAAACAAAACCAAACAGACAAAATAGAGGAAAAAAGGAACATTTGTTTTTCCCCTCATCTGCAGTCCATCTTCTCTTTGATCTCAATCTCAATGCTCAGTGGAACCAATATATGCCAATGTCTTCTCAAGAGAAATCGTATTTATCTTCATAGCATGTACTTAAATCTTGATGCACACATGAAATCTTCACCATGTAGAATAATGTTATAATATAGGTTCTGTATGTTATGTGTTGTTCGTATATCAAGGATGATTTTTCCTATATGTACGAACTGACATCATTTTCTGTTATCATCTTGTTCATGTCTGTATGTTGTAAATCGAAAAGAAATGGATAAAATTGGTTTAAAAAAACACACACACACAAAACACACACACACACACACACACACACACACACACAACACACACACACACACACACATGCACACAAACACACACACACACTTACAGTGAAAAGACGTTAAATCAAAGAACGAACGAACACACACACACACACACACACACACACACACACACACACACACACACCACACACACACACACACACACACCACACACACACACACACACACAACGCAATAAAGACGAACAGGTCTTCTTTAAAGAGACCATACACAAAAACAACAACAATAACAACAACAACAAAAGAGAACATACGAAAATAAAAAAAATATGTATTACAAAAGTTCTATTCCGTCTGCTCGTTTTTGTTTGCTCGTCTGCTCGTACCTTTGCAAGGGAGGCTACCTTCCTTTTCCCTCTCTTGTGGCTGTGTGACAATATGCCTAGAATTGTCATGGTCAAACACAGTAGACAACACACTGTGTGACAATATACCTAGAATTGTCACGGTCAAACACAGTAGACACACACTGTGTGACAATATACCTAGAATTGTCATGGTCAAACACAGTAGACAACACACTGTGTGACAATATACCTAGAATTGTCACAGTCAAACACAGTAGACAGCACACTGTGTGACAATATACCTAGAATTGTCATGGTCAAACACAGTAGACAGCACACTGTGTGACAATATACCTAGAATTGTCATGGTCAAACACAGTAGACAACACACCATGTGACAATATACCTAGAATTGTCATGGTCAAACACAGTAGACAGCACACTGTGTGACAATATACCTAGAATTGTCACGGTCAAACACAGTAGACAACACACTGTGTGACAATATATCTAGAATTGTCATGGTCAAACACAGTAGACAACATACTGTGTGATAATATACCTAGAATTGTCATGGTCAAATAAGTAGACAGCACACTGTGTGATAATATACCTAGAATTGTCATGGTCAAACACAGTAGACAGCACACTGTGTGACAGTATACCTAGAATTGTCACGGTCAAACACAGTAGACAGCACACTGTGTGATAATATACCTAAAATTGTCATGGTCAAATACAGTAGACAGCACATTGTGTGACAGTATACCTAGAATTGTCATGGTCAAATACAGTAGACAGCACATTGTGTGACAATATACTTAGAATTGTCACGGTCAAATACAGTAGACAGCACACTGTGTGACAATATACCTAGAATTGTCATGGTCAAATACAGTAGACAGCACACTGTGTGACAATATACCTAGAATTGTCAAGGTCAAACACAGTAGACAGAACACTAAATGGCTAAGTGACAATATACCTAGAATTGTCATGGTCAAACACAGTAGACAGCACACTGTGTGACAATATACCTAGAATTGTCATGGTCAAACACAATAGACATCACACTAAATGGCTGTGTGACAATATACCTAGAATTGTCACGGTCAAACACAGTAGACAACACATTGTGTGACAATATACCTAGAATTGTCATTGTCAAAAACAGTAGACAGCACACTGTGTGACAATATACCTAGAATTGTCACGGTCAAACACAGTAGACAGCACACTGTGTGACAATATACCTAGAATTGTCATGGTCAAACACAGTAGACAACACACTGTGTGACAATATACCTACAATTGTCATGGTCAAACACAGTAGACAGCACACTGTGTGACAATATACCTAGAATTGTCACAGTCACAGTAGACAACACACTGTGTGACAATATACCTAGAATTGTCATGGTCAAACACAGTAGACAGCACACTGTGTGACAACATACCTAGAATTGTCACGGTCAAACACAGTAGACAGCACACTGTGTGACAATATACCTAGAATTGTCATGGTCAAACACAGTAGACAACACACCATGTGACAATATACCTAGAATTGTCATGGTCAAACACAGTAGACAGCACACTGTGTGACAATATACCTAGAATTGTCACGGTCAAACACAGTAGACAACACACTGTGTGACAATATATCTAGAATTGTCACGGTCAAACACAGTAGACAACATACTGTGTGATAATATACCTAGAATTGTCATGGTCAAATAAGTAGACAGCACACTGTGTGATAATATACCTAGAATTGTCATGGTCAAACACAGTAGACAGCACACTGTGTGACAGTATACCTAGAATTGTCACGGTCAAACACAGTAG